>JAQPZY010000897.1:297500-700129 GCA_029931535.1 Margaritifera margaritifera | reverse complement strand
ACCTGATTTCAAAATTGCTAATGAAACAAAGTGGGACTTGCTTGGAAGCATACTACCGTATGATGTGTAAAAAACTGTCAGTTTTAAGTCACCAGAGTATAAGCTCGCTATGACGAGATAAAAACAGCTAAACTGGGCCAAATCCTGCTGCTCGTAAATATGACATGTCAAGCTGGACTACAGGATACACCAATGGGCAACACCAGGGCTAGATACCTACTTGCAGCCTCTTACATTCCAACCACCTAGCAGAACATCTATGCAAAGGGCTGGGCTTCCCAACTTGTAGTGTCAAGCTACTGTACAGCTAAATGAAATGGATATTGGCAGACAATGGGCCGATCATCCAGTGACTCATCTAAACATGACAGAAAATGATAAGAATATTCTCCTGGAAGTGCTGAAAATGAAACTTTCCTGTGATGTTGTTACAAAGACTGCAACTAATACAAACACACGCAGAAATGTGAGGCTTGGTGAACAGATCAATCAGTGTTAACCGTACCTAAAAAATGTCAACTATTCAAGAAACTTTGAAGGCAAGAGTGCATTCAACAATACACAGACTCAATAACAGACTTGGATCATCTCTGAAAAAAACCCCCCCCAAAGTAAAACACTTGGTGGGTATACTTTCACCAAGTACTCTGAGATCACTGGATCAAATGGATATAAACACTGTACTTACCATCATTTGTATCCAAAAGTATCCGGAAAACAGGAACTGTGTACTGGAAAGACAGGGATATATGATACAGGCTCATCTAAGGTCATCTCGCCCCGAAACAGGAAGTCATTGCTGCACAGGTCCAATATCCAAGGGTGATCACTCCAATGCACAGGTTCACCAGGGCCAAGGACACTGCAGACAGAAAAGAGGCAACAAGTGCCATGTACTCCACCCGACCCACTGCCAGGTGTACTTAGTTAGATAGGATGGTGTTCGTGCTGGAAGGAACAATTTTAACCGGGGCAGGTCCATTACTAGACCAGGCCCCCAGGTGACAAACACTTATTTAGTTACATCTCCCTAACTGTTTTTTAATTGACCGAAGGAAAACGATGCCATGAGAGAGGTGCCGTTTCCCTCCACCCGACCCACTGCCTACCCAACCCCCTGCCGGGTGTACTTAGTTTAGATAGGATGGTGTTGTGCTGGAACGAACAATTTTACCGGATGAGGTCTAAAGGAGACCACCATCATGGAAAAAAAAAACTTATTTAGTACATGTCCTATTCGTTTTCAATTGACCGAAAGGAAAATGACACCCTGCGAAGGTGCCATTTTCCTCCACCCGACCCACTGCCAGGTGTACTTAGTTAGATAGGATGGTGTCGTGCTGGAAGGAACAATTTTACCGGGGAGGTCCATTACTAGACCAGGCCCCCGGGTGACAAACACTTATTTAGTACATGTCCCTAACTGTTTTTTAATTGACCGAAGGAAAACGACGCCATGAGAGAGGTGCCGTTTCCCTCCACCTGACCCTCTGCCGGGTGTACTTAGTTAGATAGGATGGTGTTGTGCTGGAACGAACAATTTTACCGGGATGAGGTCTAAAGGAGACCACCATCATGGAAAAAAAACACTTATTTAGTACATGTCCTATTCGTTTTCAATTGACCGAAGGAAAATGACACCCTGCGAAGGTGCCATTTTCCTCCACCCGACCCACTGCCAGGTGTACTTCGTTAGATAGGATGGTGTCGTGCTGGAAGGAACAATTTTACCGGGGGAGGTCCATTACTAGACCAGGCCCCCGGGTGACCAACACTTATTTAGTACATGTCCCTAACTGTTTTTTAATTGACCGAAGGAAAACGACTCCATGAGAGAGGTGCCGTTTCCCTCCACCTGACCCTCTGCAGGGTGTACTTAGTTAGATAGGATGGTGTTGTGCTTGAACGAACAATTTTACCGGGATGAGGTCTAAAGGAGACCACCATCATGGAAAAAAACACTTATTTAGTACATGTCCTACTCGTTTTCAATTGACTGAAGGAAAATGACACCCTATGAAGGTGCCATTTTCCTCCACCCAACCCACTGCCAGGTGTACTTAGTTAGATAGGATGGTGTCGTGCTGGAAGGAACAATTTTACCGGGGGAGGTCCATTACTAGACCAGGCCCCCGGGTGACAAAAATTATTTATTACATGTCCCTAACTGTTTTTTAATTGACCGAAGGAAAACGACGCCATGAGAGAGGTGCCGTTTCCCTCCACCTGACCCTCTGCCGGGTGTACTTAGTTAGATAGGATGGTGTTGTGCTGGAACGAACAATTTTACCGGGATGAGGTCTAAAGGAGACCACCATCATGGAAAAAAACACTTATTTAGTACATGTCCTATTCGTTTTCAATTGACCGAAGGAAAATGACACCCTGCGAAGGTGCCATTTTCCTCCACCCGACCCACTGCCAGGTGTACTTAGTTAGATAGGATGGTGTCGTGCTGGAAGGAACAATTTTACCGGGGGAGGTCCATTTCTAGAAAAGGCCCCCGAGTGACAAAGACTTATTTAGTACATGTCACTAACTGTTTTTTAATTGACCGAAGGAAAACGACGCCATGAGAGAGGTGCCGTTTCCCTCCACCTGACCCTCTGCAGGGTGTACTTAGTTAGATAGGATGGTGTTGTGCTGGAACGAACAATTTTACCGGGATGAGGTCTAAAGGAGACCACCATCATGGAATAAAACACTTATTTAGTACATGTCCTATTCGTTTTCAATTGACCGAAGGAAAATGACACCCTGCGAAGGTGCCATTTTCCTCCACCCGACCCACTGCCAGGTGTACTTAGTTAGATAGGATGGTGTCGTGCTGGAAGGAACAATTTTACCGGGGGAGGTCCATTACTAGACCAGGCCCCCGGGTGACAAACACTTATTTAGTACATGTCCCTAACTGTTTTTTAATTGACCGAAGGAAAACGACGCCATGAGAGAGGTGGCCGTTTTCCCTCCACCTGACCCTCTGCAGGGTGTACTTAGTTAGATAGGATGGTGTTGTGCTGGAACGAATAATTTTACGGGATGAGGTCTAAAGGAGACCACCATCATGGAAAAAAACACTTATTTAGTACATGTCCTATTCGTTTTCAATTGACCGAAGGAAAATGACACCCTGCGAAGGTGCCATTTTCCTCCACCCGACCCACTGCCAGGTGTACTTAGTTAGATAGGATGGTGTCCGTTCTGGAAGGAACAATTTTACCGGGGGAGGTCCATTACTAGACCAGGCTCCCGGGTGACAAACACTTATTTAGTACATGTCCCTAACTGTTTTTTATTGACCGAAGGAAAACGACGCCATGAGAGAGGTGCGTTTCCCTCCACGTGACCCTCTGCCGGGTGTACTTAGTTAGATAGGATGGTGTTGTGCTGGAACGAAAAATTTTACCGGGATGAGGTCTAAAGGAGACCACCATCATGGAAAAGAAACATACTTATTTAGTACATGTCCTATTCGTTTTCAATTGACCGAAGGAAAATGACACCCTGCAAAGGTGCCATTTTCCTCCACCCGACCACTGCCAGGTGTACTTAGTTTTAGATAGGATGGTGTTGTGCTGGAAGGAACAATTTTTTAACGGGGAAGGTCCATTACTAGACCAGCCCCCCGGGTGACAAACACTTATTTAGTACGAGAGCCTAACTGTTTTTTTATTGACCGAAGGAAAACGGGACCATGAGAGAGGTGCCGTGTCCCTCCTCCCTACCCTCTGCCGGGTGTACTTAGTTAGATAGGATGGTGTTGTGCTGGAACGAACAATTTTACCGGGATGAGGTCTAAAGGAGACCACCATCATGGAAAAAAAACACTTATTTAGTACATGTCCTATTCGTTTTCAATTGACCGAAGGAAAATGACACCCTGCGAAGGTGCCATTTTCCTCCACCCGACCCACTGCCAGGTGTACTTAGTTAGATAGGATGGTGTCGTGCTGGAAGGAACAATTTTACCGGGGGAGGTCCATTACTAGACCAGGCCCCCGGGTGACAAACACTTATTTAGTACATGTCCCTAACTGTTTTTTAATTGACCGAAGGAAAACGACGCCATGAGAGAGGTGCCGTTTCCCTCCACCTGACCCTCTGCCGGGTGTACTTAGTTAGATAGGATGGTGTTGTGCTGGAACGAACAATTTTACCGGGATGAGGTCTAAAGGAGACCACCATCATGGAAAAAAACACTTATTTAGTACATGTCCTATTCGTTTTCAATTGACCGAAGGAAAATGACACCCTGCGAAGGTGCCATTTTCCTCCACCCGACCCCACTGCCAGTGTTGTACTTAGTTAGATAGGATGGTGTCGTGCTGGAAGGAACAATTTTACCGGGCAGGTCCATTACTAGACAAGGCCCCCCGCGTGACAAACACTTATTTAGTACATGTCCCTAACTGTTTTTTAATTGACCGAAGGAAAACGACGCCATGAGAGAGGTGTCGTTTCCCTCCACCCCCGACCCTCTGCCGGGTGTACTTAGTTAGATAGGATGGTGTTGTGTTGGAACGAAACAATTTTACCGGGATGAGGTCTAAGGAGACCACCATTCATGGAATACATAAATCACTTATTTAGTACATGTCCTATTCGTTTTCAATTGACCGAAGGAAAATGACACCCTGCGAAGGTGCCATTTTCCTCCACCCGACCCACTGCCAGGTGTACTTAGTTAGATAGGATGGTGTTTGTGCTGGAACGAACAATTTTACCGGGATGAAGTCTAAAGGAGACCGCCATCATGGAAAAAAACACTTATTTAGTACATGTCCTATTCGTTTTCAATTGACTGAAGGAAATTGACACCCTGCGAAGGTGCCATTTTCCTCCACCCGACCCACTGCCATGTGTACTTAGTTAGATAGGATGGTGTTGTGCTGGAACGAACAATTTTACCGGGATGAGGTCTAAAGGAGACCACCATAATGGAAAAAATACTTATCTAGAAGATCTAGAAGATTGACGTTCTCGATGACGATCATGGGTGATGAAGATCTAGAAGATAACGCTCTCAAAGGTGATCATGGGTGATGAAGATCCAGTAATAGACGCTTCTCGATGATGATCATGGGTGATGATGATCTAGAAGATGAAGCTCTTGTGATGTTAAATGGATGATGAAGATCTAGAAGATGACTCTCTCGATGGAAGATCTAGACGATGATGCTCTTGATGATGATCATGGATTATGAAGATCTAGAAGATGACTCTGTCGATGAAGATCTAGAAGATGATGCTCTCGATGATGATCATGGATGATGAATATCTAGAAGATGACGCTCTCGATGATGATAATGGATGATGATGAACTAGAAGATGATGCTCTCGATGATGATAAAGAAGATGAAGATCTCTCGATGTCGATCATGGGTGATGAAGATCAAGAAGATGATGCTCCCGATGATGATCATGGATGATGAAGATCTAGAAGATGACGCTCTCGATGATTATCTTGTATGATGAACATCTACAAGATGACGCTCTCGATAAAGATCTAGAAGATGACGCTATTGATGATGATCATGGATGATGAAGATCTAGAAGATGACGCTCTCGACTAAAGATCTAGAAGATGACTCTCCGATGGTGAATCATGGGTGGTGAAGATCTAGAAGATGACGCTCTTGACGATGATCATGGATGATGAAGATCTAGAAGATGACGCTCTCGATGAAGATCTAGAAGATGAAGCTCTCTCGATTGTCGATAATGGGTGATGATCAAGAAGATGAAGCTCTCGATGATGATCAGGGATGATGAAGATCTAGAAGACGAAGCTCTCGATGATGATCAGGGATGATGAAGATCTAGAAGATGACGCTCTCGATGAAGATCTAGAAGATGAAGCTCTCTCAATGTCGATGATACCTATGTCTTGCCATGCTGACTCTGATACCTATGTCTTACCATGCTATTGTGATACCTATGTCTTGACACGATATTGTGTTGCCTATGGTCTTGCCCATGCCATTACAATCATACCCATGTCTTGCCATGCTGAGAGTGATACCATGTCTTGCCATGCTGATTGTGATACCTATGTCTTGCCATGCTGATTGTGTACCTATGTCTTGCCATGCTGATTGTGATACCTATGTCTTGCCATGCCATTACAATGATACCCATGTCTTGCCATGCTGAGTGTGATACCCATGTCCTGCCATGCTGATTGTGATACCTATGTCTTGCCATGCTGATTGTGATACCTATTTCTTGTCATGCTATTGTGATACCTATGTCTTGCCATGCTATTGTGATGCCTATGTCTTGCCATGCTGACTGTGATACCTATGTCTTGCCATGCTGATTGTGATACCCATGTCTTGCCATGCCATTACAATGATACCCATGTCTTGCCATGCTGATTGTGATACCCATGTCTTGCCATGCTGACTGTGATACCTATGTCTTGCCATGCTGATTGTGATACCCATGTCTTGCCATGCCATTACAATGATACCCATGTCTTGCCATACCATTACAATGGTACCCATGTCTTGCCATGCTGATTGTGATATCCATGTCCTGCCATGCTTATTGTGATACCTATGTCTCGCTATGCTGAATGTGATACTTATATCTTGCCATGCTGACTGTGATACCCATGTCTTTTAATGCTATTGTGATACCTATGTCTTCCCATGCTATTGTGATGCCTGTGTCTTGCCATGCTGACTGTGATATCTATGTCTTGCCATGCTAATTGTGATACCTATGTCTTGCCATACTGACTGTGATACCCATGTCTTGCCATGCTATTGTGATACCTATGTCTTGCCATGCTGACTGTGATACCTATGTCTTGCCATGCTGATTGTGATACCCATGTCTTGCCATGCCATTACAATGATACCCATGTCTTGCCATGCTTATTGTGATACAATGTCTTGCCATGTATTGTGCTGCCTATTCTTGCCATCCTGAACAGTGATACCTATGTCTTGCCATGCTGATTGTGTTATCATGTCTTGCCATGCATTACAATGATACTCATGTCTTGCCATGCTGATTGTGATACCCATGTCATGCCATGCTGATTTGTGATACCTATGGTCTTGCTATGCTGATTGTGATTCCTCTGTCTTGCCATGCTGATTGTGATAACAATGTCTTGCCATACCATTACAATGGTATCCATGTCTTGCCATGCTGATTGTAATACCCATGTCCTGCCCATGCTTATTGGTGATACCTATTTCTTGCCATGCTGAATGTGATACTAATATCTTGCCATGCTGACTGTGAAACCCATGTCTTTTAATGCTATTGTGATACCTATGTCTTGCTATGCTATTTGTGATGCCTGTGTCTTTGCCATGCTGACTGTGATATTCTATGTCTTGCCATGCTAATTGTGATACCTATGTCTTGCCATCCTGACTGTGATACCCATGTCTTGCCATGCTATTGTGATACCTATGTCTTGCCATGCTATTGTGATGCTATGTTTGGCCATGTCATTACAAGGATACCCATGTCTTGCCATGCTGATTTTGATACCAATGTGCTTGCCATGCTGATTGTGATACCTATGTCTTGCCCATGTGATTGTGATAGCTATGTCTTGCCTTCGGCTATTGTGATAACCAAGTCTTGCCATACCATTACAATGATACCCATGTCATGCCATGATGATTGATGATACCCATGTCCTGCCATGCTGATTAGGATACATATGTCTTGCCATGCTGATTGTGATACATATGTCTTGCCATGCTGATTGTGATACCCATGTCTTGCCATACCATTACAATGATAACCATGTCTTGCCATGCTGATTGTGATACCTATGTCTTGCCATGCTGATAGTCATACCTATGTCTTGCCATGCTATTGTGATAACCATGTCTTGCCATACCATTACAATGATACCCATGTCTTGCCATGCTGATTGTGATGCCCATGTCCTGCCATGCTGATTGTGATACATATGTCTTGCCATGCTGATTGTGATACCTATGTCTTGCCATGCTGAATGTGATACTTATGTCTTGCCATACCATTACAATGATACCATGTCTTGCCATGCTGAGTCGTGATACCTATGTCCTGCCATACTGATTGTGAACCTATGTCTTGCCATGCTGATCGTGATACCTATGTCTTGCCATGCTGACTTGTATACCCATGTCTTGCCATGCTATTGTGATACCTATGTCTTGCCATGCTATTGTGATACCTATGTCTTGAGGAGGAAGTGTTATTCAACGGAGAAATATTTTCAACATACCCTTCTCTTTCCATGAGGGCTGGAGTCAAGAACGTAGCAGAATTGATTTCCTATATAAAGTGAGGAGGATGTATTCAACGGAGAAATATTTTCAATATATTCTTCTCTTTCTGTGAGGGCTGGAGTCAAGAGGTAGCAGAATTTATTTCCTAATATTAATGTGGAGAGGAATGTATTTAATGGGAGAAATATTTTCAACATACCCTTCTCTTTCTGTGAGGGCTGGAGTTGAGGCAGCAGAATTTATTTCTAATAATAATATGTGACGAGGAATGAATTCAACAGAGAAATATTTTCAACATACCCTTCCTACCTAGAAAAAATTGCAAACTTGGACATTTCTAAGCACAACTCATTAAAATGTATTGAAAAATATGCAATTATTGATGAACACTCATTTATTCACTATGAAAACCATCACAACCAAATTTTTAAAAAAAGGTTAATTCCACACAGAACTGATCGTAATAAAATATGTACATCTCACCAAGACACATGGCATCCTTATATCCTACCACAACACATGGAATCCTGGCATCTTCCCTGGTCACATGGAATCCTGGCATCTCACTGGGACATCTCTGGAACATCTCACATGGACACATGGAATCCTAAATCACGCAGTAAAATCTTTAAGAAAGATTCATGCATTAATACTGATCTAAAGTTTCATTTTTGGGTAAGCAAATAAGGCAGAAATATACAACTTTCAAATACTTTAATATAATATCAAGCCATTCTTGAGCCCTATGGCACCATTACCAGCATGCAAGTCACTGTACCTATGTTTAATCATTCACAAGCAAGACAAAAGGCATAGATTATTTTGTTGAAGTTCTGGTTATGAAATCTTGCCATTTGCAAGTCTGTGAAGCTGAACATAGGTTTGTGAGAACCAATTAAACAATGTCATGCATTCTCACAAGAACTGTTGGATTTTATAAGATAATGCAAGTCTTGTGCAGTATTATAACACCTGCAGCAATTTGTAATGGATGTCTTCTGCAGTATTATAAACAACTGCAGCATAAAGGGAGATCCTGTGCATATACTATAACACCTGCAGCTATCTGGGTGAAAATAAATTTTCTTTCTTATGATTATGAACACAATGTATAAAACTCATGCTAAGGTTGTTTATAATTGAACGACCCTGCATTTCACAGTGTATGAAAATCGAGTCTCACATCTAAACATCAGTATCAGTGGGTCAGGAAACAAACAACAGAAAATGCCAAGAATGTTTGTAAATTCAAACAAGCAAGAACTTCATGCAAGTGCTCATTTCAATATGAAATTTATAAAACAGGTTGAATAATTTGTATCTTTTTTGAAAAATTTAACAAGCTCAAGATTTAAATATTGAACAAGCTTCATACATTTTGTCTGAGGAAAAGCACAAATGTATAAATATCCTATTTATCACATTTAGAACCAGATTAGTTTTTGTTCAATGAAAAGTCAAAAGTATTGTTCTGAAATATTACCATGCAAAACAAAGCTGTAGACTTTCTTGCTGCTATTAATATCTGTGACTACCCTTATCTGAAACTTGAGCAATATGGGAATCCTGCAAAGTTGTACTACAATCATGGACCTTTGTCCCAATGTTAATGGTTTGAACATCGAGGTCTCAGGCATCCCTCAGCATAGTGCTTGGATCATGTTAAGTTCACTCCCAGTTTTAGCAAGTGCACAGTGGTCTTTCATTCATGGTCACAGCTTTTCTTAAGATTCTCTGGTTTCCACGGCACCAAAGACTACCTCCTCATACTAACATCCGAGCCATAAAAAGTGTTAGTGGCCATTATTTGTAATAATTGTTGTACAGTTACAAAATTAAACTACAATGTGTTGATGGATCAGATTTCCAACCTAAAACTGACTTACAATTCGCAGTCTAACAAAGGTCTGTGTTGGACAGATGGGTAGACATTTATGAACAGAATGGATAGGTAACAAAGTACACTAAATGCTATAAGCCCCTGCTTGCATGCATAGTGGGGCACAATAAGGGGTTGTACAGAACAGTGACTCACCTGCAACCAATGCAATGCTGTATCCCCTTGTTTCTGAAACCACAACACAAAGCTGGATCAGCTGAATTGTACAGCCATCCATCCAAAGCAAGACCTGACCCCTGAAAGAGACAGAAGTGAATCAGCTATGATGCGACACATATGATTCTGTATAACAACTACATGTTGAAATGTTGGAACGATATCATCCATCGTCACAGCAATCAAAACAGATGTGAGACCTCGATTTCCAAATTGCTAGTGCAAAGAAAATGGGGACTTGCTTGGAAGCATACCATGATGTGTAAAAACTGCAGTTTCAAGTAGTCAGGACCTACAAGCTGCGTGAAGAGATAAAAACAAATAAACATGTGGCAAATCCTGCTGCTGCTAAATATGTTTCAAGCTCAAACTGCGGGATACCACCAATGGGCAACACCAGGGCTACAGTACAGCTCGCAATTTTTGGGAACCCACCCACTTCGCGGTGGGTGACTTAATCTCCTCCACTTTAGCTCCTGTGGCGGAGGAATAAATACCTACAAATCACTCGCCGTGCCTTGGCAGGCACACTGACATCAACTCCACTGTGGAGATGGGGCTGGTCGACATTTCTGACTGACATTTGCACAGCCAATGAATGAAGACCACCTATGGAAAGACCTGAAAACCTTCAACAGTGATTTTACAACCAGATACCATTAGAAGAAATCTGTCGTTATTTCGATCTATATTTGCGTGACAAAACAAAAATAATGTCAAAAGTCTTGTATATGCAGTAGTCCACTTTACTGTTTATTAAAGGTTGATCGGCTTCTTTTGCAAGAAGTTTATGCTTTCATTTATTAAAACGAAATATGAACAAACTTATGCACGAACTTGATGAGAAACACACTTTGCTGAGATTCTCAAACAGCATAAAATTTATCATTTTGTTCCAAAGGAAAGTAATTCTCTGATATGGACAATTAAAATACAAACTGACATTGACTTCTGCTTTAAAAAACAACAACAAACCTTAAAACATTGAATTTACACTGAAATGCAAACCACGTGTGTAACCGCCCGGTAGATTTACGGTATGCATGGCTGAGAATGGCGTATGCACGCAGATGCTACATCTGTCTGTAATCTGCATACAGAAAATATAAACCAATATGACAATTCGCATCACAAGGGCACCACCCTACCACTGACAGACCTTCTAAGATGAAAAGACCATCAAGTTGATACGGGTATTGATAGTTTATCGTATCATAGGCTGTGTATCATGAATCATATCAATCTGCGGCACAGGTGTATCGTTTAAACCCCTAGCCATAAGATTTTCAAGATGGTGTTCATAATTGAATGTCAGATCAGCACAATTTTCCTTCAAGCCCAACTAGACCTCATAAGATGGACTTTTTGTGAAAAAACCTGTGCAGATATGACCATCCATTCAGGATTAACATTAAGAACATGTTCCAGATACAGCTGCCAAAAAGTCCATACTAGACATCAGATTGACAACATTTGTGACCCAACTAAATATGACAAGAAGTCATTTTAGTGAAACCCCCCATTCTGATATGACCAAGCCACTGTCTGCCATAATGGAGGTCCAAGCAGTACCAGTTTTCATTTAGGACCTGTAGAAATCACAAGTCTTCTGCTGAAAACCCCATATCGATACAACTTTCCATTTCACCAGGAGTTTTGATAAAAAGATTTTCAAGATACTGGATATCAGGTCGGCACCATTTTCATTTAGTACCAACTAGACATCATAAGAAGTTTTTTTCGTGTGAAAACCACATGTTGCTAATGACCAATACATTTAGGAGGAGTAGCAATAAGATTTTCTTGATGGGCACTGTGGCTACCATATTGGATACCCAAACAGTACCATTTTCATTTAGGACCAAACTTGACACAGATGAATCTGTATGTAAAGTTTCATGGCATTTCTCCAGTAGATATGCGAACAGATGGATAGAAGGATGATGCATGTCAGACAACAGGTCATCACATAAGCTCCTCTGGCCTATGACCAGCAAAGCTAATAAACTATAAAATATACATGTACAAGTAAAATCATTGTTTGCAAAGCAAACAAAGCATTTAACCTGTGCAAAAATCTATTGTAGGATAGGATAATTTCCAAGGACAAAACACAAGAAAGTTTTTTCTTTTTTTCTTTGTCTACTATATATTCCAATAAACCAAGTTCTCTCAACAGAATTTCAAAACATGGGTCCATGGAAGCCCCCAAGTAAAATTTTAGAGAATCAGTATGTATGTATGTAGTGCTTTATGGTACCCTCGGCACCAAAGTGCGCTATTCAATGCCAACAAAAAAGAATCAATCCTCCAATTGAAGAATCAAGTTTTAATTTTCAGGTGTCAAAATCACATTTTTTCATGCAATATACAGGTGTTAACATTGAGGCACCAGAGGCTGAGCAATTTTTTTTTCATCCACTGGTCCATTACAAGTATAATTTAGTAAACTCATTTTTATCCACGTAGTAAATATCACCAATGCTTCAACTACTTCTAAAGAGATCATAAAATCCTTACTGTCCCTTAAATGTGAAGAAGAGAGTTCTTTAATGAGCATAATTGTTTTGCTTCTAATGGATGTGGAAGTTAATCCTCTAAATAATCAGTTAAAAATTAAAGAATCATCACTGCCATCTAATCAGTTCATAAAGGGAAACCAACACTAACGTTAGTCAAGTACCTTTCATTAATTTAATTGGATCGATTCGCTGGATTAAAAATCATAGGGCGAGTCGTTCATGAGGATCTGATTTAAGTAAACACAAGGAAAGCCATTTAAAACACTGCTAAAAATTAATCATACCAACTTTGTTTTGTCTCGTGTGTTTTCGAGTGCCAATAATTTAGTCGCTTACCCAATATGCAGTCAAACGTTATAATAACATGCGCACAATTAAGCAAGAGTTATCAATGACCAATTGTAGGTGTGATACTGGCTGTAAATGAATACATGAATAGGGTAGAATCAAGTTTAAAGTACACCCTGATGGCAATGCACAGCCAGACAAAGGTAGATAAAGTGATTATGGCATGAAAATCAGCACTTGCCTGACTTTTTTAAAAATAGGCAAAAAGCACTTGGAAATTTTACTTGTCCGACTTCGAAAATGAGGTCGGGGCTATGGGATTTGCTCAGTCATGGGCACTAATTCTTCTTGCAAATAAAAAACAAAAATCTGCTAAAAAATAAGAATGATATAGAGAATAATCTTTTAATGTATAGTCAAACCTTCCTGAACAGTCACCTTATTTGGCAGTCACATGGTTTCAACAACCCACTCCCACTATTCTCTGTACAAGCATGGAACTAAAATACGGGAATGGAAATCACAGCCTATCTCAAAAGGATTATATAGGCACTTGAGAGCATCCCCGAGAATTCCTGCAATGAGCAAGACTTGGTGAAAAACATCTGTTGATGAATGTCCATAAAAAAGGATATCCTTTGCGATTTTTTTAAAAAAAACTTTAACAGGAAAAAAAAAGTTTAGCAATTTTTGGTTTTGAAAGCAAATGTAGATCTTAGGCTTATGCCACTTTTGTTTAGCAAATCCTTGACAAATATTAATGATTTTATTTGACTGAAGTATTTTTTTTTTTTTTAAAATTGAAAATAAAAATTATTTTGGTTTTAAAATAAGATAAATACCCAAATTTTTCACTTTAGCAATTTCTTCCCTTCAGACCCCCTCCCCTAGTAGTAAGTGCCATGAAACCTACCCCAAACTGTTTCATAAACCTAGGAATAAAGAACAGTCAACATTCAATGAGTGTACAGATGTATACCTAGTGTGGATGCTGATGCCAACACATATGGGTAGTACAACAGCATAACTCTACTTCACAGAGCTAACCAACTTAACACAAGCCTTTCAAATGTGAAATGTACTTCACAATGAACCTCATTTTGTTGTAAGGGTATTGTACTAATAGGGTACAATCACCTAGTTCAACAATTCTGGCATAAACAGTGCTTAGACAGTAAAACTAACGCCGAGTGAAACATGCAATATGGATCACAGTGACCTACTTTTGTGGATGAAGGTGTAGTACTTAAGATACATCCTCACTTCATGAATGTTGAGATAACAAACGTGTGTTGGTTACCAAAAACTTTTTTGGTCATGAGCCAAATGCAAAAAACTTTCCCAAAGCCAGTAAAGTGTAACGATGAAGGTCACAATGACCTTTTGTGTAATAGTATATGGTACTAATAAGATGCGATACTCATCTAGTGTGATGATACTAAGATAAAACAGAGTTTGAGATAAACTTGAAACAACACTTAACTTATTTCTTTATTTATTTCTCTGTTACATATAAGACCTGCCATTGTATACAGAAAACACTGAAAGTGATATGTATGCAGATGATGGCAACATTTCCACACATCGAATCAAAACAGTAACACAATCCAACAACAGCTTCAGTATAATTTTAATCACAAACAGTAAAATGTGTCAAGACAATGAAATGTATATCAATACCAAAAAATACCGCTGCAATGCTAGTAGGAACATCATAAATTGTTGTCAAGAATGGAATGTACGTAATACCAAAAAGACAACCGCAATGCTAGTAGGTACATCAGTAAATGGTGTAAAGACAATGGTGTAAAGAACATTATAGTCTCCGAACTAACACTACTTGCACAGACAAAAGAAATATCGACCAATGCATGCAAGAGAAACTATTATATTCAACTTGCATATTACCCTATTATGGACCACTGTTGCATAGTATTGGGCTCATGCACACAAACTAATATTAATTGTACAATCAAACTTCAAAAGTGTGCAGCTAGAATTTGTACTAGATGTCAATACCAATGACACCATCTCAGCTGACATGTTTAATACCAAACATACATTTGTGTATATTGACAACCTTTGACAACCATCGACAGCCTTAGACACCATGTATGTACTATAATAACTTGGGTGATATTCTAAGCACACTAAATGGTAATATTGATAGATGATCAGAATGAATGTTCTATTTCAAGAATGTTTACCATTTTCATTATATTATAGATGTAGATAACTTAATGCAGTGATTGTAATAGTTTGTCTCATGTTTTTCCTTATTTCCTAGTGTCTGCCATTCAGATATGCATGCATGAAATATCCACTTATAAACATTATGTAATAAGAGGATGTCAAATTACACAACCCCCTATTTTCATCAATTTCTGGTATAAAGATCATATTTTGGTTGCCTAAAATTTCCTTAACTGGAGATAATGTTTTCTTGAATCATATATTAAGCATATTTAACAAGCTCAAGATTTAAATTATTGAACAAGCTTCATACATTTTGTCTGAGAAAAGCACAAATGTAAATATCCTATTTATCACATTTAGAACAGGATTAGTTTTTTGTTCAATGAAAAGTCAAAAGTATTGTTCTGAAATATTACCATGCAAAACAAAGCTGTAGACTTTCTTGCTGCTATATATATCTGTGACTACCTTATCTGAAACTTGAGCAATATGGGAATCCTGCAAAGTTGTATACAATCATGGACCTTTGTCCCAATGTTAATTGTTGAAATCGAGGTCTCAGGCATCCTCAGATAGTGCTTGGATCATGTTAAGTTCACTCCCCAGTTTTAGCAAGTGCACAGTGGTCTTTCATTCATGGTCACAGCTTTTCTTAAGATTCTCTGGTTTCCACGGCACCAAAGACTACCTCCTCATACTAACATCCGAGCCATAAAAAGTGTATGTGGCATTATTTGTAATAAATTGTTGTACAGTTACAAAATTAAACTAACAATGTGTTGATGGAACAGATACCCAACCTAAAACTGACTTCAATTCGCAGTCTAACAAAGGTGTGATGGACAGATGGACAGACATTTATGAACAGATGGATAGGTAACAAAGTACACTAAATGTATAAGCCCCTGCTGCTGCCATAGTGGGGCACAATAAGGGTTGTACAGAACAGTGACTCACCTGCAACCAATGCAATGCTGTATCCCCTTGTTTCTGAAAACACCAACACAAAGCTGGATCAGCTAGAATTGTACAGCCATCATCCAAAGCAAGACTGACCCTGAAAGAGACAGAAGTGAATCAGCATGATGCGACACATATGATCTGTATTAACAAACATGTTGAAATGTGGAACGATATCATCCATCGTCACAGCAATCAAAACAGATGTGAGACCCGATTTCCAAATTGCTAGTGAAAGAAAATGGGGACTTGCTTGGAAGCATACCATGATGTGTAAAACTGCAGTTTCAAGTAGTCAGACTACAAGCTGCGTGAAGAGATAAAAACAAATAAACATGGGGCAAATCCTGCTGCTGTAAATATGTTTCAAGCTCAACTGCGGGATACACCAATGGGCAACACCAGGGCTACAGTACAGCTCGCAATTTTTGGGAACCCCACACTTCGCGGTGGGTGACTTAATCTCCTCCACTTTAGCTCTGTGGCGGAGGAATAAATACCTACAAATCACTGCCGTGCCTTGGCAGGCACACTGACATCAACTCCACTGTGGATGGGGGCTGGTCGACATTTCTGACTGACATTTGCACAGCCAATGAATGAAGACCACCTATGGAAAGACTGAAACCTCAACAGTGATTTACAACCAGATACCATTAGAAGAATCAGTCTTTATTTCGATCATATATTTGGACAAAAACAAAAATAATGTCAAAAGTCTTCTATATGCAGTACACATTACTGTTTATTAAAGGTTGATCGGCTTCTTTTGCAAGAAGTTTATGCTTTCAATTTATTAAAAGAAATATGAACAAACTTATGCACGAACTTGATGAGAAACACACTTTGCTGAGATTCTCAAACAGCATAAATTTATCATTTTGTTCCAAAGGAAAGTAATTCTCTGATATGGACAATTAAAATACAAACTGACATTGACTTCTGCTTTAAAAAAAAACAACAAACAAACCTTAAAACATTGAATTTACACTGAAATGCAAACCAAATCCCCTTAGTGTCAGAACTGGGGATCAGATTAAAAATTTGGGGGACTCTGATGCACAAATGAGGGTAGAGGGAAACACTGTATATATGAGGTGTCAATTTATTCATTTACTGTGTTTGACTTTCATTTCATTTTTCTATCAACATCTGTTTAAAAACATATATTTTCAGGCTTTCAGCTTGTAACTTTTTCCTGTGCTTAGTAGTTATGCACAAAATTGAAAGGCAGAAAGTGAACAGGTTAAGACTTTTGATCACTGTCTAAAGAAGTGTAGATCATAAATAAATATTGTAAGGGTGGGTATAACGAGAATTTTGTATTTGCTATATATTGCAATACAGGACAGTGTATTGTGATACATATTGCAGTATATTGGGAAAATCAGTAGAAAGTGGAAATAACATTCAAGAGTGAATAAGAAGTTAAAGTATCATATAATTTTAATTTCTTTTAAATCTCTTGAAGTGAACAATGATTGGAAAATATCCTTACACATGGACGAGTCTAAGATGCATGAGATAGGCTACTGTTTAATTTGCATTTTATCAACTCTACCCACATTGGCAACTATAGTACACATAAGATGGGCTAGTACCAGCATTATTCTTTCTATTTTTGTAAAAAGTCATAAGTCCAGTTTGAAAACAGATGGTAGAGACCTTAAATCTGAGCATTTATCAATCCAATAACCACTATGAGAGATGGTATCTATAATTAGAAAAAGTCCATTCTGCAAAATGACTAGGGTGTATGCAGATTTACCATGGATTCTGCACAAAAATGTCAGCTTGTTCAGAGAGTTGCAGGGGTTGGTGGCGAGATCAAGAATGCATCACAAAGTGTGCAGTGCAATCAAAACACCCATTGCAGTCTCACATGGATGCAATCTGTCATGATTGTTTTTCTTGCAATCTTTTAGAAGGCCCTACCAAGACATGCTTTTCCAAGTAATTATTTTTGCGAATAGATTGAATATTTGTTGTTATTCAGGTATGTTGTGTTCATTATACAAGACTTCATGCTTAATGTCCACAAGGTGAGATATAATGTGTACTTCATGATTTTCTCAGTGGACACATCTTTAGGAAGTGTTTGGGGGGTGGGTGGGGGTTAGAATAACATACATTGAAACAGTAAAAAAATTCAAAACGAAAGATATTAAGGCTGAAGTAGAAATTTGGATAGTATTTATTGAAATAACTCAAAAACCTGTTTATTTACAATGTAGTACAGTCACAGTATACCGATATACTGGTTAAACTACTCGTTCCTCAAATATTGTAATGGTCTTTTAAACATTGTTGATAATGGTGATGTATAACAGTTAAAGAGGACATCCTAGGGTGCTAGTTTGGAGGTTATGCAAGGGGAACCAGTTTTAAGTGGCCATTAGGATTGGTGCAGCTGCTCCAGAGATTTACACATATCTTCATTTAGTTTCATTGAAAAGAAAGAAATACATGTAGTACACATTTTCCAGTGTTTGTGTTACTCCATGCTGACTGGGCTCTGACAAATCTGGACATTGTTTTTCTATGTAATATATACCATTTTTCTTGCTGCCCATATAACTTTTTCAATTTGAAACCAATCTCAAAATTGTTTTTTAATTAAGATAAACACTTGAAATAAACTGTAGTTAGTTTTTAGTCTTCATACAAATCTGGAAATTACTAGAAATTAAACCTGGCTGCTAAACTCTCAGTGGAGAGTCCATTTTAAAATATGATACATATTTTTATTTAAAAATTTGAATTTAAATTAAATTATCATGAAAATTTAAAAACTCAAGTTCACAAATTTTGTTCTTTTGCAACATGTCTCCAATCCTTTATCACAAACATCAATGGTTTTCCTTATCAGGTGTTAAGTAATTAAACCAGGGCCTGTCAATAATAGGTAGCACCTGAAATCTGGTGGCATCTGAATACGCTAGTTAGAGGTAGTAACTAAGGTAGTGATGTAATTTTCACCCCTTAAGGGGAGGAGCTCTTAGATGTTAAGCTTCCAATGTTATTGAAGAGTTTGTGAAGTTCTATGATACCAGGGCAGCACACCTTTTCCCAGTTATATAAGGGGGAGAGAGGATAATTCTTGTACTTTTACATGCAGTTATTTTATCTGAAACCATGAAATATTCCACATAACAAAGGGGTCAGATTTCTGACTGATGATAGTTTACCAAGTTCCAGTGCTGCATCTGCTCAAGTGACCAGAAGAATGGATGCAGACAAGTTCTCTCTCATGGCAGTGACGAAGTCGACAGGTGGGGGTCTCCAGTCAGTTGTGGCACCAGACTGTAATGGCACACCTGGGTCTGCTAGAATTCTATGGCCATCATCCAAAGCAAGACTGACCCTGAAAGAGACAGAAGTGAATCAGCATGAGGGGACATGTATGATCTGTAGGAATAAAAATGTGGAAATCTGGAATGATATCATCCATCATCATGGAAATCAAGACAACAGATGTGAGACCTGATTTCAAAATTGCTAATGAAACAAAGTGGGGACTTGCTTGGAAGCATACTATGATGTGTAAAAACTGCAGTTTTAAGTCACCAGAGTATAAGCTGTATGACGAGATAAAAACAGCTAAACCTGGGCCAAATCCTGCTGCTGTAAATATGACGTGTCAAGCTGGACTACAGGATACACCAATGGGCAACACCAGGGCTAGATACCTACTTGCTGTCTCTTACATTCCACCACCTAGCAGAACATCTATGCAAAGGGCTTCCAACATTGTAGGTCAAGCTACTGTACAGCTAAATGAAATGGATATGGCAGACAATGGGCCATCATCAAGTGACTCATCTAAACATGACAGAAAATGATAAGAATATTCTCCTGGAAGTGCTGAAAATGAAACTTTCCTGTGATGTTGTACAAAGACTGCAACTTAATACAAACACGCAGAAATGTGAGGCTGTGAACAGATCAATCAGTGTTTCCGTACCTAAAAATGTCAACTATTCAAGAAACTTTGAGGCAAGAGTGCATTCAACAATACACAGACTCAATAACAGACTTGGATCATCTCTGAAAACAAAAGTAAAACACTTGGGGGTATACTTTCACCAAGTACTCTGAGATCACTGGATCAAATGGATAAAACACTGTACTTACCATCATTTGTATCCAAAGTATCCGGAAAACAGGAACTGTGTACTGGAAAGACAGGGATATATGATACAGGCTCATCTAAGGTACAGAACTCAGCCCAGAACAGGAAGTCATGCTGCACAGTCATTCCAAGGGTGATCACTCCAACCCACAGGTTCACCAGGAGCCAAGGACACTGCAGACAGAAAAGAGGATCTTAGTCCATGTACAAAAGGACAGTGCCCAAAAGACACAATGAAAAACACATAATACAGAAAGGAAAACTGTCGTGGGGAAATCCGTAGGTAACACAACGCATGTTATGTGCAGTTGTGTTACCTGTTACCACCTGATGAGACTTATGGAGAGGTCGAAACAGTTTTCTCAGAATATCAAGACATAAATAAAGAAATAAACAAGCAAACAAACAAACATATTCTAAAATAACATGAACTGACTGACTGACTGAATTAATGAATGAATGAATGTAGCATTGAATGAATGAATGAATGAATGAATGAATGAATGAATGAATGAATGAATGAATGAAATAGTGTATGTATGATTTAAGATAAAACTGTCATACCAGCATAGTCAAATAAAATAAAGACCAGTCTCTCTTTCTTTCTTTCATCCTCCTTACTCAAAACAAACAATCAGCAATGCATAAATCTATTCATCAATCAATCAATCAATCAACTAATCCCATTTAACCATGCAACCAGCAAGCCAGCCATGTCATGCTAATGTACATTTCTATATGGATGTAGGTGGGTGGGTGGGTGTGCAGGGCATATCATTATACCTGTAATTTTTCCATATCACAATTTCAACTGTAGCATGCAGTTTGGAAATTCACCATGTCCAAAACAATTCCCATATCCTATGCAGTACTGCCTATTTGTTGTTGATATGATGGGGTGCCAGGCTGAGGTGATCCGCATTCACACACACAAACTATTGTGGCATAAATGCGATGCATCTAACTCTTTTGGAATGTTGAGACTTCTCATCTTTATTGTGAATGCCAGTCTATGGACAGGTTTCTTTTTCCAAATGTTAGTCTCAGGGTCCCTATATGACAATAGCCCATATAACCTATTTGATGTTACATTGCCTGTCCAGAATATGCAAGTACTGTTAGGTTCTGGCACAGAATTGAACAAGATTTTCTCTGACAGAATTTCAAAAATATCCACCTTTGCAACTTCTATAAGATGTAGAAATACATACATGGTGATAATACTGAGTATCAACCCCATAGGCTCGATACATGTACATTTTTTGTACAAAAATTTTAAAATTTTAATTTTATTTTAAAAATTAATTTAAATTTTAAAAAATATTTAAATTTTTTAATTTTTAATTTCATTGTTCTATTTTTAAAGTCAATATACACAAAATGTCCAAATTTCATGCATCTACCTTGAATAATAAACTCAGGATAACAATTTAAACTTTTATAACCTTCCTTACTGACAGGCCTTAGACCACAATTAATTTTCCTATATAGTCTCTACATTTGTTTGTCAGTACTGAACTTTCCACTGTGTCCAAATCCTAATAAATCATATGTTGCTGTAAAGTATCTTCAAAGATGAACTCACGCTGAAATTCTTGTCAAAGGTTAACCGGCATTCTTGTGAATGGCTGGACTGTAAACAAAGCAATGTGCAATGAGTCACAGATTTCACTTGCGGATCAGCACCAATGCCTCATTACTCACTGTGCACTGTCGCCAAAATACACACAGACAACCACACTATAATGCTCATATTCTAAACAATAACCAATTTCCTTTAAATCAATACTAAGAATGACTAAATCTAATGCATACATCACCACCAAAATGAGAGAGGAAAAAAGGATCTAAAAATAGACTCGGACTACATTCGTAGGTACTGAACCGGAAGTATTAATTGTGTCCCGATTCCTATCAGGGTCAGAAATTTTCATCTGAATGGAAAAAAACTCAAATAAATGTGTCTGAAATACTGCTGCAAAGTTTCAGTGAATTTGATGCATGCATATAAATTTTATCGGACACCATTGTATTACAAACAGTATGAATTTCAAAATGGCAGACTGTGAAGAATTCACAAAACTTAAAGTTGAATGGTGAATTTATTAATTAAGATAAACACTTGAAATAAACTGTAGTTAGTTTTTAGTCTTCATACAAATCTGGAAATTACTAGAAATTAAACCTGGCTGCTAAACTCTCAGTGGAGAGTCCATTTTAAAATATGATACATATTTTTATTTAAAAATTTGAATTTAAATTAAATTTTCATGAAAATTTAAAAACTCAAGTTGACAAATTTTGTTCTTTTGCAACATGTCTCCAATCCTTTATCACAAACATCAATGGTTTTCCTTATCAGGTGTGAAGTAATTAAACCAGGGCCTGTCAATAATAGGTAGCACCTGAAATCTGGTG
Organism: Margaritifera margaritifera; assembly: GCA_029931535.1. Taxonomy (NCBI): domain Eukaryota; kingdom Metazoa; phylum Mollusca; class Bivalvia; order Unionida; family Margaritiferidae; genus Margaritifera; species Margaritifera margaritifera. The sequence goes on along the minus strand of JAQPZY010000897.1, from coordinate 677,311 downwards.
GCATCTGAATACGCTAGTTAGGGGTAGTAACTAAGGTAGTGATGTAATTTTCACCCCTTAAGGGGAGGAGCTCTTAGATGTTAAGCTTCCAATGTTATTGAAGAGTTCGTGAAGTTCTATGATACCAGGGCAGCACACCTTTTCCCAGTTATATAAGGGGGAGAGAGGATAATTCTTGTACTTTTACATGCAGTTATTTTAACTGAAACCATGAAAGGGTACACCAAGAAGAAGAAAACTTTCTTTAAACCAGGAAATATTCCACATAACAAAGGGGTCAGATTTCTGACTGATGATAGTTTACCAAGTTCCAGTGCTGCATCTGCTCAAGTGACCAGAAGAATGGATGCAGACAAGTTCTCTCTCATGGCAGTGACGAAGTCGACAGGTGGGGGTCTCCAGTCAGTTGTGGCACCAGACTGTAATGGCACACCTGGGTCTGCTAGAATTCTACGGCCATCATCCAAAGCAAGACTGACCCTGAAAGAGACAGAAGTGAATCAGCATGAGGGGACATGTATGATCTGTATGAATAAAAATGTGGAAATCTGGAATGATATCATCCATCATCATGGAAATCAAGACAACAGATGTGAGACCTGATTTCAAAATTGCTAATGAAACAAAGTGGGGACTTGCTTGGAAGCATACTATGATGTGTAAAAACTGCAGTTTTAAGTCACCAGAGTATAAGCTGTATGACGAGATAAAAACAGCTAAACCTGGGCCAAATCCTGCTGCTGTAAATATGACGTGTCAAGCTGGACTACAGGATACACCAATGGGCAACACCAGGGCTAGATACCTACTTGCTGTCTCTTACATTCCACCACCTAGCAGAACATCTATGCAAAGGGCTTCCAACATTGTAGGTCAAGCTACTGTACAGCTAAATGAAATGGATATGGCAGACAATGGGCCATCATCAAGTGACTCATCTAAACATGACAGAAAATGATAAGAATATTCTCCTGGAAGTGCTGAAAATGAAACTTTCCTGTGATGTTGTACAAAGACTGCAACTTAATACAAACACGCAGAAATGTGAGGCTGTGAACAGATCAATCAGTGTTTCCGTACCTAAAAATGTCAACTATTCAAGAAACTTTGAGGCAAGAGTGCATTCAACAATACACAGACTCAATAACAGACTTGGATCATCTCTGAAAACAAAAGTAAAACACTTGGGGGTATACTTTCACCAAGTACTCTGAGATCACTGGATCAAATGGATAAAACACTGTACTTACCATCATTTGTATCCAAAGTATCCGGAAAACAGGAACTGTGTACTGGAAAGACAGGGATATATGATACAGGCTCATCTAAGGTACAGAACTCAGCCCAGAACAGGAAGTCATGCTGCACAGTCATTCCAAGGGTGATCACTCCAACGCACAGGTTCACCAGGAGCCAAGGACACTGCAGACAGAAAAGAGGATCTTAGTCCATGTACAAAAGAACAGTGCCCAAAAGACATTACATGTCCTATTCGTTTTCAATTGACCGAAGGAAAATGACACCCTGCGAAAGTGCCATTTTCCTCCACCCGACCCACTGCCAGGTGTACTTAGTTAGATAGGATGGTGTCGTGCTGGAAGGAACAATTTTACCGGGGCAGGTCCATTACTAGACCAGGCCCCCAGGTGACAAACACTTATTTAGTACATCTCCCTAACTGTTTTTTAATTGACCGAAGGAAAACGATGCCATGAGAGAGGTGCCGTTTCCCTCCACCCGACCCACTGCCACCCAACCCCCTGCCGGGTGTACTTAGTTAGATAGGATGGTGTTGTGCTGGAACGAACAATTTTACCGGATGAGGTCTAAAGGAGACCACCATCATGGAAAAAAACACTTATTTAGTACATGTCCTATTCGTTTTCAATTGACCGAAGGAAAATGACACCCTGCAAAGGTGCCATTTTCCTCCACCCGACCCACTGCCAGGTGTACTTAGTTAGATAGGATGGTGTCGTGCTGGAAGGAACAATTTTACTGCGGGAGGTCCATTACTAGACCAGGCCCCCAGGTGACAAACACTTATTTAGTACATGTCCCTAACTGTTTTTTAATTGACCGAAGGAAAACGACGCCATGAGAGAGGTGCCGTTTCCCTCCACCTGACCCTCTGCCGGGTGTACTTAGTTAGATAGGATGGTGTTGTGCTGGAACGAACAATTTTACTGGGATGAGGTCTAAAGGAGACCACCATCATGGAAAAAAAACACTTATTTAGTACATGTCCTATTCGTTTTCAATTGACCGAAGGAAAATGACACCCTACGAAGGTGCCATTTTCCTCCACCCGACCCACTGCCAGGTGTACTTAGTTAGATAGGATGGTGTCGTGCTGGAAGGAACAATTTTACCGGGGGAGGTCCATTACTAGACCAGGCCCCCGGGTGACAAACACTTATTTAGTACATGTCCCTAACTGTTTTTTAATTGACCGAAGGAAAACGACGCCATGAGAGAGGTGCCGTTTCCCTCCACCTGACCCTCTGCCGGGTGTACTTAGTTAGATAGGATGGTGTTGTGCTGGAACGAACAATTTTACCGGGATGAGGTCTAAAGGAGACCACCATCATGGAAAAAAACACTTATTTAGTACATGTCCTATTCGTTTTCAATTGACCGAAGGAAAATGACACCCTACGAAGGTGCCATTTTCCTCCACCCGACCCACTGCCAGGTGTACTTAGTTAGATAGGATGGTGTCGTGCTGGAAGGAACAATTTTAACGGGGAAGGTCCATTCCTAGACCAGGCCCCCGGGTGACAAACACTTATTTAGTACATGTCCCTAACTGTTTTTTAATTGACCGAAGGAAAACGACGCCATGAGAGAGGTGCCGTTTCCCTCCACCTGACCCTCTGCAGGGTGTACTTAGTTAGATAGGATGGTGTTGTGCTGGAACGAACAATTTTAGCGGGATGAGGTCTAAAGGAGACCACCATCATGGAAAAAAACACTTATTTAGTACATGTCCTATTCGTTTTCAATTGACCAAAGGAAAATGACACCCTGCGAAGGTGCCATTTTCCTCCACCCGACCCACTGCCAGGTGTACTTAGTTAGATAGGATGGTGTCGTGCTGGAAGGAACAATTTTAACGGGGAAGGTCCATTCCTAGACCAGGCCCCCGGGTGACAAACACTTATTTAGTACATCTCCCTAACTGTTTTTTAATTGACCGAAGGAAAACGACGCCATGAGAGAGGTGCCGTTTCCCTCCACCCGACCCTCTGCAGGAGTACTTAGTTAGATAGAATGGTGTTGTGCTGGAACGAACAATTTTACCGGATGAGGTCTAAAGGAGACCACCATCATGGAAAAAAACACTTATTTAGTACATGTCCTATTCGTTTTCAATTGACCGAAGGAAAATGACACCCTACGAAGGTGCCATTTTCCTCCACCCGACCCACTGCCAGGTGTACTTAGTTAGATAGGATGGTGTCGTGCTGGAAGGAACAATTTTACTGCGGGAGGTCCATTACTAGACCAGGCCCCCAGGTGACAAACACTTATTTAGTACATGTCCCTAACTGTTTTTTAATTGACCGAACGAAAACAACGCCATGAGAGAGGTGCCGTTTCCCTCCACCTGACCCTCTGCAGGGTGTACTTAGTTAGATAGGATGGTGTTGTGCTGGAACGAACAATTTTACCGGGATGAGGTCTAAAGGAGACCACCATCATGGAAAAAAACACTTATTTAGTACATGTCCTATTCGTTTTCAATTGACCGAAGGAAAATGACACCCTACGAAGGTGCCATTTTCCTCCACCCGACCCACTGCCAGGTGTACTTAGTTAGATAGGATGGTGTCGTGCTGGAAGGAACAATTTTACCGGGGCAGGTCCATTACTAGACCAAGCCCCCAGGTGACAAACACTTATTTAGTACATGTCCCTAACTGTTTTTTAATTGACCGAAGGAAAACGACACCATGAGAGAGGTGCCGTTTCCCTCCACCTGACCCTCTTCCGGGTGTACTTAGTTAGATAGGATGGTGTTGTGCTGGAACGAACAATTTTACCGGGATGAGGTCTAAAGGAGACCACCATCATGGAAAAAAACACTTATTTAGTACATGTCCTATTCGTTTTCAATTGACCGAAGGAAAATGACACCCTGCAAAGGTGCCATTTTCCTCCACCCGACCCACTGCCAGGTGTACTTAGTTAGATAGGATGGTGTCGTGCTGGAAGGAACAATTTTAACGGGGAAGGTCCATTACTAGACCAGGCCCCCGGGTGACAAACACTTATTTAGTACATGTCCCTAACTGTTTTTTAATTGACCGAAGGAAAACGACGCCATGAGAGAGGTGCCGTTTCCCTCCACCTGACCCTCTTCCGGGTGTACTTAGTTAGATAGGATGGTGTTGTGCTGGAACGAACAATTTTACCGGGATGAGGTCTAAAGGAGACCACCATCATGGAAAAAAACACTTATTTAGTACATGTCCTATTCGTTTTCAATTGACCGAAGGAAAATGACACCCTGCGAAGGTGCCATTTTCCTCCACCCGACCCACTGCCAGGTGTACTTAGTTAGATAGGATGGTGTCGTGCTGGAAGGAACAATTTTACCGGGGGAGGTCCATTACTAGACAAGGCCCCCGGGTGACAAACACTTATTTAGTACATGTCCCTAACTGTTTTTTAATTGACCGAAGGAAAACGATGCCATGAGAGAGGTGCCATTTCCCTCCACCCGACCCTCTGCCGGGTATACTTAGTTAGATAGGATGGTGTTGTGCTGGAACGAACAATTTTACTGGGATGAGGTCTAAAGGAGACCACCATCATGGAAAAAAACACTTATTTAGTACATGTCCTATTCGTTTTCAATTGACCGAAGGAAAATGACACCCTGCGAAGGTGCCATTTTCCTCCACCCGACCCACTGCCAGGTGTACTTAGTTAGATAGGATGGTGTTGTGCTGGAACGAACAATTTTACCGGGATGAGGTCTAAAGGAGACCACCATCATGGAAAAAAACACTTATTTAGTACATGTCCTATTCGTTTTCAATTGACCTAAGGAAAATGACACCCTGCGAAGGTGCCATTTTCCTCCACCCGACCCACTGCCAGGTGTACTTAGTTAGATAGGATGGTGTTGTGCTGGAACGAACAATTTTACCGGGATGAGGTCTAAAGGAGACCACCATAATGGAAAAAAATACTTATCTAGAAGATCTAGAAGATGACGTTCTCGATGACGATCATGGGTGATGAAGATCTAGAAGATGACGCTCTCGATGACGATCATGGGTGATGAAGATCTAGAAGATGACGCTCTCGATGATGATCATGGGTGATGATGATCTAGAAGATGAAGCTCTTGATGATGATAATGGATGATGAAGATCTAGAAGATGATGCTCTCGTTGAAGATCTAGACGATGATGCTCTTGATGATGATCATGGATGATGAAGATCTAGAAGATGACTCTCTCGATGAAGATCTAGAAGATGACGCTCTCGATGATGATCATGGATGATGAATATCTAGAAGATGACGCTCTCGATGATGATAATGGATGATGAAGAACTAGAAGATGACGCTCTCGATGAAGATAAAGAAGATGAAGATCTCTCGATGTCAATCATGGGTGATGAAGATCAAGAAGATGATGCTCTTGATGATGATCATGGATGATGAAGATCTACAAGATGACGCTCGCGATGATTATCTTGGATGATGAACATCTAGAAGATGACGCTCTCGATAAAGATCTAGAAGATGACGCTATTGATGATGATCATGGATGATGAAGATCTAGAAGATGACGCTCTCGATAAAGATCTAGAAGATGACTCTCCCGATGGTGATCATGGGTGGTGAAGATCTAGAAGATGACGCTCTTGACGATGATCATGGATGATGAAGATCTAGAAGATGACGCTCTCGATGAAGATCTAGAAGATGAAGCTCTCTCGATGTCGATAATGGGTGATGATCTAGAAGATGAAGCTCTCGATGATGATCATGGATGATGAAGATCTAGAAGATAACGCTCTCGATGATGATCATGGATGTTGAAGATCTAGAAGATGACGCTCTCGATGAAGATCTAGAAGATGAAGCTCTCTCGATGTCGATGATACCTATGTCTTGCCATGCTGACTGTGATACCTATGTCTTACCATGCTATTGTGATACCTATGTCTTGCCACGATATTGTGTTGCCTATGTCTTGCCATGCCATTACAATCATACCCATGTCTTGCCATGCTGAGAGTGATACCATGTCTTGCCATGCTGATTGTGATACCTATGTCTTGCCATGCTGATTGTGATACCTATGTCTTGCCATGCTGATTGTGATACCCATGTCTTGCCATGCCATTACAATGATACCCATGTCTTGCCATGCTGAGAGTGATACCCATGTCCTGCCATGCTGATTGTGATACCTATGTCTTGCCATGCTGATTGTGATACCTATTTCTTGTCATGCTATTGTGATACCTATGTCTTGCCATGCTATTGTGATGCCTATGTCTTGCCATGCTGACTGTGATACCTATGTCTTGCCATGCTGATTGTGATACCCATGTCTTGCCATGCCATTACAATGATACCCATGTCTTGCCATGCTGATTGTGATACCCATGTCCTGCCATGCTGATTGTGATACCTATGTCTTGCTATGCTGATTGTGATACCTATGTCTTGCCATGCTGATTGTGATACCCATGTCTTGCCATACCATTACAATGGTACCCATGTCTTGCCATGCTGATTGTGATATCCATGTCCTGCCATGCTTATTGTGATACCTATGTCTTGCCATGCTGAATGTGATACTTATATCTTGCCATGCTGACTGTGATACCCATGTCTTTTAATGCTATTGTGATACCTATGTCTTGCCATGCTATTGTGATGCCTGTGTCTTGCCATGCTGACTGTGATATCTATGTCTTGCCATGCTAATTGTGATACCTATGTCTTGCCATACTGACTGTGATACCCATGTCTTGCCATGCTATTGTGATACCTATGTCTTGCCATGCTGACTGTGATACCTATGTCTAGCCATGCTGATTGTGATACCCATGTCTTGCCATGCCATTACAATGATACCCATGTCTTGCCATGCTTATTGTGATACAATGTCTTGCCATGCTATTGTGATGCCTATGTCTTGCCATGCTGACTGTGATACCTATGTCTTGCCATGCTGATTGTGATACCCATGTCTTGCCATGCCATTACAATGATACCCATGTCTTGCCATGCTGATTGTGATACCCATGTCCTGCCATGCTGATTGTGATACCTATGTCTTGCTATGCTGATTGTGATACCTATGTCTTGCCATGCTGATTGTGATACCCATGTCTTGCCATACCATTACAATGGTATCCATGTCTTGCCATGCTGATTGTAATACCCATGTCCTGCCATGCTTATTGTGATACCTATGTCTTGCCATGCTGAATGTGATACTTATATCTTGCCATGCTGACTGTGATACCCATGTCTTTTAATGCTATTGTGATACCTATGTCTTGCTATGCTATTGTGATGCCTGTGTCTTGCCATGCTGACTGTGATATCTATGTCTTGCCATGCTAATTGTGATACCTATGTCTTGCCATGCTGACTGTGATACCCATGTCTTGCCATGCTATTGTGATACCTATGTCTTGCCATGCTATTGTGATGCCTATGTTTGGCCATGCCATTACAATGATACCCATGTCTTGCCATGCTGATTTTGATACCCATGTCTTGCCATGCTGATTGTGATACCTATGTCTTGCCATGCTGATTGTGATAGCTATGTCTTGCCTTGCTATTGTGATAACCATGTCTTGCCATACCATTACAATGATACCCATGTCTTGCCATGCTGATTGTGATACCCATGTCCTGCCATGCTGATTGTGATACATATGTCTTGCCATGCTGATTGTGATACCTATGTCTTGCTATGCTGATTGTGATACCCATGTCTTGCCATACCATTACAATGATACCCATATCTTGCCATGCTGATTGTGATACCTATGTCTTGCCATGCTGATTGTCATACCTATGTCTTGCCATGCTATTGTGATAACCATGTCTTGCCATACCATTACAATGATACCCATGTCTTGCCATGCTGATTGTGATACCCATGTCCTGCCATGCTGATTGTGATACATATGTCTTGCCATGCTGATTGTGATACCTATGTCTTGCCATGCTGATTGTGATACCCATGTCTTGCCATACCATTACAATGATACCCATGTCTTGCCATGCTGATTGTGATACCTATGTCCTGCCATACTGATTGTGATACCTATGTCTTGCCATGCTGATCGTGATACCTATGTCTTGCCATGCTGACTGTGATACCCATGTCTTGCCATGCTATTGTGATACCTATGTCTTGCCATGCTATTGTGATACCTATGTCTTGAGGAGGAATGTATTCAACGGAGAAATATTTTCAACATACCCTTCTCTTTCCATGAGGGCTGGAGTCAAGACGTAGCAGAATTGATTTCCTAATATTAATGTGAGGAGGAATGTATTCAACGGAGAAATATTTTCAATATATTCTTCTCTTTCTGTGAGGGCTGGAGTCAAGAGGTAGCAGAATTTATTTCCTAATATTAATGTGAGGAGGAATGTATTTAATGGAGAAATATTTTCAACATACCCTTCTCTTTCTGTGAGGGCTGGAGTTGAGGCAGCAGAATTTATTTCCTAATAATAATATGTGACGAGGAATGAATTCAACAGAGAAATATTTTCAACATACCCTTCCTACCTAGAAAAAATTGCAAACTTGGACATTTCTAAGCACAACTCATTAAAATGTATTGAAAAATATGCAATTATTGATGAACACTCATTTATTCACTATGAAAACCATCACAACCAAATTTTTAAAAAAAGGTTAATTCCACACAGAACTGATCGTAATAAAATATGTACATCTCACCAAGACACATGGCATCCTTATATCCTACCACAACACATGGAATCCTGGCATCTTCCCTGGTCACATGGAATCCTGGCATCTCACTGGGACATCTCTGGAACATCTCACATGGACACATGGAATCCTAAATCACGCAGTAAAATCTTTAAGAAAGATTCATGCATTAATACTGATCTAAAGTTTCATTTTTGGGTAAGCAAATAAGGCAGAAATATACAACTTTCAAATACTTTAATATAATATCAAGCCATTCTTGAGCCCTATGCCACCATTACCAGCATGCAAGTCACTGTACCTATGTTTAATCATTCACAAGCAAGACAAAAGGCATAGATTATTTTGTGAAGTTCTGGTTATGAATCTTGCCATTTGCAAGTCTGTGAAGCTGAACATAGGTTTGTGGAACCAATTAAACAATGTCATGCATTCCTCACAAGAACTGTTGGATTTTATAAGATAATGCAAGTCTTGTGCAGTATTATAACACCTGCAGCAATTTGTAATGGGATGTCTTCTGCAGTATTATAACAACTGCAGCATAAAGGGAGATCCTGTGCATTACTATAACACCTGCAGCTATCTGGGTGAAAATAAATTTCTTTCTTATGATTATGAACACAATGTATTAAAACTACATGCTAATGTTATTTATAATTGAACGACCTGCATTTCACAGTGTATGAAAATCGAGTCTCACATCTAAACATCAGTATCAGTGGGTCAGGAACAAACAACAGAAAATGCCAAGAATGTTTGTAAATTCAAACAAAGCAAGAACTTCATGCAAGTGCTCATTTCAAATGAAATTTATAAAACAGGTTGAATAATTTGTATCTTTTTTGAAAAATTTAACAAGCTCAAGATTTAAATTATTGAACAAGCTTCATACATTTTGTCTGAGAAAAGCACAAATGTAAATATCCTATTTATCACATTTAGAACAGGATTAGTTTTTGTTCAATGAAAAGTCAAAAGTATTGTTCTGAAATATTACCATGCAAAACAAAGCTGTAGACTTTCTTGCTGCTATATATATCTGTGACTACCTTATCTGAAACTTGAGCAATATGGGAATCCTGCAAAGTTGTATACAATCATGGACCTTTGTCCCAATGTTAATTGTTGAAATCGAGGTCTCAGGCATCCTCAGATAGTGCTTGGATCATGTTAAGTTCACTCCCCAGTTTTAGCAAGTGCACAGTGGTCTTTCATTCATGGTCACAGCTTTTCTTAAGATTCTCTGGTTTCCACGGCACCAAAGACTACCTCCTCATACTAACATCCGAGCCATAAAAAGTGTATGTGGCATTATTTGTAATAAATTGTTGTACAGTTACAAAATTAAACTAACAATGTGTTGATGGAACAGATTTCCAACCTAAAACTGACTTCAATTCGCAGTCTAACAAAGGTGTGATGGACAGATGGGTAGACATTTATGAACAGATGGATAGGTAACAAAGTACACTAAATGTATAAGCCCCTGCTGCTGCCATAGTGGGGCACAATAAGGGTTGTACAGAACAGTGACTCACCTGCAACCAATGCAATGCTGTATCCCCTTGTTTCTGAAAACACCAACACAAAGCTGGATCAGCTAGAATTGTACAGCCATCATCCAAAGCAAGACTGACCCTGAAAGAGACAGAAGTGAATCAGCATGATGCGACACATATGATCTGTATTAACAAACATGTTGAAATGTGGAACGATATCATCCATCGTCACAGCAATCAAAACAGATGTGAGACCCGATTTCCAAATTGCTAGTGAAAGAAAATGGGGACTTGCTTGGAAGCATACCATGATGTGTAAAACTGCAGTTTCAAGTAGTCAGACTACAAGCTGCGTGAAGAGATAAAAACAAATAAACATGGGGCAAATCCTGCTGCTGTAAATATGTTTCAAGCTCAACTGCGGGATACACCAATGGGCAACACCAGGGCTACAGTACAGCTCGCAATTTTTGGGAACCCCACACTTCGCGGTGGGTGACTTAATCTCCTCCACTTTAGCTCTGTGGCGGAGGAATAAATACCTACAAATCACTGCCGTGCCTTGGCAGGCACACTGACATCAACTCCACTGTGGATGGGGGCTGGTCGACATTTCTGACTGACATTTGCACAGCCAATGAATGAAGACCACCTATGGAAAGACTGAAACCTCAACAGTGATTTACAACCAGATACCATTAGAAGAATCAGTCTTTATTTCGATCATATATTTGGACAAAAACAAAAATAATGTCAAAAGTCTTGTATATGCAGTACACATTACTGTTTATTAAAGGTTGATCGGCTTCTTTTGCAAGAAGTTTATGCTTTCAATTTATTAAAAGAAATATGAACAAACTTATGCACGAACTTGATGAGAAACACACTTTGCTGAGATTCTCAAACAGCATAAATTTATCATTTTGTTCCAAAGGAAAGTAATTCTCTGATATGGACAATTAAAATACAAACTGACATTGACTTCTGCTTTAAAAAAAACAACAAACAAACCTTAAAACATTGAATTTACACTGAAATGCAAACCACGTGTGTACCGCCGGTAGATTTACAGGTATGCATGGCTGAGAATGGCGTATGAGCAGATGCTACATCTGTCTGTAATCTGCATACAGAAAATATAACCAATATGACAATTCGCATACAAGGGCACCACCCTACCACTGACAGACCTTCTAAAGATGAAAAGACCATCAAGTTGATACGTGTATTGATAGTTTATCGTATCATAGGCTGTGTATCATGAATCATATCAATCTGCGGCACAGGTGTATCGTTTAACCCCTAGCCATAAGATTTTCAAGATGGTGTTCATATTGAATGTCAGATCAGCACAATTTTCCTTCAAGCCCAACTAGACCTCATAAGATGACTTTTTGTGAAAAACCTGTGCAGATATGACCATCCATTCAGGATTAACATTAAGAACATGTTCAATACAGCTGCCAAAAAGTCCATACTAGACATCAGATTGACAACATTTGTGACCAACTAAATATGACAAGAAGTCATTTAGTGAAACCCCATTCTGATATGACCATCCACTGTCTGCCATAATGGAGGTCCAAGCAGTACCAGTTTCATTTAGGACCATGTAGAAATCACAAGTCTTCTGCTGAAAACCCCATATCGATACAACTTTCCATTCACCAGGAGTTTTGATAAAAAGATTTTCAAGATACTGGATATCAGGTCGGCACCATTTTCATTTAGTACCAACTAGACATCATAAGAAGTTTTTTTCGTGTGAAAACCACATGTTGCTATGACCAATCATTTAGGAGGAGTAGCAATAAGATTTTCATGATGGGCACTGTGGCTACCATATTGGATACCCAAACAGTACCATTTTCATTTAGGACCAACTAGACACAGATGAATCTGTATGTAAAGTTTCATGGCATTTCTCCAGTAGATATGCGAACAGATGGATAGAAGGATGATGCATGTCAGACAACAGGTCATCACATAAGCTCCTCTGGCCTATGACCAGCAAAGCTAATAAACTATAAAATATACATGTACAAGTAAATCATTGTTTGCAAAGCAAACAAAGCATTTAACTGTGCAAAAATCTATTGTAGGATAGGATAATTTCCAAGGACAAAACACAAGAAAGTTTTTTCTTTTTTTCTTTGTCTACTATATATTCAATAAACCAGTTCTCTCAACAGAATTTCAAAACATGGGTCCATGGAAGCCCCAAGTAAAATTTTAGAGAATCAGTATGTATGTATGTAGTGCTTTATGGTACCTCGGCACCAAAGTGGCTATTCAATGCCAACAAAAAAGAATCAAATCCTCCAATTGAAGAATCAAGTTTTAATTTTCAGGAGTCAAACACATTTTTTCATGCTATATACAGGTGTAACATTGAGGCACCAGAGCTGAGCAATTTTTTTTTCATCCACTGGTCCATTACAAGTATAATTTAGTAAACTCATTTTATCCACGTAGTAAATATCACCATGCTCAACTACTTCTAAAGAGATCATAACATCCTTACTGTCCCTTAAATGTGAAGAGAGAGTTCTTTAATGAGCATAATTGTTTTGCTTCTAATGGATGTGGAAGTTAATCCTCTAAATAATCAGTTAAAAATTAAAGAATCATCACTGCCATCTAATCAGTTCATAAAGGGAACCAACACTAACGTTAGTCAAGTACCTTTCATTAATTTAATTGGATCGATTCGCTGGATTAAAATCATAGGGCGAGTCGTTCATGAGGATCTGATTTAAGTAAACACAAGGAAGCCATTTAAAACACTGCTAAAATTAATCATACCAACTTTGTTTTGTCTCGTGTGTTTCGAGTGGCCAATAATTTAGTCGCTTACCCAATATGCAGTCAAGCGGTATAATAACATGCGCACAATTAAGCAAGAGTTATCAATGACCAATTGTAGGTGTGATACTGGCTGTAAATGAATACATGAATAGGGGTAGAATCAAGTTTAAAGTACACCCGGATGGCATGCACAGCCAGACAAAGGTAGATAAAGTGATTATGGCATGAAAATCAGCACTTGCCTGACTTTTTTAAAAATAGGCAAAAAGCACTTGGAAAATTTTACTTGTCCGACTTCGAAAATGAGGTCGGGCTATGGGATTTGCTCAGTCATGGGCACTAATTCTTCTTGCAAATAAAAAACAAAAATCTGCTAAAAAATAAGAATGATATAGAGAATATTTTTAATGTATAGTCAAACCTTCCTGAACAGTCACCTTTATTTGGCAGTCACATGGTTTCAACAACCACTCCAACTATTCTCTGTACAAGCATGGAACTAAATACAGGGAATGGAAATCACAGCCTATCTCAAAAGGATTATATAGGCACTTGAGAGCATCCCGAGAATTCCTGCAATGAGCAAGACTTGGTGAAAAACATCTGTTGATGAATGTCCATAAAAAGGATATCCTTTGCGGATTTTTTTTAAAAAAACTTTAACAGGAAAAAAAAAGTTTAGCAATTTTTGGTTTTGAAAGCAAATGTAGATCTTAGGCTTATGCCACTTTGTTTAGCAAATCCTTGACAAATATTAATGATTTTATTTGACTGAAGTTTTTTTGTTTTTTTTAAATTGAAAATAAAAATTATTTTGGTTTTAAAATAAAGATAAATACCCAAATTTTTCACTTTAGCAATTTCTTCCCTTCAGCCCCCTCCCCTAGTAGTAAGTGCCATGAAACCTACCCCAAACTGTTTCATAGAACCTAGGAATAAAGAACAGTCAACATTCAATGAGTGTACAGATGTATACCTGTGTGGATGCTGATGCCAACACAATGGGTAGTACAACAGCATAACTCTACTTCACAGAGCTAACAACTTAACACAAGCCTTTCAAATGTGAAATGTACTTCACAATAACCTCATTTTGTTGTAAGGGTATTGTACTAATAGGGTACAATCACCTAGTTCAACAATTCTGGCATAAACAGTGCTTGACAGTAAAACTAACGCAGTGAAACATGCAATATGGATCACAGTGACCTACTTTTGTGATGAAGGTGTAGTACTTAAGATACATCCTCACTTCATGAATGTTGAGATAACAACGTGTGTTGGGTACCAAAAACTTTTTGGGTCATGAGCCAAATGCAAAAACTTTCCCAAAGCCAGTAAAGTGTAACATGAAGGTCACAATGACCTTTTGTGGTAAGTATATGGTACTAATAGAGATGCATACTCATCTAGTGTGATGATACTAAGATAAACAGAGTTTGAGATAAACTTGAAACAACACTTAACTTATTTCTTTATTTATTTCTCTTTTACATTAATGACCTGCCATTGTATACAGAAAACACTGAAAGTGATATGTATGCAGATGATGCAACATTCCACACATCGAATCAAAACAGTAACACAATCCAACAACAGCTTCAGTATAATTTTAATCACAACAGTAAAATGTGTCAAGACAATGAAATGTATATCAATACCAAAAATACCGCTGCAATGCTAGTAGGAACATCAGTAAATTGTGTCAAGAATGGAATGTACGTAAATACCAAAAGACAACCGCAATGCTAGTAGGTACATCAGTAAATGGTGTAAAGACAATGGTGTAAAGAACATTATAGTCTCCAAACTAACACTACTGCACAGACAAAAGAAATATCGACCAATGCATGCAAGGAAACTATTATATTCAACTTGCATATTACCTATTATGGACCACTGTTGCATAGTATTGGGCTCATGCACACAAACTAATATTAATTGTACAATCAAACTTCAAAAGTGTGCAGCTAGAATTTGTACTAGATGTCAATCCAATGACACCATCTCAGCTGACATGTTTAATACCAAACATACATTTGTGTATATTGACAACCTTTGACACCATCGACAGCCTTAGACACCATGTATGTACTATACTAACTTGGGTGATATTCTAAGCACACTAAATGGTAATATTGATAGATGATCAGAATGAATGTTGTATTTCAAGAATGTTTACCATTTTCATATATTATAGATGTAGATAACTTAATGCAGTGATTGTAATAGTTTGTCTCATGTTTTTCCTTATTTCCTGTGTCTGCCATTCAGATATGCATGCATGAAATATCCACTTATAAACATTATGTAATAAGAGGTGTCAAATTACACAACCCCCTATTTTCATCAATTTCTGGTATAAAGATCATATTTTGGTTGCCTAAAATTTCCTTAACTGGAGATAATGTTTTCTTGAATCATATATTAAGCATATTTAACAAGCTCAAGATTTAAATTATTGAACAAGCTTCATACATTTTGTCTGAGAAAAGCACAAATGTAAATATCCTATTTATCACATTTAGAACAGGATTAGTTTTTGTTCAATGAAAAGTCAAAAGTATTGTTCTGAAATATTACCATGCAAAACAAAGCTGTAGACTTTCTTGCTGCTATATATATCTGTGACTACCTTATCTGAAACTTGAGCAATATGGGAATCCTGCAAAGTTGTATACAATCATGGACCTTTGTCCCAATGTTAATTGTTGAAATCGAGGTCTCAGGCATCCTCAGATAGTGCTTGGATCATGTTAAGTTCACTCCCCAGTTTTAGCAAGTGCACAGTGGTCTTTCATTCATGGTCACAGCTTTTCTTAAGATTCTCTGGTTTCCACGGCACCAAAGACTACCTCCTCATACTAACATCCGAGCCATAAAAAGTGTATGTGGCATTATTTGTAATAAATTGTTGTACAGTTACAAAATTAAACTAACAATGTGTTGATGGAACAGATTTCCAACCTAAAACTGACTTCAATTCGCAGTCTAACAAAGGTGTGATGGACAGATGGGCAGACATTTATGAACAGATGGATAGGTAACAAAGTACACTAAATGTATAAGCCCCTGCTGCTGCCATAGTGGGGCACAATAAGGGTTGTACAGAACAGTGACTCACCTGCAACCAATGCAATGCTGTATCCCCTTGTTTCTGAAAACACCAACACAAAGCTGGATCAGCTAGAATTGTACAGCCATCATCCAAAGCAAGACTGACCCTGAAAGAGACAGAAGTGAATCAGCATGATGCGACACATATGATCTGTATTAACAAACATGTTGAAATGTGGAACGATATCATCCATCGTCACAGCAATCAAAACAGATGTGAGACCCGATTTCCAAATTGCTAGTGAAAGAAAATGGGGACTTGCTTGGAAGCATACCATGATGTGTAAAACTGCAGTTTCAAGTAGTCAGACTACAAGCTGCGTGAAGAGATAAAAACAAATAAACATGGGGCAAATCCTGCTGCTGTAAATATGTTTCAAGCTCAACTGCGGGATACACCAATGGGCAACACCAGGGCTACAGTACAGCTCGCAATTTTTGGGAACCCCACACTTCGCGGTGGGTGACTTAATCTCCTCCACTTTAGCTCTGTGGCGGAGGAATAAATACCTACAAATCACTGCCGTGCCTTGGCAGGCACACTGACATCAACTCCACTGTGGATGGGGGCTGGTCGACATTTCTGACTGACATTTGCACAGCCAATGAATGAAGACCACCTATGGAAAGACTGAAACCTCAACAGTGATTTACAACCAGATACCATTAGAAGAATCAGTCTTTATTTCGATCATATATTTGGACAAAAACAAAAATAATGTCAAAAGTCTTGTATATGCAGTACACATTACTGTTTATTAAAGGTTGATCGGCTTCTT
The DNA here is from genome assembly GCA_029931535.1 of Margaritifera margaritifera. Lineage (NCBI taxonomy): Eukaryota > Metazoa > Mollusca > Bivalvia > Unionida > Margaritiferidae > Margaritifera > Margaritifera margaritifera. The sequence continues at coordinate 660,145 of JAQPZY010000897.1, read as the reverse complement.
TTGCAAGAAGTTTATGCTTTCAATTTATTAAAAGAAATATGAACAAACTTATGCACGAACTTGATGAGAAACACACTTTGCTGAGATTCTCAAACAGCATAAATTTATCATTTTGTTCCAAAGGAAAGTAATTCTCTGATATGGACAATTAAAATACAAACTGACATTGACTTCTGCTTTAAAAAAAACAACAAACAAACCTTAAAACATTGAATTTACACTGAAATGCAAACCAAATCCCCTTAGTGTCAGAACTGGGGATCAGATTAAAAATTTGGGGGACTCTGATGCACAAATGAGGGTAGAGGGAAACACTGTATATATGAGGTTTCAATTTATTCATTTACTGTGTTTGACTTTCATTTCATTTTTCTATCAACATCTGTTTAAAAACATATATTTTCAGGCTTTCAGCTTGTAACTTTTTCCTGTGCTTAGTAGTTATGCACAAAATTGAAAGGCAGAAAGTGAACAGGTTAAGACTTTTGATCACTGTCTAAAGAAGTGTAGATCATAAATAAATATTGTAAGGGTGGGTATAACGAGAATTTTGTATTTGCTATATATTGCAATACAGGACAGTGTATTGTGATACATATTGCAGTATATTGGGAAAATCAGTAGAAAGTGGAAATAACATTCAAGAGTGAATAAGAAGTTAAAGTATCATATAATTTTAATTTCTTTTAAATCTCTTGAAGTGAACAATGATTGGAAAATATCCTTACACATGGACGAGTCTAAGATGCATGAGATAGGCTACTGTTTAATTTGCATTTTATCAACTCTACCCACATTGGCAACTATAGTACACATAAGATGGGCTAGTACCAGCATTATTCTTTCTATTTTTGTAAAAAGTCATAAGTCCAGTTTGAAAACAGATGGTAGAGACCTTAAATCTGAGCATTTATCAATCCAATAACCACTATGAGAGATGGTATCTATAATTAGAAAAAGTCCATTCTGCAAAATGACTAGGGTGTATGCAGATTTACCATGGATTCTGCACAAAAATGTCAGCTTGTTCAGAGAGTTGCAGGGGTTGGTGGCGAGATCAAGAATGCATCACAAAGTGTGCAGTGCAATCAAAACACCCATTGCAGTCTGACATGGATGCAATCTGTCATGATTGTTTTTCTTGCAATCTTTTAGAAGGCCCTACCAAGACATGCTTTTCCAAGTAATTATTTTTGCGAATAGATTGAATATTTGTTGTTATTCAGGTATGTTGTGTTCATTATACAAGACTTCATGCTTAATATCCACAAGGTGAGATATAATGTGTACTTCATGATTTTCTCAGTGGACACATCTTTAGGAAGTGTTTGGGGGGTGGGTGGGGGTTAGAATAACATACATTGAAACAGTAAAAAAATTCAAAACGAAAGATATTAAGGCTGAAGTAGAAATTTGGATAGTATTTATTGAAATAACTCAAAAACCTGTTTATTGGCAATGTAGTACAGTCACAGTATACCGATATACTGGTTAAACTACTCGTTCCTCAAATATTGTAATGGTCTTTTAAACATTGTTGATAATGGTGATGTATAACAGTTAAAGAGGACATCCTAGGGTGCTAGTTTGGAGGTTATGCAAGGGGAACCAGTTTTAAGTGGCCATTAGGATTGGTGCAGCTGCTCCAGAGATTTACACATATCTTCATTTAGTTTCATTGAAAAGAAAGAAATACATGTAGTACACATTTTCCAGTGTTTGACTTACTCCATGCTGACTGGGTTCTGACAAATCTGGACATTGTTTTTCTATGTAATATATACCATTTTTCTTGCTGCCCATATAACTTTTTCAATTTGAAACCAATCTCAAAATTGTTTTTTAATTAAGATAAACACTTGAAATCAACTGTAGTTAGTTTTTAGTCTTCATACAAATCTGGAAATTACTAGAAATTAAACCTGGCTGCTAAACTCTCAGTGGAGAGTCCATTTTAAAATATGATACATATTTTTATTTAAAAATTTGAATTTAAATTAAATTTTCATGAAAATTTAAAAACTCAAGTTGACAAATTTTGTTCTTTTGCAACATGTCTCCAATCCTTTATCACAAACATCAATGGTTTTCCTTATCAGGTGTGAAGTAATTAAACAAGGGCCTGTCAATAATAGGTAGCACCTGAAATCTGGTGGTATCTGAATACGCTAGTTAGGGGTAGTAACTAAGGTAGTGATGTAATTTTCACCCCTTAAGGGGAGGAGCTCTTAGATGTTAAGCTACCAATGTTATTGAAGAGTTCGTGAAGTTCTATGATACCAGGGCAGCACACCTTTTCCCAGTTATATAAGGGGGAGAGAGGATAATTCTTGTACTTTTACATGCAGTTATTTTATCTGAAACCATGAAAGGGTACACCAAGAAGAAGAAAACTTTCTTTAAACCAGGAAATATTCCACATAACAAAGGGGTCAGATTTCTGACTGATAATAGTTTACCAAGTTCCAGTGCTGCATCTGCTCAAGTGACCAGAAGAATGGATGCAGACAAGTTCTCTCTCATGGCAGTGACGAAGTCGACAGTTGGGGGTCTCCAGTCAGTTGTGGCACCAGACTGTAATGGCACACCTGGGTCTGCTAGAATTCTACGGCCATCATCCAAAGGAAGACTGACCCTGAAAGAGACAGAAGTGAATCAGCATGAGGGGACATGTATGATCTGTATGAATAAAAATGTGGAAATCTGGAATGATATCATCCATCATCATGGAAATCAAGACAACAGATGTGAGACCTGATTTCAAAATTGCTAATGAAACAAAGTGGGGACTTGCTTGGAAGCATACTACCGTATGATGTGTAAAAACTGCAGTTTTAAGTCACCAGAGTATAAGCTGTATGACGAGATAAAAACAGCTAAACCTGGGCCAAATCCTGCTGCTGTAAATATGACGTGTCAAGCTGGACTACAGGATACACCAATGGGCAACACCAGGGCTAGATACCTACTTGCTGTCTCTTACATTCCACCACCTAGCAGAACATCTATGCAAAGGGCTTCCAACATTGTAGGTCAAGCTACTGTACAGCTAACTGAAATGGATATGGCAGACAATGGGCCATCATCCAGTGACTCATCTAAATATGACAGAAAATGATAAGAATATTCTCCTGGAAGTGCTGAAAATGAAACTTTCCTGTGATGTTGTACAAAGACTGCAACTTAATACAAACACACAGAAATGTGAGGCTGTGAACAGATCAATCAGTGTTTCCGTACCTAAAAATGTCAACTATTCAAGAAACTTTGAGGCAAGAGTGCATTCAACAATACACAGACTCAATAACAGACTTGGATCATCTCTGAAAACAAAAGTAAAACACTTGGGGGTATACTTTCACCAAGTACTCTGAGATCACTGGATCAAATGGATAAAACACTGTACTTACCATCATTTGTATCCAAAGTATCCGGAAAACAGGAACTGTGTACTGGAAAGACAGGGATATATGATACAGGCTCATCTAAGGTACAGAACTCAGCCCAGAACAGGAAGTCATGCTGCACAGTCATTCCAAGGGTGATCACTCCAACGCACAGGTTCACCAGGAGCCAAGGACACTGCAGACAGAAAAGAGGATCTTAGTCCATGTACAAAAGGACAGTGCCCAAAAGACACAATGAAAATCACATAATACAGAAAGGAAAACTGTCGTGGGGAAATCCGTAGGTAACACAACGCATGTTATGTGCAGTTGTGTTACCTGTTACCACCTGATGAGACCTATGGAGAGGTCGAAACAGTTTTCTCAGAATATCAAGACATAAATAAAGAAATAAACAAGCAAACAAACAAACATATTCTAAAATAACATGAACTGACTGAATGAATTAATTAATGAATGAATGTAGCATTGAATGAATGAATGAATGAATGAATGAATGAATGAATGAATGAAAGAATGAATGAATGAATGAATGAATGAATGAATGAAATAGTGTATGTATGATTAAAGATAAAACTGTCATACCAGCATAGTCAAATAAAATAAAGACCAGTCTCTCTTTCTTTCTTTCATCCTCCTTACTCAAAACAAACAATCAGCAATGCATAAATCTATTCATCAATCAATCAATCAATCAACTAATCCCATTTAACCATGCAACCAGCAAGCCAGCCATGTCATGCTAATGTACATTTCTATATGGATGTAGGTGGGTGGGTGGGTGTGCAGGGCATATCATTATACCTGTAATTTTTCCATATCACAATTTCAACTGTAGCATGCAGTTTGGAAATTCACCATGTCCAAAACAATTCCCATATCCTATGCAGTACTGCCTATTTGTTGTTGATATGATGGGGTGCCAGGCTGAGGTGATCCGCATTCACACACACAAACTATTGTGGCATAAATGCGATGCATCTAACTCTTTTGGAATGTTGAGACTTCTCATCTTTATTGTGAATGCCAGTCTATGGACAGGTTTCTTTTTCCAAATGTTAGTCTCAGGGTCCCTATATGACAATAGCCCATATAACCTATTTGATGTTACATTGCCTGTCCAGAATATGCAAGTACTGTTAGGTTCTGGCACAGAATTGAACAAGATTTTCTCTGACAGAATTTCAAAAATATCCACCTTTGCAACTTCTATAAGATGTAGAAATACATACATGGTGATAATACTGAGTATCAACCCCATAGGCTCGATACATGTACATTTTTTGTACAAAAATTTTAAAATTTTAATTTTATTTTAAAAATTAATTTAAATTAAAAAAAATATTTAAATTTTTTAATTTTTAATTTCCTTGTTCTATTTTTAAAGTCAATATACACAAAATGTCCAAATTTCATGCATCTACCTTGAATAATAAACTCAGGATAACAATTTAAACTTTTATAACCTTCCTTACTGACAGGCCTTAGACCACAATTCATTTTCCTATATAGTCTCTACATTTGTTTGTCAGTACTGAACTTTCCACTGTGTCCAAATCCTAATAAATCATATGTTGCTGTAAAGTATCTTCAAAGATGAACTCACGCTGAAATTCTTGTCAAAGGTTAACCGGCATTCTTGTGAATGGCTGGACTGTAAACAAAGCAATGTGCAATGAGTCACAGATTTCACTTGCGGATCAGCACCAATGCCTCATTACTCACTGTGCACTGTCGCCAAAATACACACCAACAACCACACTATAATGCTCATATTCTAAACAATAACCAATTTCCTTTAAATCAATACTAAGAATGACTAAATCTAATGCATACATCACCACCAAAATGAGAGAGGAAAAAAGGATCTAAAAATAGACTCAGACTACATTCGTAGGTACTGAACCGGAAGTATTAATTGTGTCCCGATTCCTATCAGGGTCAGAAATTTTCACCTGAATGGAAAAAAACTAAAATAAATGTGTCTGAAATACTGCTGCAAAGTTTCAGTGAATTTGATGCATACATATAAATTTTATCTGACACCATTGTATTACAAACAGTATGAATTTCAAAATGGCCGACTGTGAAGAATTCACAAAACTTAAAGTTGAATGGTGAATTTATTAATTAAGATAAACACTTGAAATAAACTGTAGTTAGTTTTTAGTCTTCATACAAATCTGAAAATTACTAGAAATTAAACCTGGCTGCTAAACTCTCAGTGGAGAGTCCATTTTAAAATATGATACATATTTTTATTTAAAAATTTGAATTTAAATTAAATTTTCATGAAAATTTAAAAACTCAAGTTGACAAATTTTGTTCTTTTGCAACATGTCTCCAATCCTTTATCACAAACATCAATGGTTTTCCTTATCAGGTGTGAAGTAATTAAACCAGGGCCTGTCAATAATAGGTAGCACCTGAAATCTGGTGGTATCTGAATACGCTAGTTAGGGGTAGTAACTAAGGTAGTGATGTAATTTTCACCCCTTAAGGGGAGGAGCTCTTAGATGTTAAGCTTCCAATGTTATTGAAGAGTTCGTGAAGTTCTATGATACCAGGGCAGCACACCTTTTCCCAGTTATATAAGGGGGAGAGAGGATAATTCTTGTACTTTTACATGCAGTTATTTTAACTGAAACCATGAAAGGGTACACCAAGAAGAAGAAAACTGTCTTTAAACCAGGAAATATTCCACATAACAAAGGGGTCAGATTTCTGACTGATGATAGTTTACCAAGTTCCAGTGCTGCATCTGCTCAAGTGACCAGAAGAATGGATGCAGACAAGTTCTCTCTCATGGCAGTGACGAAGTCGACAGGTGGGGGTCTCCAGTCAGTTGTGGCACCAGACTGTAATGGCACACCTGGGTCTGCTAGAATTCTACGGCCATCATCCAAAGCAAGACTGACCCTGAAAGAGACAGAAGTGAATCAGCATGAGGGGACATGTATGATCTGTATGAATAAAAATGTGGAAATCTGGAATGATATCATCCATCATCATGGAAATCAAGACAACAGATGTGAGACCTGATTTCAAAATTGCTAATGAAACAAAGTGGGGACTTGCTTGGAAGCATACTACCGTATGATGTGTAAAAACTGCAGTTTTAAGTCACCAGAGTATAAGCTGTATGACGAGATAAAAACAGCTAAACCTGGGCCAAATCCTGCTGCTGTAAATATGACATGTCAAGCTGGACTACAGGATACACCAATGGGCAACACCAGGGCTAGATACCTACTTGCAGCCTCTTACATTCCACCACCTAGCAGAACATCTATGCAAAGGGCTTCCAACATTGTAGGTCAAGCTACTGTACAGCTAAATGAAATGGATATGGCAGACAATGGGCCATCATCCAGTGACTCATCTAAACATGACAGAAAATGATAAGAATATTCTCCTGGAAGTGCTGAAAATGAAACTTTCCTGTGATGTTGTACAAAGACTGCAACTTAATACAAACACGCAGAAATGTGAGGCTGTGAACAGATCAATCAGTGTTTCCGTACCTAAAAATGTCAACTATTCAAGAAACTTTGAGGCAAGAGTGCATTCAACAATACACAGACTCAATAACAGACTTGGATCATCTCTGAAAACAAAAGTAAAACACTTGGGGGTATACTTTCACCAAGTACTCTGAGATCACTGGATCAAATGGATAAAACACTGTACTTACCATCATTTGTATCCAAAGTATCCGGAAAACAGGAACTGTGTACTGGAAAGACAGGGATATATGATACAGGCTCATCTAAGGTACAGAACTCAGCCCAGAACAGGAAGTCATGCTGCACAGTCATTCCAAGGGTGATCACTCCAATGCACAGGTTCACCAGGAGCCAAGGACACTGCAGACAGAAAAGAGGCAAAAGTGCCATTTCCTCCACCCGACCCACTGCCAGGTGTACTTAGTTAGATAGGATGGTGTCGTGCTGGAAGGAACAATTTTACCGGGGCAGGTCCATTACTAGACCAGGCCCCCAGGTGACAAACACTTATTTAGTACATCTCCCTAATTGTTTTTTAATTGACCGAAGGAAAACGATGCCATGAGAGAGGTGCCGTTTCCCTCCACCCGACCCACTGCCACCCAACCCCCTGCCGGGTGTACTTAGTTAGATAGGATGGTGTTGTGCTGGAACGAACAATTTTACCGGATGAGGTCTAAAGGAGACCACCATCATGGAAAAAAACACTTATTTAGTACATGTCCTATTCGTTTTCAATTGACCGAAGGAAAATGACACCCTGCGAAGGTGCCATTTTCCTCCACCCGACCCACTGCCAGGTGTACTTAGTTAGATAGGATGGTGTCGTGCTGGAAGGAACAATTTTACTGCGGGAGGTCCATTACTAGACCAGGCCCCCAGGTGACAAACACTTATTTAGTACATGTCCCTAACTGTTTTTCAATTGACCGAAGGAAAACGACGCCATGAGAGAGGTGCCGTTTCCCTCCACCTGACCCTCTGCCGGGTGTACTTAGTTAGATAGGATGGTGTTGTGCTGGAACGAACAATTTTACCGGGATGAGGTCTAAAGGAGACCACCATCATGGAAAAAAACACTTATTTAGTACATGTCCTATTCGTTTTCAATTGACCGAAGGAAAATGACACCCTACCAAGGTGCCATTTTCCTCCACCCGACCCACTGCCAGGTGTACTTAGTTAGATAGGATGGTGTCGTGCTGGAAGGAACAATTTTACCGGGGGAGGTCCATTACTAGACCAGGCCCCCGGGTGACAAACACTTATTTAGTACATGTCCCTAACTGTTTTTTAATTGACCGAAGGAAAACGACACCATGAGAGAGGTGCCGTTTCCCTCCACCTGACCCTCTGCCGGGTGTACTTAGTTAGATAGGATGGTGTTGTGCTGGAACGAACAATTTTACCGGGATGAGGTCTAAAGGAGACCATCATACAAAAAACACACTTATTTAGTACATGTCCTACTCGTTTTCAATTGACCGAAGGAAAATGACACCCTACGAAGGTGCCATTTTCCTCCACCCGACCCACTGCCAGGTGTACTTAGTTAGATAGGATGGTGTCGTGCTGGAAGGAACAATTTTACCGGGGGAGGTCCATTACTAGACCAGGCCCCCGGGTGACAAACACTTATTTAGTACATGTCCCTAACTGTTTTTTAATTGACCGAAGGAAAACGACACCATGAGAGAGGTGCCGTTTCCCTCCACCTGACCCTCTGCCGGGTGTACTTAGTTAGATAGGATGGTGTTGTGCTGGAACGAACAATTTTACCGGGATGAGGTCTAAAGGAGACCACCATCATGGAAAAAAACACTTATTTAGTACATGTCCTATTCGTTTTCAATTGACCGAAGGAAAATGACACCCTGCGAAGGTGCCATTTTCCTCCACCCGACCCACTGCCAGGTGTACTTAGTTAGATAGGATGGTGTCATGCTGGAAGGAACAATTTTAACGGGGAAGGTCCATTCCTAGACCAGGCCCCCGGGTGACAAACACTTATTTAGTACATGTCCCTAACTGTTTTTTAATTGACCGAAGGAAAACGACGCCATGAGAGAGGTGCCGTTTCCCTCCACCTGACCCTCTGCAGGGTGTACTTAGTTAGATAGGATGGTGTTGTGCTGGAACGAACAATTTTACCGGGATGAGGTCTAAAGGAGACCACCATCATGGAAAAAAACACTTATTTAGTACATGTCCTATTCGTTTTCAATTGACCGAAGGAAAATGACACCCTGCGAAGGTGCCATTTTCCTCCACCCGACCCACTGCCAGGTGTACTTAGTTAGATAGGATGGTGTCGTGCTGGAAGGAACAATTTTACCGGGGTAGGTCCATTACTAGACCAGGCCCCCGAGTGACAAACACTTATTTAGTACATGTCCCTAACTGTTTTTTAATTGACCGAAGGAAAACGACGCCATGAGAGAGGTGCCGTTTCCCTCCACCTGACCCTCTGCAGGGTGTACTTAGTTAGATAGGATGGTGTTGTGCTGGAACGAACAATTTTACCGGGATGAGGTCTAAAGGAGACCACCATCATGGAAAAAAACACTTATTTAGTACATGTCCTATTCGTTTTCAATTGACCGAAGGAAAATGACACCCTACGAAGGTGCCATTTTCCTCCACCCGACCCACTGCCAGGTGTACTTAGTTAGATAGGATGGTGTCGTGCTGGAAGGAACAATTTTACCGGGGGAGGTCCATTACTAGACCAGGCCCCCGGGTGACAAACACTTATTTAGTACATGTCCCTAACTGTTTTTTAATTGACCGAAGGAAAACGACGCCATGAGAGAGGTGCCGTTTCCCTCCACCTGACCCTCTGCCGGGTGTACTTAGTTAGATAGGATGGTGTTGTGCTGGAACGAACAATTTTACCGGGATGAGGTCTAAAGGAGACCACCATCATGGAAAAAAACACTTATTTAGTACATGTCCTATTCGTTTTCAATTGACCGAAGGAAAATGACACCCTGCAAAGGTGCCATTTTCCTCCACCCGACCCACTGCCAGGTGTACTTAGTTAGATAGGATGGTGTTGTGCTGGAAGGAACAATTTTAACGGGGAAGGTCCATTACTAGACCAGGCCCCCGGGTGACAAACACTTATTTAGTACATGTCCCTAACTGTTTTTTAATTGACCGAAGGAAAACGACGCCATGAGAGAGGTGCCGTTTCCCTCCACCTGACCCTCTGCAGGGTGTACTTAGTTAGATAGGATGGTGTTGTGCTGGAACGAACAATTTTACCGGGATGAGGTCTAAAGGAGACCACCATCATGGAAAAAAACACTTATTTAGTACATGTCCTATTCGTTTTCAATTGACCGAAGGAAAATGACACCCTGCGAAGGTGCCATTTTCCTCCACCCGACCCACTGCCAGGTGTACTTAGTTAGATAGGATGGTGTCGTGCTGGAAGGAACAATTTTACCGGGGCAGGTCCATTACTAGACAAGGCCCCCGCGTGACAAACACTTATTTAGTACATGTCCCTAACTGTTTTTTAATTGACCGAAGGAAAACGACGCCATGAGAGAGGTGCCGTTTCCCTCCACCCGACCCTCTGCCGGGTGTACTTAGTTAGATAGGATGGTGTTGTGCTGGAACGAACAATTTTACCGGGATGAGGTCTAAAGGAGACCACCATCATGGAAAAAAACACTTATTTAGTACATGTCCTATTCGTTTTCAATTGACCGAAGGAAAATGACACCCTGCGAAGGTGCCATTTTCCTCCACCCAACCCACTGCCAGGTGTACTTAGTTAGATAGGATGGTGTTGTGCTGGAACGAACAATTTTACCGGGATGAGGTCTAAAGGAGACCACCATCATGGAAAAAAACACTTATTTAGTACATGTCCTATTCGTTTTCAATTGACTGAAGGAAAATGACACCCTGCGAAGGTGCCATTTTCCTCCACCCGACCCACTGCCAGGTGTACTTAGTTAGATAGGATGGTGTTGTGCTGGAACGAACAATTTTACCGGGATGAGGTCTAAAGGAGACCACCATAATGGAAAAAAATACTTATCTAGAAGATCTAGAAGATGACGTTCTCGATGACGATCATGGGTGATGAAGATCTAGAAGATGACGCTCTCAAAGGTGATCATGGGTGATGAAGATCCAGTAGATGACGCTCTCGATGATGATCATGGGTGATGATGATCTAGAAGATGAAGCTCTTGATGATGATAATGGATGATGAAGATCTAGAAGATGACTCTCTCGATGAAGATCTAGACGATGATGCTCTTGATGATGATCATGGATGATGAAGATCTAGAAGATGACTCTCGATGAAGATCTAGAAGATGACGCTCTCGATGATGATCATGGATGATGAATATCTAGAAGATGACGCTCTCGATGATGATAATGGATGATGAAGAACTAGAAGATGACGCTCTCGATGAAGATAAAGAAGATGAAGATCTCTCGATGTCAATCATGGGTGATGAAGATCAAGAAGATGATGCTCTTGATGATGATCATGGATGATGAAGATCTACAAGATGACGCTCGCGATGATTATCTTGGATGATGAACATCTAGAAGATGACGCTCTCGATAAAGATCTAGAAGATGACGCTATTGATGATGATCATGGATGATGAAGATCTAGAAGATGACGCTCTCGATAAAGATCTAGAAGATGACTCTCCCGATGGTGATCATGGGTGGTGAAGATCTAGAAGATGACGCTCTTGACGATGATCATGGATGATGAAGATCTAGAAGATGACGCTCTCGATGAAGATCTAGAAGATGAAGCTCTCTCGATGTCGATAATGGGTGATGATCTAGAAGATGAAGCTCTCGATGATGATCATGGATGATGAAGATCTAGAAGATAACGCTCTCGATGATGATCATGGATGTTGAAGATCTAGAAGATGACGCTCTCGATGAAGATCTAGAAGATGAAGCTCTCTCGATGTCGATGATACCTATGTCTTGCCATGCTGACTGTGATACCTATGTCTTACCATGCTATTGTGATACCTATGTCTTGCCACGATATTGTGTTGCCTATGTCTTGCCATGCCATTACAATCATACCCATGTCTTGCCATGCTGAGAGTGATACCATGTCTTGCCATGCTGATTGTGATACCTATGTCTTGCCATGCTGATTGTGATACCTATGTCTTGCCATGCTGATTGTGATACCCATGTCTTGCCATGCCATTACAATGATACCCATGTCTTGCCATGCTGAGAGTGATACCCATGTCCTGCCATGCTGATTGTGATACCTATGTCTTGCCATGCTGATTGTGATACCTATTTCTTGTCATGCTATTGTGATACCTATGTCTTGCCATGCTATTGTGATGCCTATGTCTTGCCATGCTGACTGTGATACCTATGTCTTGCCATGCTGATTGTGATACCCATGTCTTGCCATGCCATTACAATGATACCCATGTCTTGCCATGCTGATTGTGATACCCATGTCCTGCCATGCTGATTGTGATACCTATGTCTTGCTATGCTGATTGTGATACCTATGTCTTGCCATGCTGATTGTGATACCCATGTCTTGCCATACCATTACAATGGTACCCATGTCTTGCCATGCTGATTGTGATATCCATGTCCTGCCATGCTTATTGTGATACCTATGTCTTGCCATGCTGAATGTGATACTTATATCTTGCCATGCTGACTGTGATACCCATGTCTTTTAATGCTATTGTGATACCTGTGTCTTGCCATGCTATTGTGATGCCTGTGTCTTGCCATGCTGACTGTGATATCTATGTCTTGCCATGCTAATTGTGATACCTATGTCTTGCCATACTGACTGTGATACCCATGTCTTGCCATGCTATTGTGATACCTATGTCTTGCCATGCTGACTGTGATACCTATGTCTTGCCATGCTGATTGTGATACCCATGTCTTGCCATGCCATTACAATGATACCCATGTCTTGCCATGCTTATTGTGATACCATGTCTTGCCATGCTATTGTGATGCCTATGTCTTGCCATGCCTACTGTGATACCTATGTCTTGCCATGCTGATTGTGATACCCATGTCTTGCCATGCCATTACAATGATACCCATGTCTTGCCATGCTGATTGTGATACCCATGTCCTGCCATGCTGATTGTGATACCAATGTCTTGCTATGCTGATTGTGATACCTATGTCTTGCCATGCTGATTGTGATACCCATGTCTTGCCATACCATTACAATGATACCCATGTCTTGCCATGCTGATTGTGATACCCATGTCCTGCCATGCTTATTGTGATACCTATGTCTTGCCATGCTGATTGTGATACTTATGTCTTGCCAAGCTGACTGTGATACCCATGTCTTTTAATGCTATTGTGATACCTATGTCTTGCCATGCTATTGTGATGCCTATGTCTTGCCATGCTGACTGTGATATCTATGTCTTGCCATGCTAATTGTGATACCTACGTCTTGCCATGCTGACTGTGATACCCATGTCTTGCCATGCTATTGTGATACCTATGTCTTGCCATGCTATTGTGATGCCTATGTTTGGCCATGCCATTACAATGATACCCATGTCTTGCCATGCTGATTTTGATACCCATGTCTTGCCATGCTGATTGTGATACCTATGTCTTGCCATGCTGATTGTGATAGCTATGTCTTGCCTTGCTATTGTGATAACCATGTCTTGCCATACCATTACAATGATACCCATGTCTTGCCATGCTGATTGTGATGCCCATGTTCTGCCATGCTGATTGTGATACCTATGTCTTGCCATGCTGATTGTGATACCCATGTCTTGCCCTACCATTACAATGATACCAATGTCTTGCCATACTGATTGTGATACCTATGTCTTGCCATGCTGATTGTCATATCTATGTCTTGCCATGCTATTGTGATACCCATGTCTTGCCATGCCATTACAATGATACCCATGTCCTGCCATGCTGATTGTGATACCCATGTCCTGCCATGCTGATTGTGATACATATGTCTTGCCATGCTGATTGTGATACCCATGTCTTGCCATACCATTACAATGATACCCATGTTTTGCAATGCTGATTGTGATACCTATGTCCTGCCATACTGATTGTGATACCTATGTCTTGCCATGCTGATTGTGATACCTATGTCTTGCCATGCTGACTGTGATACCCATATCTTGCCATGCTATTGTGATACCTATGTCTTGCCATGCTATTGTGATACCTATGTCTTGAGGAGGAATGTATTCAACGGAGAAATATTTTCAACATACCCTTCTCTTTCCATGAGGGCTGGAGTCGAGAGGTAGCAGAATTGATTTCCTAATATTAATGTGAGGAGGAATGTATTCAACGGAGAAATATTTTCAATATATTCTTCTCTTTCTGTGAGGGCTGGAGTCAAGAGGTAGCAGAATTTATTTCCTAATATTAATGTGAGGAGGAATGTATTTAATGGAGAAATATTTTCAACATACCCTTCTCTTTCTGTGAGGGCTGGAGTTGAGGCAGCAGAATTTATTTCCTAATAATAATATGTGACGAGGAATGAATTCAACAGAGAAATATTTTCAACATACCCTTCCTACCTAGAAAAAATTGCAAACTTGGACATTTCTAAGCACAACTCATTAAAATGTATTGAAAAATATGCAATTATTGATGAACACTCATTTATTCACTATGAAAACCATCACAACCAAATTTCTAAAAAAAGGTTAATTCCACACAGAACTGATCGTAATAAAATATGTACATCTCACCAAGACACATGGCATCCTTACATCCTACCACAACACATGGAATCCTGGCATCTTCCCTGGTCACATGGAATCCTGGCATCTCACTGGGACATCTCTGGAACATCTCACCTGGACACATGGAATCCTAAATCACGCAGTAAAATCTTTAAGAAAGATTCATGCATTAATACTGATCTAAAGTTTCAGTTTTGGGTAAGCAAATAATGCAGAAATATACAACTTTCAAATACTTTAATATAATATCAAGCCATTCTTGAGGGCTATGCCACCATTACCAGCATGCAAGTCACTGTACCTATGTTTAATCATTCACAAGCAAGACAAATGGCATAGATTATTTTGTGAAGTTCTGGTTATGAATCTTGCCATTTGCAAGTCTGTGAAGCTGAATATAGGTTTGTGGAACCAATTAAACAATGTCATGCATTCCTCACAAGAACTGTTGGATTTTATAAGATAATGCAAGTCTTGTGCAGTATTATAATACCTGCAGCAATTTGTAATGGGATGTCTTCTGCAGTATTATAACAACTGCAGCATAAAGGGAGATCCTGTGCATTACTATAACACCTGCAGCTATCTGGGTGAAAATAAATTCATTTCTTATGATTATGAACACAATGTATTAAAACTACATGCTAATGTTATTTATAATTGAACGACCTGCATTTCACAGTGTATGAAAATCGAGTCTCACATCTAAACATCAGTATCAGTGGGTCAGGAACAAACAACAGAAAATGCCAAGAATGTTTGTAAATTCAAACAAAGCAAGAACTTCATGCAAGTGCTCATTTCAAATGAAATTTATAAAACAGGTTGAATAATTTGTATCTTTTTTGAAAAATTTAACAAGCTCAAGATTTAAATTATTGAACAAGCTTCATACATTTTGTCTGAGAAAAGCACAAATGTAAATATCCTATTTATTACATTTAGAACAGGATTAGTTTTTGTTCAATGAAAAGTCAAAAGTATTGTTCTGAAATATTACCATGCAAAACAAAGCTGTAGACTTTCTTGCTGCTATATATATCTGTGACTACCTTATCTGAAACTTGAGCAATATGGGAATCCTGCAAAGTTGTATAGCATCATGGACCTTTGTCCCAATGTTAATTGTTGAAATCGAGGTCTCAGGCATCCTCAGATAGTGCTTGGATCATGTTAAGTTCACTCCCCAGTTTTAGCAAGTGCACAGTGGTCTTTCATTCATGGTCACTGCTTTTCTTAAGATTCTCTGGTTTCCACGGCACCAAAGACTACCTCCTCATACTAACATCCGAGCCATAAAAAGTGTATGTGGCATTATTTGTAATAAATTGTTGTACAGTTACAAAATTAAACTAACAATGTGTTGATGGAACAGATTCCCAACCTAAAACTGACTTCAATTCACAGTCTAACAAAGGTGTGATGGACAGATGGGCAGACATTTATGAACAGATGGATAGGTAACAAAGTACACTAAATGTATAAGCCCCTGCTGCTGCCATAGTGGGGCACAATAAGGGTTGTACAGAACAGTGACTCACTTGCAACCAATGCAATGGTGTATCCCCTTGTTTCTGAAAACACCAACACAAAGCTGGATCAGCTAGAATTGTACAGCGATCATCCAAAGCAAGACTGACCCTGAAAGAGACAGAAGTGAATCAGCATGATGCGACACATATGATCTGTATTAACAAACATGTTGAAATGTGAACGATATCATCCATCGTCACAGCAATCAAAACAGATGTGACACCCGATTTCCAAATTGCTAGTGAAAGAAAATGGGGACTTGCTTGGAAGCATACCATGATGTGTAAAACTGCAGTTTCAAGTAGTCAGACTACAAGCTGCGTGAAGAAATAAAAACAAATAACCATGGGGCAAATCCTGCTGCTGTAAATATGTTTCAAGCTCAACTGCGGGATACACCAATGGGCAACACCAGGTCTACAGTACAGCTCGCAATTTTTGGGAACCCCACACTTCGCGGTGGGTGACTTAATCTCCTCCACTTTAGCTCTGTGGCGGAGGAATAAATACCTACAAATCACTGCCGTGCCTCGGCAGGCACACTGACATCAACTCCACTATGGATGGGGGCTGGTCGACATTTCTGACTGACATTTGCACAGCCAATGAATGAAGACCACCTATGGAAAGACTGAAACCTCAACAGTGATTTACAACCAGATACCATTAGAAGAATCAGTCTTTATTTCGATCATATATTTGGACAAAAACAAAAATGTCAAAAGTCTTGTATATGCAGTACACATTACTGTTTATTAAAGGTTGATCGGCTTCTTTTGCAAGAAGTTTATGCTTTCAATTTATTAAAAGAAATATGAACAAACTTATGCACGAACTTGATGAGAAACACACTTTGCTGAGATTCTCAAACAGCATAAATTTATCATTTTGTTCCAAAGGAAAATAATTCTCTGATATGGACAATTAAAATACAAACTGACATTGACTTCTGCTTTAAAAAAAACAACAAACAAACCTTAAAACATTGAATTTACACTGAAATGCAAACCGCGTGTGTACCGCCGGTAGATTCACAGGTATGCATGGATGAGAATGGCGTATGAGCAGATGCTACATCTGTCTGTAATCTGCATACAGAAAATATAACCAATATGACAATTCGCATACACGGGCACCACCCTACCACTGACAGACCTTCTAAAGATGAAAAGACCATCAAGTTGATACGTGTATTGATAGTTTATCGTATCATAGGCTGTGTATCATGAATCATATCAATCGGCGGCACAGGTGTATCGTTTAACCCCTAGCCATAAGATTTTCAAGATGGTGTTCATATTGAATGTCAGATCAGCACAATTTTCCTTCAAGCCCAACTAGACCTCATAAGATGACTTTTTGTGAAAACCTGTGCAGATATGACCATCCATTCAGGATTAACATTAAGAACATTTTCAATACAGCTGCCAAAAAGTCCATACTAGACATCATATTGACAACATTTGTGACCAACTAAATATGACAAGAAGTCATTTAGTGAAACCCCATTCTGATATGACCATCCACTGTCTGCCATAATGGAGGTCCAAGCAGTACCAGTTTCATTTAGGACCATGTAGAAATCACAAGTCTTCTGCTGAAAACCCCATATCGATACAACTTTCCATTCACCAGGAGTTTTGATAAAAAGATTTTCAAGATACTGGATATCAGGTCGGCACCATTTTCATTTAGTACCAACTAGACATCATAGGAAGTTTTTTTCGTGTGAAAACCACATGTTGCTGTGACCAATCATTTAGGAGGAGTAGCAATAAGATTTTCAAGATGGGCACTGTGGCTACCATATTGGATGCCCAAACAGTACCATTTTCATTTAGGACCAACTAGACACAGCTTAATCTGTATGTAAAGTTTCATGGCATTTCTCCAGTAGATATGCGAACAGATGGATAGAAGGATGATGCATGTCAGACAACAGGTCATCACATAAGCTCTTCTGGCCTATGACCAGCAAAGCTAATAAACTATAAAATATACATGTACAAGTAAATCCATGTTTGCAAAGCAAACAAAGCATTTAACTGTGCAAAAATCTATTGTAGGATAGGATAATTTCCAAGGACAAAACACAAGAAAGTTTTTTCTTTTTTTCTTTGTCTACTATATATTCAATAAACCAGTTCTCTCAACAGAATTTCAAAACATGGGTCCATGGAAGCCCCAAGTAAAATTTTAGAGAATCAGTATGTATGTATGTAGTGCTTTATGGTACCTCGGCACCAAAGTGGCTATTCAATGCCAACAAAAAAGAATCAAATCCTCCAATTGAAGAATCAAGTTTTAATTTTCAGGAGTCAAACACATTTTTTCATGCTATATACAGGTGTAACATTGAGGCACCAGAGCTGAGCAATTTTTTTTTCATCCACTTGTCCATTACAAGTATAATTTAGTAAACTCATTTTATCCACATAGTAAATATCACCATGCTCAACTACTTTTAAAGAGATCATAACATCCTTTCTGTCCCTTAAATGTGAAGAGAGAGTTCTTTAATGAGCATAATTGTTTTGCTTCTAATGGATAAGGAAGTTAATCCTCTAAAAAATCAGTTAAAAATTAAAGAATCATCACTGCCATCTAATCAGTTCATAAAGGGAACCAACACTAACGTTAGTCAAGTGCCCTTCATTCATTTAATTGGATCGATTCGCTGGATTAAAATCATAGGGCGAGTCGTTCATGAGGATCTGATTTAAGTAAACACAAGGAATCCATTTAAAACACTGCTAAAATTAATCATACCAACTTTGTTTTGTCTCGTGTGTTTCGAGTGGCCAATAATTTAGTCGCTTAGCCCAATATGCAGTCAAGCGGTATAATAACATGTGCACAATTAAGCAAGAGTTATCAATGACCAATTGTAGGTGTGATACTGGCTGTAAATGAATACATGAATAGGGGGTAGAATCAAGTTTAAAGTACACCCGGATGGCATGCACAGCCAGACAAAGGTAGATAAAGTGATTATGGCATGAAAATCGGCACTTGCCTGACTTTTTTAAAAATAGGCAAAAAGCACTTGGAAAATTTTACTTGTCCGACTTCGAAAATGAGGTCGGGCTATGGGATTTGCTCAGTCATGGGCACTAATTCTTCTTGCAAATAAAAAACAAAAACCTGCTAAAAAATAAGAATGATATAGTGCATATTTTTAATGTATAGTCAAACCTTCCTGAACAGTCACCTTTATTTGGCAGTCACATGGTTTCAACAACCATTCCAACTATTCTCTGTACAAGCATGGAACTAAATACAGGGAATGGAAATCACAGCCTATCTCAAAAGGATTATATAGGCACTTGAGAGCATCCCGAGAATTCCTGCAATGAGCAAGACTTGGTGAAAAACATCTGTTGATGAATGTCCATAAAAAGGATATCCTTTGCGGATTTTTAAAAAAAAAACTTTAACAGGAAAAAAAAGTTTAGCAATTTTTGGTTTTGAAAGCAAATGTAGATCTTAGGCTTATGCCACTTTGTTTAGCAAATCCTTGACAAATATTAATGATTTTATTTGACTTAAAGTTTTTTTTTTTTTTTTTAAATTGAAAATAAAAATTATTTTGGTTTTAAAATAAAGATAAATACCCAAATTTTTCACTTTAGCAATTTCTTCCCTTCAGCCCCCTCCCCTAGTAGTAAGTGCCATGAAACCCACCCCAAACTGTTTCATAGAACCTAGGAATAAAGAACAGTCAACATTCAATGAGTGTACAGATGTATACCTCTGTGGATGCTGATGCCGACACAATGGGTAGTACAACAGCATAACTCTACTTCACAGAGCTAACAACTTAAGACAAGCCTTTCAAATGTGAAATGTACTTCACAATAACCTCATTTTGTTGTAAGGGTATTGTACTAATAGGGTACAATCACCTAGTTCAACAATTCTGGCATAAACAGTGCTTGACAGTAAAACTAACGCAGTGAAACATGCAATATGGATCACAGTGACCTACTTTTGTGATGAAGGTGTAGTACTTAAGATACATCCTCACTTCATGAATGTTGAGATAACAATGTGTGTTGGGTACCAAGAACTATTTTGCTCATGTGCCAAATGCAAAAACTTTCCCAAAGCCAGTAAAGTGTAACATGAAGGTCACAATGACCTTTTGTGGTAAATATATGGTACTAATAGAGATGCATACTCATCTAGTGTGATGATACTAAGATAAACAGAGTTTGAGATAAACTTGAAACAACACTTTACTTATTTCTTTATTTATTTCTCTTTTACATTAATGACCTGCCATTGTATACAGAAAACACTGAAAGTGATATGTATGCAGATGATGCAACATTCCACACATCGAATCAAAACAGTAACACAATCCAACAATAGCTTCAGTATAATTTTAATCACATCAGTAAAATGTGTCAAGACAATGAAATGTATATCAATACCAAAAATACCGCTGCAATGCTAGTAGGAACATCAGTAAATTGTGTCAAGACAATGGAATGTACGTAAATAATAAAAGACAACCGCAAAGATAGTAGGTACATCAGTAAATGGTGTAAAGACAATGGAATGTGTAGAAATACCAAAAAGACCAGTGCAATATTACTAGGAACATCAACAGATTATCCATGCAAAACCCCATTCAATTGTCTGTAAATGATGAATATATATCTAATATAGAATGCCATAAGCTCCTAGGAGTACATGTTGATGATAAACTAACTTGGAATCATCACACATATCATGTCTGTAACATTATAGTCTCCAAACTAACACTACTGCACAGACAAAAGAAATATCGACCAATGCATGCAAGGAAACTATTATATTCAACTTGCATATTACCTATTATGGACCACTGTTGCATAGTATTGGGCTCATGCACACAAACTAATATTAATTGTACAATCAAACTTCAAAAGTGTGCAGCTAGAATTTGTACTAGATGTCAATCCAATGACACCATCTCAGCTGACATGTTTAATACCAAACATACATTTGTGTATATTGACAACCTTTGACACCATCGACAGCCTTAGACACCATGTATGTACTATACTAACTTGGGTGATATTCTAAGCACACTAAATGGTAATATTGATAGATGATCAGAATGAATGTTGTATTTCAAGAATGTTTACCATTTTCATATATTATAGATGTAGATAACTTAATACAGTGATTGTAATAGTTTGTCTCATGTTTTTCCTTATTTCCTGTGTCTGCCATTCAGATATGCATGCATGAAATATCCACTTATAAACATTATGTAATAAGAGGTGTCAAATTACACAACCCCCTATTTTCATCAATTTCTGGTATAAAGATCATATTTTGGTTGCCTAAAATTTCCTTAACTGGAGATAGTGTTTTCTTGAATCATATATTAAGAAGCATTTATGACACCCAACAGGTTTATTTTATTTTTCATCACTTGTCACATGAAAAATTGATAAATGTAGAGGTTTGGAATCTGAGGCAAAATGCAAGTCTGGCCAGACTGTAAACTGATACTAGCTTCCATTGATGTAAAGAAACAATATAAACAGTGCTGAATGTAGTTCTAACAGTGCTAAGCAGGGACTGAATTCACACTTTGAAACTCAAAACATAAACTAGTTATTTTACCATGTCAAAAATGTCAAAAGTACAGAGGAAAATCAAAGGTTGTCTTAATGCGAGAATTTAGTTTCACATCAGACCAGGAAATATTCCTCATACCAAAGGTGTAACAAGTGAGAAAACTGTAGATACTGACATCACAAAAACTATATAAAAAAAAGACTTTCGGAGGAAAAGTACAATATTGTCACAAAAAGACCAAGTTCACACTTTGATATTGAGAAACAGGAAGTTTCAATGCAGTACAAGTTCCTATGGCCAACTCAAACCAAAGATTTAGAGGCTGATCTGCATGCCACCGAACAAAAGAGGTAAATAGAAATTCATCATCATTCAATATTAAAAAATTTGGTTTCCTATTTTTCATTGCATAATTCATGGGGGAAAGTCATGTAAAGAAAAAAGAAAACAATGATTAACAGGTAAAATATAATTGTAAACAATGTATCAGACAAAATATGTGTACAAATACAATATATTCTGAGAGGCAGATCTCTTTGCATGATTCCTAACTGTAATATAATAAAACAAAAATACCAATAGAGTGTTAAAGTTCAGATTTTGTTACTATGAGATCTGTTAGTTCATTCTAAAAAAATGGACTAGGGGAGCTAACCTATCCAAGGAAACTAATACCTTGACACAGAGTTGTTAATGAGAAATGAATGCATTTAAAAAGCATCTGGCAACATAAAATACAATAAATGTAAGATTCTATGTTCCAAAAAGGGTAATACATTCATAATTTTTATGTCAGGTCTGGTGAAAAGTCCATACAGGCTGGTACAGATCAAGAAAATTGAAGAACTGTAGAATACAGTGTTCTCAGAACACAGGAGAACATTTCAGTAATGTCTCAAAAATACTATAACGAAGTGTCAGAATTAATGCTTTGAAAATAATTGCAATAATAATGCAGTGGTAGTTTGCTTTGATGTCAGCAACCTTTAAATAAGTACATATTTATGGTAATCATGCTAATGTTATGTAGTAAAAAGCCATAAAAGGAGTAATGTTGTAGAACAAAGGGGTACCGGCATTTGGACAAAATTCCCTGAGTATTTTTGAGACATTACTGAAGTTTAGTGTAGTGGTGCCTATGATTCGAAACCAAGAGATGTACTTCATTCAGCGCAAGTTGAAGTCTTCAACGTACATGTACATGCAGTGAGGCCATGATGTCAACAAGGTCACTATAAATGCGAGCGATTAACCAAAACTATTTTCGCTGTTGTAATACTGGTACCACATTTTAATGAAACAGGTCTTTACATTTTCAAGTCAGAAAATGTAATTACTTGTGACTTTTGACAATTTTACTGCAATAATGCATAAACTGACAATGGTAAACTACAGGTAGAGCAAACACATGAGAAGTTACTTCAATATGGTTACAACATTGGGAAATAACCGGCGTTATTGTCTCGATACTGGATTAGGTCTCAGTTGCGGAAAACCACATTTAATCTTATGTGATTTTATTTTATTATTTGATTTGGTTTTTGAAAGTAAAATTCTTGAAGCATAATTCTTTATAGAATGCTGGAAGAATGGGATGGGTCTCTAACTCACATGAGAAAAACCAACTTAGAACAAATCTAAAATGTGTCTGATCAGAATCGAAGTCCAAATTTCTCACGTGATGACTCACATGAGAAATTAGAACTCAACCTTATTTTCAAACATAGTCAGATGTAAGGGGAAAGAATGTTTTCTAAGTCATACATTCTCATGTGAACATTCAAATTCTCAAGTGAGCAAAATCTGCACATGAGAAAATTTGGTTAGTTTTTCAATGGCTCACAAGATCTAACAAACTGCACACATAAGCTTGCAAAATCTACCCAATTTGCATACGTTTCTAACAAGGTTCTCATGTGAAGCTCATGAGCAGCTCATATGAATTGGTGAAATTTTTCTGTACGGGTGGTCAAACTTAAATTCCAAGTGTCAAAACCCGAGGGTACACGTCTATTGAGAACCCTTAGAATACTACTGACGATAATGCTTAACAAAGAGTCCCCAGTGCAAACAAGGAGTCCCCAGTGCAAACTACCAATTAATAAGCAAATATTTATCGGTATACATTTTCTTTATTTTAACATATAAAAATGGGAACAAGGGAAACACAAGCTTCATTAATTTTCTCTTACATTTACCGAGATCACATGTCGCAGACATGTTGGCACACTAATGCTATAGTAAAAGTCATACAGGTCATGAATGCATTCCAGGGATTGCGCTGTGCATCGCCAATGTTGCAAATTGCAATTTTTTTTCTTGATTGGCGACAAAATATACCATCTGGTGATTTTTTTGGCGACAATGTTTTTGGCTGTTAAAACTTGTATATACAATCTTGGGTTTGGAGTGCAGGAATTCAAAGGCACCACGAAAGGAAGCCACAAACTTGGGTATACAATGCACTGGAATCTCTTTATTGTTACATAAACAAATCATTTGCTCATATCGACCGCTTATGCTGAAATCTGGCCTGAGTACTGTATGCGGTGATACACTCCAATAGTCATGCTACCGGACTTTAGTATGGGTCCGTTCCATTCTGAATCGTACACCACCTTCGGTCTTCGAAAGTATTTACCTGGGCCAGTTACTATCTAGCTGAGGATTATTTAATCTCTTTATACCTTAAAAAATTTCAAACCAAACCTTGTTCCGTCTACGAATACTTTTTTAATTTGCAAAAATAAAGTTGTTAACGGCGAGTGCAATGTTAAAGAAAATGCTATTTATAGTACAAGCACTGCCTAAAACACGTCGTACGGTGCATGGTTGCGATGTGGATCCTCGCGCAGATAAAACTACAGTGAACAAAATTATCTGAATCATAAAAATGTAATGTAAGTAGAATATAGACTTTATCATTTTTTTTAATTATATGCCACACATTCCAAAATAATGAAGTCTGAATAAAAATAGCATTATAATATTTTTGTAAAAATTTGAATTAAGTACATTTAAAATAGCAAGAAATTTATACATTATTATTATTATTATTATTATTATTATTATTATTATAGAAGACCAAAACAAAAAAAAAAAAAGAAAATATACACATGCATGCAGAATAAGTAATAATTCAAATAATAATTAAAATATTCAGATGACAATACTTTTTTCCCAGATCAAAAATGAATACAAATAAAAACAGAAATAATATTGTATAATAATGCTGATATTTTGTATCACAATTTTAAAATTAAGAAATTTAATCAGATTGTAAAATAAATAATTTTAATAATAATGATTTATATGTTTATCAGACATTTATACTTATATTTAGGAATTATTTGTATTTTGAACAAGATCAATAATAATAATAATAATTATAATGTCTACATTACATGTACAAGCTCTTTTTAAATGTTAATCAAACTGCTGGCATACTAAATGCCATGTAAATATGAATTAAATATATTTAGATGGTGAAGACACTTATGTTTATACTGCATTTTTTGTGGAATGTTTAACATATGATATAAAAATGATAAAAATCTATAATCTAATTATCTGACATATTTATGAGTTAGAGAATGACATATGATTTAGAGAATTTTGTTAATGTTGTTTTGTATCCATTTATTATAGTCATAGTCATTAAAGTAGTTGGCATCTTGTGCGGTAATACAGTACAGATCCACATCACAACCGTGCACCTTACAATAAAAGTATTAACTATTTGATTTTACATTTCTATCTTTATTTGTATTCATCACTGATTTGGTAAAAAAAAAGGTGTAAAAAATATGTAATTCATATTTACATGGCATTTAGAATGTGCACGTTTTATACAGTGGTGCACGATTCAGGATGGAATGGGCCCATACTATAGCTACAATCGACCAAACGACCGCTAATCCTTTTTTTTTTGGAAATGTGGGCGTCCATGGCAGAGATATGATAGAAAATTAAAACTGATGTTCTGTGATATGTGTTTCATACTTTTCGGACAATCTTCAAGAATTTGTACATTCAAACGATTAGGTCCTTCTCGATTGAATATTTCCAAGGTTACCCTTTATTCTCATACATAAATTGATTTTACGCAAATGTATTCATGTATAAGGCTTTCTTGCCCTATAAGAGGTAAACTATTTTCAATAAATTGTATACACATAGGAGGCATACTCGCGATTTTCCGTGTGCTGATTATCCATGTGTCAGTGTGGGCAAAAAAAAAAGAAGAAGAAAATATATAAAGAAAACTAGTCTTGAACAGTAGACTTTAGAAACTTTAGAAAACTATATTGAAACATGTACATACTGTTCACCCGACACAAGAAATTTACAAATACTAAGTCTGTAATAAACTGAATACAGGGTATCATTTAATATGATAAAAAGTCGGTTAGTTTATACAACTGTTTAAAGACAATTAAAAGGTAAGGCGGTCAGCGATAAACAGACACCTTTCAGAGATTTATTGAATTGACTCACAATAGCTTGGGTGATGTGTCATGTCAAATCCTTTGAGCAATGCTGAGGGAGAGCCCATTAGGTTAATTTTGCATAGGTAAAGTACACTAAGTGGAACAACCCAATTTGTCTTAAGTTAAGTACATCAAAGAGAGATAACCTAATGAGAATCGGCACGTACGAATGTGAAGGAGACTTCGACTTTGAAACTGCATTCAGCAAGTGGGCACGATGCATACTCATGTGACATTCGATTTTATTATTTTTATGAAACAACATTTTAATATGCAAAACAATAAGCACACCAAACAGTCATGCAATGATTTATTCTGTAATATTGTGGTATTGTATTGTTTGCTGTCAATAAAGTAATAAATATTCCATCTTTTTCAATTTCATTGCCTACCACATTAATAGACATGGAAATATACTTACTCCTTGCTTGCGACACTTTTTGAAAATTGGTGACAAAATATTGAGATTTGCGATTTTTTTGGCGACAACTTTTTTAAAGCCAGCACCATCCCTGCATTCAGTGCCGACTACTTCAGCAATGGGCGTCGTTTTTAGAATTTGATTACTGTAATCACGGTAAGTCTTGGGACATGAAAAAATAATAATTTTTTTTCTTATCCCAAGACTTATATGCCTGTAAAATATATAAAATTTTCGGTGTCCCAAAACTTGTAGACAAAAAAATGTAAAGACAAAATTGGGAAGATCGCCATACGTCACACAGCAGTGACCAGCTCGTTCAATTACCACGTCATTCGTCAATAAACTGTTATACACTACTATGCTTGTTTATAATATTATTTTGCATGTGCTTATTTTCAGATTTCTCCAACATGATTTAAAATAAAGGTAAATAAAGACTTCATAATTCACGGGTCGCTTACATTTAAGGGAAGACCTGTACTAGAGTGTACAGCACTGACACAGTGCAAATCGTACTTGGCGTCACTTATATCCTTGTTTATTCCCAAAAATATTTGATGCAGATTTTGCTTTATTCATCATTTTTACCAAATCGCATTCTTCTAGATTACATTTCAGCTACACGTTCATTGCTGTTTCATTTATTTGGATTCATGCGCTCAACAGTTACTGTTTTTCAGTGGTATAAGTGATCCTACAAAGTGATGTAATCTATATGAAAAGGCACGCATGTTTAATTTTATAAAGCACATAACCAGCATAAATTCAAATAACATGTCATATGTAATATATGTTAAAATTCTGAATAGATCAATTAAGAGCATCATTGATCCATTTTAGTTTAGTGTTTCGGCTTCACAAAATGATAATTTCCATGCATTATTCCTTTAACTTTTGGTTTTGGCAAGCTGGTTGTTTTGGCGTCTCCTTTGTTTATAATTGGCGGATTTGTCTTTTGTTTTCCGACAGCAATCCAGGCCAGTTAATTGTTAAAACCCTGAAATTGGCTTGGGTAAAGAGGAATTTTGTCCGGCAGCAATGCCGGTACTTTGATGTGTGATTGGCTTCTACTGCGTAATATTAGCACGATTACCGTAACTGAGTAAACAGGACTTATATAAGGTCGCTTACATCAAAGCAAACTACCACAGAGTTTTTATTTTAAAAGCATTATTTCTTAAACTTCTTTATCGTATTTTAAAGATATTATTTAAGTTTAGTGCAGAGGTGCCTATGATTCAAATCAAATGTATGTGCTTCATTCATCGCAAGTAAAATCTTCAATGTGCATGTGGTGACGCCTGATGTAAACATGCGTACAATAAATGCTTGAGTTGAAATAAACACCATTTTCATTGTTCTCATCCTGGTATCACATTGTAATGAATTAGGTATTTCCATTTTCAGGAAAAAAACTCCCCAATAATTTACAGGTGACTTTCGACAATTTTAATGCAATAATGCATAAACTGACAACAGTAAACTAGAGCACAATAGGGAGAAGTTATTGTTGAATGGGTATAACATACCGCTAATGCTCAGTTCTTGTCATTGTCTGATTAAATTATACGTATTTTAATTTGATAGAAATAATAAGAAAGCAGAGAAAATTCAATATATTTATTGACTCTTCAAACAAATTGTAATAATTTATAATATTTCCATGTAATAATTCATAATGAGAGTCCCTTAACCACGAAGTCCTGTTTTATTTTACATGAGGTTACGATCGATAAAATACGCCGATCGATCAGTACAAGAAAAAAAATTGTTTTAGGTGTCTTAAGAAATAATTGCTTTAACTTCGTGTCCTTGTGACAATCAGGTTTGAAATTAGAAATTGATGAATGAAACAACGAAGTTGTGTGCATTTTTCATATCTTTGATGCTTTTCCTTTTTAAAATCGGTAGCAGGGTACACACAAATGGGAGGGTGTGACTATAGTCGTATTCATTCCGAAGCATACCAGGTGTAGTCTTCAAAAACCATCACAATGAAAGCTACGCAACTACCCTATATTGCGACAATTAGACCCGACATGCTCTAATCTTGACCCAGTTTAGTACCTGATCATCACTGTAAAAGTCCATAGTGATCAATAATTGTTGCCTAAAAGTTTCTTGATGACAGTTAAGGTGCAGAGCATTAAATAATCAGGAATGAATAGACTTGTGTTAAACACTATATCTACCTATATTTGGCCAATCATGCCTTCCGGGCATACTGAATACTTGATTGTACCCCTCTTCGTGTATACATTTACATCCTGTTACTGCTTGACTGCATATTGGGCTAAGCAACCAAATTATCGGCAAATCAAAACACGTCAAACAAAAGAAAGCCAGTATGATCAATTAGTAGTGTTTTAAGCGGCTTTGTTGCATTGAGTTTACTCAAGCCAGATTATCACGAGCGGCTCACTATGATTTTAATCCAGTGAGTCAGTGTAATTAAATTAATGAAAGGTACTTTACCGACATCAGTGTTGGTTTCTTTTATGAACTGATTAAATGACAGTAATGATTCTTTAATTTTTAATTGATTATACAGATGATTAACTTCCACGTGCGATATTGCGTTTGAAGCGAAACAATTACACTAATTAATGAGCTGTCTCTGTTCGTATTTAAAAGAGAAAATGTATGTTATGATCACTTTAGAAGTATGTGATCAAGCAAGCTAGATAGATACTCTGTGGATAAAATGAGTTTGCCAAATTTTTTTCGCAAGGAAGGTAATAACAGCGATTCGGAGAAGGAAAATTTGTTTGAAAGTGGAGGGATAAAACGTAAGACTGATACTGAGTGTGCTGTAGCTATTTCTCCAAGAGACATAAGCAACAGTCTGTGATGGCAAAAAATGTCAAATATGACACTACTAAGAGACAGACATTTTCAGCCGCATTGGGTTGATTGTTATCTCTGGCTTGAATGTATTGACTCGGAAGGAAGCAGTCACCGGATCCACCTGTTGAAATTCTTGGAACACTCTTAGTGAATACTCCACCTAGTCTCAGTCAATCATGCAAACTATCAGAAATCATGTTTGTTATAAGCCCATCCACTGCTGAGTGTGAACGAGGATTTAGTTCAATGAACTTAATCAAGACTTCTTTAAGGAATTCCTTAAACCAAAAGAGTTTACAAATGCTAATGAACATTTCTGCAAATGGACCAGAGATTGAGGACTTCAACACAGACACAGCTATCAACTGCTGGCTTAGTGCTGGTGCAGGTGGCAGACATATACCTGGACATTTTTTCAAATCCATGAGCTAAAACATATATACATGAACCTGAAGAAGCCAAATGTATAACAACAAATGTTTTTGAAAAAATAAATTCTTTTAAGAAATAATTATGTTGTATATTTTTTTGTTTGTTTTTTCTATGGATCAAGTACATACATCTCATCAAATCTCGGCAAGTGATTACCATTTTGGGACCAGTGAAAAGTAAGGTGGGACTAGTGAAGAGTAAGGTGGGACTAGTAAAGAGTAAGGTGGGACTAGTTAATTTTCTGAAACCACTTGTCCTGGACTAGTGGTTAAAAAAATAATTTGCTCAGCCCTGTAAGAATAGGTCTTTCAGAGAAGTCTTTGATTTTCCAGAGAGATATTTTTTTCACGTGCAAAGTGTGACTTGAAGAAGAAATATGTCTATATTTCCAATGTATGCGATCTGGCTGATAATGACACAGAGATGATATGCTATCTGCCATAATTTTTATTTTGAAATATCCAATTGAAAGTTAGTATAAAACTGGCTTTTGCCCGAACTTTACCCTCAGCCTATTAACATCTTAACATGTGTCACTAGATCTGAACCATAATTTTACCTTTATCTTACCAGAAGTCACCTTAATCATGCAAAAGCCTGGGATTGCTACTAAGTTACTTTAATTGTAATTAGTCATGATCCAAGTTGGACCCTAATATTAGGGCGAAATTACCTCTCTTCAACCAGAATAGGGTGAAGTTGGTGAAAATAGAGAAAAGTGGGGTTTAGAGAGTTAAAAATAGTCTCTTTAAACTAATGTGTTTACATTTTTTCATATAAGATTATGAAAATGATGATGAAATATTATTAAAAGTTTGTACAAATAGTACTATTTTTGTTTGTTTCGCCGCATTTTTTGTATAATTAAATAAAGTGTATTGTGTACCCCCCAAAAAAGGGGAAAAAATCAATTTATAAAATTCAATTCTTTTGAATCTTTGCTTCTTATCAAGAGGTATGTTATACCTATCTCTGTTGTTATTACTGTAAGTGTTGTGAACAGTGGGAAATATTTTCATCATTATCATTATTATTATCTGCTGCCAGAAGAAAAAACAAATTGCCAGTTCTTTTCATACTGAATAAAAACTTAAAATGTCTATACATATTGTTTTCTTCATGTGTGTGTGATAGAGAGACAGACAGACACAGAGATAACCCATTCCATTATGCCAGCATTCTGTAAAGAATTATGCTACACCAATTATGCTTTTAAAATAAAACAAATAATATAATCACATACAATGAAATGTAGTTTTCCGCAAGAGCGACCTAATTCGGTATCGAGACCGTAACAGCGGTTACATGTTTTTCCCTTGCTTACAGTCTGGAGAAAGGTTTACTGACAACGACAAAAAAGCACAACTTATCGGAGGTACACATTTCATACACTTACATATAGGAGGTGAAAGGTCTCACTGTACAGTTGTTTTGGTGAATTTTCATGCTACAATGACATATTGCAGAAAAATGAGAATAATTTTACATGGAAGATACAAAAATAAAAACTAGCCAATAATTTTTGTGGAAAGCATGTTTGTAAGATTTTGACTGAGGTATTCAGGTTAATTCCTTGTACAACTGATGGCTTTTATACTAAACCGACACTACCACCAACCCCTCTTGTCTACATTCATTTTTGACAGCAAAGAGCTATTTTGAATATTTTCCTAAAACAAGGAGGCTCAAAGAATCAGTATGTGCCTTCTGTATGATTAAAGTTCACTGGTATCATAAAAAAATTAACATACTTCTCATCACCCCTTAACCATCTCGATTTTGAGATACTTACCGCTGTAGCAGACATACATAAATGCGTAAGCCAAGTTGGCTGTTCATTTGCAGCCCAAGTTATGCATTTGATCTCCAATGCTAGTCAATCTATGACATGGAGTCACCAAACAAGTCAACCCATTTTCAAGCCTAACTCGAAGTAAATGTAACCATATTACAGATTTAGCTTCTGTGTGAATTTATAAACACTAGGCTTATGCTAATTAGGCTCATGCCTTCTACCTTAAAAATTAGGGGGGGGGGGGTCAAAATAAGAAACTGTACAGTGAGACCTTAAGAATTCACATACCAGCCTGATTAGGGGAAAAGCTTCTCAGTTTCAAAATTTTGGGCAATTCTGAATAAAATGCAACATTAATATAGGTAAAATTCAAAACAGTTTGTTTGGCATGATTTATTGCATTTGTCAATGACAGAGAACCCATCATATCCATCAACAGCAATGAGACACCGTCATACTTCATCTTTTGCTTTCCCCACTTAAACCTAAAATGTCCTTACATGTCAGTTCCATCATTTTTCATAGGTGATAAACCCTGCAGTGTTAGTGTCTGGTGCTCTCAGTGATATATCACAGCACAAGTAGTACAACTCTTCTGAACTCTCAAAATGTAGTGAATAAAAGATGTAAAAGAAGTCAAGCTGCTTCTCTTGTAAAGTAACTGCAAAATGTGCATGCTAAGTGCTTAAAAAGTATGAACGATGCACAGCATATATAAACTGACCAGCACTCTCTCACTGATTTCATGAAGAAGGTCAAATCTATGCTACAATGAAGAAATCTGAGGCAAAGTATAAGGGAGGAAACTCCTCAGGTAACCAAAATATATGGACCAATGTTAGTAAACTTAACCCCATCATTAGGGAAACTTAAACAATGAAATTCTATACCCTTACTCAACCCAACTGCTGATTAGACAATATTTTTGGAAAATGATTGTTTTAAGAACAATAAGAAAGTCACATTTGGGTCATTTTCACAATGGTCAGCTCATATTGTTGCTGAAGCTGCTATTTAGAGAAGTTTGTTTTGCTAGTGATTGTAACATGCCTAGAATCAAATCCAAAGCACAAAAAAATCATGCAAACAAAATCAGGAGAGGAGAAAAATAAAATTTAAAAAGGGACATCCATTTCACACAACTCACCAAAGCTCCAATGAAGTTGATGTGGATACTCCTGTGAAAACTCCACAGCAACTGGTGTGGCAGACACCCGAGGAAATCTGTGATGTTGTCCAGGCCAGCAGTATCACTTCGGCAGGTGTGCTACCATACACCTTATGGCCTACAAGGAAAGAAAACCCAGAACTTTAAAAATGCAGTCAGTCATCAGAAGACTCAGATGAAAATTTAATTATTAATTAAAAAAACTATCACATTTGTTTGAAGTTTTTCAACCCCATATGTGTGATTAATTTTTCTGGTTTGTGTAATTCAGCCACTCATTCATCTTCACTCAGATCTGGTCAGTCTACCATTCATTTGGCAAAATACATAGGAATTCAAGTTAAATCTAATGATCCATTTTATCAGCAATTAAACAAAACTGATACAAAGGCAAAAGATGACAGTTAGAGGCAAATGACTTTTCAGTACAAAAGAAATAGATACTTTCTTCACAAGAAGAAAAACAATCAAACAATCTATAAGAACTCTGTTTTCTCTGAAAGACTTCAAGAGATTGCAGAGGAACATGAATATAGTTTAAATACAACAACATAAACAGAACAGTACTTAAAATAGAAAAACTGCAAATAATTTGTAATTATTACCTTACACTGTGCACTTTGGAAAGCTATAATGTCCTGTGCACTTGCGGGTGTTGCAACAAATTTGTCGTTTATTATTAACCGATGTTGTTTCCAAAGATAAATGTGAAATCTCTATTAAAGTTTTATTGTGGCAAATATGGGACACATGTAGATTTTTTTAGATGAACACATTAGGATGGTGCAAGAAAAATAGCCGACAACGTGTTCTAATTTTTATTCGCTTCCCTCTGAAATGTGTACGAATCATTCCATACCATGTTGAAGGTTTTGGTCCAAGCCAAATTGTACATGTGTCCGATTTTTGAGTTTTATTGCTTAAAATAACATGAAATTGCTGCTTTTCAGCAAGTGTTAGATTGGTGGTGTATATATAGGCTATTATAACTGAAATGTCTGTAAATAAGATGAAATCTATGTACAGTCCTACCCGTTTATGTCGACATCCTCGGGCCCGAGGAAATATTGTCGACATAAGCGGATGTCGAGATAAGTGTTTGGGGGGGGGGGGGGTGAGTTGTCGTCAATGAGCAGGATTTACACTTTGAGAAAACAAACAATGGAAATTTTGAGTACATGAAGACAAAACCAGCGTGAAATACACATTTATATTGACAAATTACATTTTGGTTACCTTTGTGTAATAAAATCCACAATGCATTAAGTGCATGCATATGAAAAATCCATGAATTCGTGTATGAGTCTCATGTTAGAAAATATATGCATCGGTCACATCCTGATAGGAAACTCATGTATAAAAAATGATTGTCCTCATTTGATCTAACACGTCTTCACAATTCACTACGATAATCATTGTCGCCAGTAGCACATGGTTGCATGGTTGTTATTTACATGCTATAAAGTACATGTACATGTACTTAAATTGGCCTAGATTTTGGTCAGCCTGAAACAATGTTCCCATCTTACTGAGGCTACCAAGGGGATGGGGCTATTCACAGGGAAATGATAACATGTATTTATTTACGGAAGTCATCGTGAAAAGTACATAAAATTGAACAAGAGATATGCGGCTGATATGATTAATTTACCTTCAACGTAGCCTTTCTTTATAGACTCAGCAGCTTTCATCCATCTAGACCAACAAATTGTTCTCCTTCTTTTTTTTTTTTTTTACTGGTCCGCCACCAGTAAAAAAAAAATATAAAAAAAAAAAATAAGGCGGAGAACAACTTTTTGGTTTATCATCCATCCTGACAGGGTGTTATGTTTAAGTGAAAAGTTTTCACAGACATATTTGCGAGATGCCCCACCTTCAACATCCTTAACAGCCACATATTTAGTTTCCAGAGACTTTAAATTTAATCTGCGTTTTACGCTGCCGTTGGTAGCCATCGTAAACATAAATAAAGTTAAAAAGGAAACTTTCACAGCACAATAAACTTGTTTTAATCACATATCACTTTGGAAAATGCAACAATCGATCAGATTTCATTGCTTTTATTCAAGTTTGGTGATGATTTTTTTTTTAATGAAGGGTGGATTGTTTTTATTGAACATTGTAACCGGCTTGCTTTGATGAAGGGTACATGTGTTTTTTAAGTCTCCGCGAGAGGCCAACTTTATAGGACCAAACAAAAGCCTGTTTTTTAATCCACCGAGTCATAAAGCCTGGCGGCAAGATCAACTAATTGTTGAACAAAGTACAGGTCGGAACTGGCCGCTTGTCGACATAAATGGCCCGGCGGCAAGATCAACTAATTGTTGAACAAAGTATGGGTCGGAACTGGCAGCTTGTCGACATAAATGATTAGAAAACAAAGGATTTGTTCAAGTTGGGACCAAGGGCTTCTGTCGACATGTACGTTTATTTTTTATCTCGACGTCGACATAAGCATGACAAATTTGGTAGTAATAGTAGACCAAGGGACCGGGACTTTGCTTTTTTGTCGACATAGGCGGCTTGTCGACATAAGTGATGTCGATATAAGTGGGTAGGACTGTATTGAAATATTATATCATGAGTAGATAAGAATATAAAGGCATGCAATTAAAGCAATCATCATTAAATTAAGAAATATATAGAAGGTATGTACTGTAAATATTGATAAACTGAATAAGGAAATGAAATACTTCAATTAAACCACCTTGTATTAAAGTTATAAGGTTTTGTTCATTACCAGAATGGATCAGAAGAGATAGGTGTTAACTCTGACAGTGCTGACTTAGGTCCCTTTTTCTATTATGATGTATTATATATCAAATCTATAGGGAGTGTGTGTTTGGAATACCTTACTGTGTCAGTTTCAAGACACAGAGGTAATAAGGAAATGATTTTTGGCACAGCTAATAAGATTTGACAAGATTTTAAAAATGGCATCAGTTCTTAAGGTCCCACTATCGTCCCACACCCTATTTTGATGCTACCCTATTTTGACGGAGTGTCATAAACTCCCAGTTTTCGAGAGAACGCATCTTTCAATGATGTCACAAGCACAACATTAATGTACACTGATCAACATCGAGTCACACAGACAGAAAAATTTGTAGAAAATCCTTATCGGTTGCAAAATGAAACAAAGACACATACCATGAAAAAAACGCCATTTCACTATTTCTCTTTTTTTCAACCAGCAAGTCCTCATTAAAATCCTTACTAACTATTCTGACGTGGCAAATCAACTTGCCGCCATAATAGGCATCCAGTCTGCTACTCAACATGTGTTGTCAATGTGACTCGCAGCTAATAACTGCATCAGTAACACTGTTTAGAAAGGTGTACAATGTTATAGTTTCATGTGGATCTGTCACAACTGATTTTCATAGGTGGTTATTTGTTATTATAATTTGTGGAAATTTACAAGAAACAAATAC
This sequence comes from Margaritifera margaritifera, assembly GCA_029931535.1. Classification (NCBI taxonomy): domain Eukaryota; kingdom Metazoa; phylum Mollusca; class Bivalvia; order Unionida; family Margaritiferidae; genus Margaritifera; species Margaritifera margaritifera. Next base: position 623,781 of record JAQPZY010000897.1, on the reverse strand, counting down.
TTTTACCATATATTTCATAATTAAATTAGTATCCTTTACATTTTTGCTTATTTAAATCAAAGTATTAGGATTTTTTATCTGATAATTAAGCAATTTTAATTTAACAGTAAATTTTCAATAATCTTTTAAGACATTCTTGATATTTAACTTGTTTTGACCAATTTATTTTTTAAAGATTTGTTTGATAATGGCACAAATGATAAATAATGAAAATAAAACCTTCTCCTGTAATTTTATGTCTTCTGTCTTTGATTATTTGCATTCTGGATAAATAAGTTGTGAAGGTTGCAAAACAGTTTAGATGTTCCAAAAACAGTACATTCAAAGATTGAGGTGCTGCATGTTCACAATGCCAATTAAGTATTGGGAAAAAGGTCACATGCTGAATCTAATTATTTTATAATTATAACTACACAATTTTACATTAATACCATCATGATTTTTCCAAATTTGATTCTTTTTCCTTTCGAGACAAAATCTGTACCAAAACCAAATTAATGATAAATGTACGAAAAGTTAAGGAATGCCAAGTTAAATTTCTGACCATAATTTTTCCCATAAACTTGAGTTTTCTATGTCCTATTGATGTTCCTCTGTAATATAGTTTTTTTCCCGCGCATATGTACAATGGTGTCACTAATAGAATATGTGAACAGACTATGGGAGGTGTACATGGCTCACAACAATTTGAAGAACAACACAAGCCCGAAACACCTAATTCACAAATATATCCATATCTTTAATTATTAAACAATAATAGCTCAAAAAGTCACATCATAGCCCTAAGTTAAGAAAAAGGGACCAATTTACGAAACTGTCCCCTGCCACCTTACTTCAGATGTGCTCCTCTCAAAAGACTGCCTAGCTCCGCTTGGTCATTTTCACTTCCTGGACTTAAAAGGTAAATTGGAAAAAAAACGACAACTTTGTTACTTTTTATATATTTTATGATTCGTTCATTGTACTTTCAGAGGCTGGTGTTGTCTAATCTGGCAAAATTAATTTTCCCAATTTTAATAACTGCTATATTGAGTGCATTTGGACTAGTTTAGGCTCATTTTTCGAGCACATGGGAACAGACATTTTATCGGCTGTCTGCTTCATATAGTGTATAGTTTTCATAATGACTACATGTCAAGAAATTTCAGTCGCAGTACATTAAAGTAGCATAGAGGTATGCCAACATTCTCCATTGTGCGTGTTGCCAATGCAAACAACTTCACCTTATACCGCTTCCTCTCTCAGATTTACGTATACCAACTGTTGAGCTACCTTATCCCCCACCCCCCCATGAGATGAGCTAAGGGAAATTACACTTAAAGGCCTTAAAGGGATACAACTCGTATGAGAAAACTTCCGGAAATTTGGGAATACACAAAGGAGCGCACCCCTAGATTGGAAACGGACTAATCCAGCCATAATTCTGCAATATTGTGTACTCTGTTCATTTCTTTTTTTTACAAAAACGCTATTACCGTTGAAAATGGAAAGACAGCCCGAAATTTTGTGAGATATGGAAGGAAGATATGATTCTGATCTATATCCGAGATGTGGCATGCAGTTAGCTTCTGAGATTTAGCGCCGAGTACGATTCATAATGCATTGACTCCTGATATAAACAAGTACACAACTTTAAACCAGAGACATATGTGTTATATAGGTCTCTGTTTCAATTTACAAATATTTCAGGACATTTAAGCTAATATATTTGTAGAACTTTTCGAGTTTGTCCTAATTTAAAATATTGGGAAATTCAAGATACAAATTTTAAGCATCAATAACAACAGTAACAACAACAACCACCACTTTATTCGATGCAGCATGTCTGCTTCATCTTGTATAACTTTTGAATAAAGGTAAATTTTCAAAGAAATTGAAGAAAAAAAAATGTTTTCTCAGTTTAAAAAACTAGTTCAAAAGACAAATACAAATGTAATCAAGCAATCTCGTGTCAATTTGCGATGTTTCAAAGCCGATATTTTTCCTGAAAGGTATGTGTGTGTGTGATGTTTTTGCGCACTATAAAAAAATATAATGTCCAATGAAGGAATCTAATTTCTATGCAATATCGTTCGCAAACCCACCCACCCCAGTATATATTAAATGTATTGAATGCTACCAAAGGATAATATAAAACATAGATGACATTTTTTACAACTCTAAGATAGGCCTAGTTCTTTTCTTTAAGGCATTAATGAGTAGACTCAACTTAAGTTTTAGAAAAATTACACAAATCCTAAATGCATTCTAACTATTTTAGCTGTACATCTTTCGTAACATACACACACACGCACGTACGTATATATATATATATATATATATATATATATATATATATATATATATATATATATATATATATATTGTAATAGACTTGGGGCACTATAGCTTTAATATGATGGGTATGGATGGTGGTTTTTCCATGTCGTAAATTAAATATGTTGTTCATGTCCATGATTATATGCTGCTGAAAGAGTTAATTTGAGCATTGTAGCCTCATTGGAAATGTAGAGATCGTGATTAACCGTGATATTTATATGCACTTGTTCATGTTGGGTGTCAAGTGCGATCGCCGGTCATGTATGTAACAACTGGTCTGTCATCAAGTTCGCTCTTGCACATCGTTAGATACTCATAAAATCTTGTAGAATCTTACTTCATATGAATTTATCACACCCAGAAATATGTTTATCACACCTAATTTCCATTCCAAATCAGCATTTGAATAGCACTAAGTTTGATGACTTCATCAGCTGACACTACAAAATACGTCTGCAGCCAAGATGGCCGACGCTAGATCACATGACCGGTTCCACACACTAAATTTATCCTATTTCACATTTCTATTTAATTTCACTTGTTCATTGTAAATGCTGGCCTTCTTTATATAAGTATGAGTATGTTTTGAACTTTTAATATTGTATTCTTCATTTTTTTTTAAGCTAGTCAATGTATTTTCAATGTTGTCAGCGTTCACTAGTACTTCTTTACTCTTCAACCATGCCTAGCGACCTAGGTTACGACTTAAAAGGATTTTATGTTTGACGGACAAGAGATAATACAAAATGTTTATATATTTGCTACTTTTGAATGTAAACGGACAAGTAATGCTAATTAAATTGTATGATAATCCTCAGTTGCATCACTGTTTGTAGAGTATCTGTTCGGCACAACCCGACATGTTCGGCGTTTCGGACAAGCAATGATTGGTCAGAATTACGTCACATGACTATTTTCCGAAGAGTATAAATAGGAGCGAAATTTGAAGGTCGGCAGACAGCTGTCAAAAGTAATAGCGTCCATAGATACATATCTCCATCAAATATAAACATTACTGTCTTGAGGTATTTATAATGACACATATACTAAACCACATTAAGAAGCTAATAGATAGTTATATAAATAAGATAAGTAAATGAAATTGTATTTCTTTATCATCAAAATAGAGACTAAAATGACATATGTAGTACAATAATCTGAATCAATTCAATTCACTGCTACTGATTCTGGTTTAATGCAAAACTAATATTGTGCCATACTAAAAATAAGCAGCTATCTCCCGCCACACTAAGAATTCAAGGTTTATTTACAAAATACCTGCACTGTAGGCCATCCATTTCTTGCTGAATGATTAGATTGGGGTTATGAAGGCCAGCATATAATAGTCTCTGTATATTACACATATTTTTATATTCTCCTTTTTTAAATTGTCTTTTCCTTTTATTAGCATTTTATCATAATTACACAGTCAAAAATAAAAAGGTTCTGAATTGAAGAATTTTTAAAACTTATTATTACAATTATATAAGCTTCCACATATACCCCACCCCCAATATGTTACAATATATATATATATATATATATATATATATATATATATATATATAACCATGTTTAGCTTACCAAATCAGGATGAGAAATCGAAAACACAATTGTCCAAAGAATTAATTTAATACTCTAAGACCGCGAGCTCGATAAACAAAACCATTCTTTAGCTGAACTATTATTTGCAAACAATGAAATTAGTTGGGATTTCCACTGTTGCAAGAAAAAATACAAATTACACTTATGCATGTAATGCACGTGCATAGCGAGACTTATGAGCAGAATTCACGCGACCAGATTAACGGATCGACGTTGCACAGTTTATCGCCCCAGGTTTAAAAAAGTTAGCAAAATCAACAATGCCTGACAGCTTACAGCCACTTACAAGCCCGCATTCACGACATCAGATCGGAACAGAGTCATGGCTAATGTATAAATACAGCTCGTTTCTCATTGTAATACAAAAAAGCCCCCCACCCCCCACCCCCCGTATTCAACAGTTTAATTAAGATGAATATATAAACTGTACGTTTCTGAAGTTAGGACATACATTTAAGCTTTTTGGTGGAAATATGTAAGTAGTTGAGGGGGGGTACTGAGGCCAAAAGGGGGCACTTGAGGCCTTTACGGGAGTTGAACATGGTGGGGGCACTTGAGGCCTTTACGGGAGTTTAACATGGTGGGGGCACTTGAGGCCTTTACGGGAGTTTAACATGGTGGGGGCACTTGAGGCCTTTACGGGAGTTTAACATTACGGGGGTGTGGGAGGGAGGGAAATAGAATTAATCTTTCTTGAAAAAGGGTGGTCCTAATACGTCATCTACTATCCAAACACCCCACACTACACTATCCAACACGCCGTGTGTAAGTGACCTTCTGCCTAGTGGCTATATCTATATAGCCTAGAGTTATATATAAAGCATTACCTATACCTCAGATCATGTTGGAGGTGTCAGTAAATTTGCATATATTGTACCTATGTTATAAATAGCTTTGATCAAGGGAACTAACTTATAATAACACTAAAATGGACGTGACTAAATGTTGTATTAAACTTCGGGAACCGTCACGGACTTTAGCGTTGACTAGAAAAAATTCGGAACATTAGATTATAATGGCCTAGACTAAAAGTAACACTAAAATTCCGAAATTGTAACGGACGTTAGCGGAGACTGAAAATATTCCGGAAAAAAAATGGAAAAAATTGGCTGAGACTAAAAGTAACACTAAACTTTCGAAATTGTACCGGACGTTAGCGGAGACTGAAAATAATCCGGAAAAAAATGGAAAAAATTGGCTGAGACTAAAAGTAACACTAAACTTTCGAAATTGTACCGGACGTTAGCGGAGACTGAAAATAATCCGGAAAAAAAATGGAAATTTTTTTTTTATTTTTTAAATTTTGTTTATATCAAAACACACACCACACTATCCATTTTTTTACTTTTTTAAAATTTTTTTATATATCAAACACAAAACTTACACACACTACACAACCATTTTTTTATTTTTTAAATTTTTTTTATATCAAAACACTCACCACACTATCCATTTTTTTACTTTTTTAAAAATTTTTTATATATCAAAAAAAAAAACTTACACACATTTTTGGGAAGGGGAAATTTAAAAAAAAACAAATCAAAACACACAAACACACTATCTACATTTTTTTTTGGGGAAGGGGAAATTTTTTAAAAAACAAATCAAAACACACAAACACACTATCTACATTTTTTTTTTTTTTTTTGGGAAGGGGAAATTTTAAAAAAAACAAATCAAAACACACAACCATTTTTTTTTACTTTTTAAATTTTTTTTATATCAAAACACACACCACAAATATACAATCCATTTTTAAAAAAAAAAAATTTTTATTTGATGGACTGAAAAAGTTGTTGTTGTTGTTGTTGTTGTTGTTGTTGTCTTTGCTGCTGCTGCTGTTGGTGCTGTAGTCTATTTCTTTCCTCCCAATTTTAGATCGATAGAAAGAGAGGGAAAGTGGGTTTTTTTGTTGGTTTGGTGGGTAAAAAACAAACCACACAACACCATTCAGATATATACATCAATAATAATAATTATATTTTATTCAATGTATATACATTATGTTACTCGTGGTAATAAAAACAATTTCATATAAGTCCAATTTGCGCTGACCTAAAAATAGGGTTCAGATCGATAGTGAGATAATAGATAGAGGTTTTTAGATCGATATAAAGAAAAGAGAAAGAACATATTCATTATTTTTTTCAAATTCAATAAAAAACCACACAACACCATTTTTTTTTTCAACAATTCACAAAATTATTTATTCAACAAGAACTATTCTAACAATTTAAAAAAGTAACCATGTAACAATGAAAATTGTTTCAAACAGGAACATATTTACAAGGTTGACAACGTTGGGAAGGTAAAGTAAATGTGAAACTTTCTACATGGACATCATCATTTTGATGTACACTACGATGGTGAGCTAAAGACAAGAGATATCCATAACGTTCACAAAACCATTGTTGTACTTTAGCATCATTTCGAACATAGTCATTATCAAAATAAGTCAGTAAATGTTCTAAGGAATATCCAAGACTTCTTTGATGAAGATAATGAACACAGTATTGTCCACACACCATAGAATCTGATCCTTGTAGTCTCACATTATTGAATCGAGTCGAGATGGCATTTCTTCTCATAAACTCGATGATGTCTTTTTCCAAAGGAGGTAATCCATAAGAATCAAAATATTCCACACAATGATCGTTGGGAAAGTACACGGCAACCCAATGGGTTCCTGGTAGATGACTGTCGTCGGTATTGATGACATAAGCCTGAACGTTTTTTGGTTTACGATGAGGTAGTTCATCTTTAGCACATACCACAGGATTCCAAGAAGAAGTATAGGAACTACGATTCAATAAGTAATGAAGTTCCCTGGTATCCATTTTTTTTGTCCTTCAACAACAGAAATATTGAGTCAGCAATGCACACCTGACTTTGAACTCGAATTGATCTGTCTTGTAATTCCAGGAATATTCACGTCGGATAGGCTCTGCACTCTGTTCAATGAGTCTTTCGATCCGTTTGATCTCCCGAGGAATGAGTGGAGGAGAAGAATAATTCTGCAAGACTTTATACCACTGTGTCAACACATGTTTATCTGAGATGTTTAACCAGGCATTTTCCAAAAATTCATCCAATTGTTCTTCGCCTGTCAACATCATACATTTGTCGTGTTGTATCTGACTGGGATATCCGAAAAGTCCTAAACAAATGATAGACTGATTGAGATAAAGCACCGAAAATCAAACATATAAACACATAATATAGAACCCATTAAACCCATAAACCCATCCGAGTACAAACAACCGTATTAAACATAATTATTATTTTTTCTTCTGCTGTTTTTATTTTATACCAGTTCTTTTACCTACCATCACACCAACGCAAAACCCCCCCCCCCCCCCCCCCACCCCCCCCCCAAACACTCCCCATCTCCCCCCAGTGCCCCCCCCCCCTCTCTCTCCCTCGCCCCCCTAAATGCACCCCCCCGACCCCATCCTCCCCCCCCCCCCCCCCCCCCCACCCCCCCCCCCCCCCCCCCCACCCCCCCCCCCCCCACCCCCCCCCCCCACCCCCCCCCCCCCCCCCCCCCCCCCCACCCCCCCCCCCCCCACCCCCCCCCCCCCCCCCCCCCCCCCCCCCCCCCCCCCCCCCCCCCCCCCCCCCCCCCCCCCCCCCCCCCCCCCCCCCCCCCCCCCCCCCCCCCCCCCCCCCCCACCCCCCCCCCCCCCACCCCCCCCCACCCCCCCCCCACCCCCCCCCCCCCCACCCCCACCCCCCCCCCCCCCCCCCCCCCCCCCCACCCCCCCCCCCCGCCCCCCACCCCCCCGCACCACCCCCCCCCCCCCCCCCCCCCCCCCCCCAAGATACCCCCCCCCACACCATTCCAAATGATACCCCCCCCCCCCCCCACACCCCCCCGCCTCCTTTTAAATCAGAAAAAACATAAAAAAATTCAACCAAACACCACAATCAAACCTAAACACACAACAAAATCAACCATTAACACAATACACAAAATTAATGTGTACATCATCGTAAAAACCCTCCACACACCCAACAATGAGAAACAACAAACACCCCAAACCAACAGCCAAACCTAACCAAAATTTGACCTCATAAAACATCAACATACCCTCTAACCAAATTGACAGGTACAACCATCACTCGAATAAAGGAAAACCCCAACCCATGACTACACTCCCACAACCCCAAAGACTTGAAACCTACCCCAACCAAACCATTCTATTCAATCGATGAATCACTAAGTAGTCGCTCGCTCCAAATAACCCCCAAATCCACCCATAGATGAATTATATGTCCTCAGACAAAATAAACACATACCCACAAACAACCTCTTCAACCTTTCATCCCAAAAAACCCCTCCCTAACCACAAGAATGTCCAAAACTCTTCCAAATAACTCGTCAATACAACAAAGATTTACCTGAATCACATCCCCATCCCTCCGTTAAACAGATCACCCCTGAATACTAAGTTCACCCCCCCATCAAGACCCTCACATGTTCATCCCACCTGAATCTGCGCACCCCCTCCAAATTAATCATGCATCAATTTCCACAAAACACTCCCTCAAATTTCAACATAATCTGAAAAGATGATACATCCATTCACAACACCATCTCGACAGCTACCCGACACCCTAACAAGCCAATTTCACCCCAACACATTACAAAGTACCGACTAACTGACCCCCATCCCCCACAAAACTCAACACTATCCCCAATGAACCATGATCCAAAAACCCCCCCCCTCCCTCCACAACCCCCATCTATTGAACAATTCACCCACACCCCAACCAAACCCCCCCCTCCGTACATACATACACCAATCTAGAATCACTTCTCTCAAACTGTTGATCTCTAGAGTATTATCAAATTCCGCATACAAGACGACGTTCACTGTGTCGGGTAGAGGATCTGCAAACTGAAATTCTACACGAAGTGGGCCTGATTTTATAGGGTGGAAATGTCCTTCATCGCTGCCTTGGTCCGGAGTGAAATCAAAACCCCACAAAGCATACCCTCCTGCATAATCGTCGTACGAAATGCCGTGGCTGGTGTCGCGCCCTAACTGTCCCGTGGCTTCAAACAGGCTCAGGTAAGATCGCAAGTAATTTTTATGGCCGTCGCTAAAGTTAGGTTCAAAAGGTCTGGTACACAAGGTCTTACCATCACGACTGACTTCTATCTTGGAGACGTTGTAGTGTTTAAACTCGAACGGATTCTGATCGTGGACTCCGTTGAGGGCTGCATTACTGACGATGCCAATCAGCAAACGTTTGGGGAGCTGTCCTTGGAAGATGTGATCTTCGACTTTGGATCGGAGTCCAGCGGCTATGGTAAAGGTTTTCACTTCCACTCGTCGCACAGGATACTTGGCAGTGGTTCTGCTCAAGGATTGACTGATGCCATTGGCTACTTTTGGTAAGACTTCTACACGTCGCACGTAAAGTTTGGCTTCTTGGATTTTGGTTTTCCACTCGTTAGCATGAGCCATCAAATGGAAGGCGGCACTACTGCGATTCAGTCTCAGGCGTACATCTACTCCGTTCAACAAATACTTGTCTTGCAACCACATGTCCAAATGCAAACGATCCATCAGTTCTAAACTTCGTCTGATTTTCTTTCGACGGTCGTTAAATCCCACATTGTGAGGGACTGCTGGAATTATAGGATCACCATCATTAGCAGAAGTCTTCGCCGGTACTGACAGCTCTGTGTCGTTGAACTTTTCCGAGGTGTCAGGTTTCCAGACCACCGAAGCATCCAGATGAGTGTTCTTGGCTTCTTTTCCGTACGTCAAGAGATTTTCCAAATAAGCACGGTAAGGGTAAGTATCCAAACTGCTGCTGACCAGTTTGTTATTCAAGTACAAATCTACTCCACTGAACAAGGAATGCATGAAATTATTGACGGGTGCCACTCGGGCAGCTTCCCCAGGAAGGCTGTTGTCATTTTTTTGTACTTGAAGTTTCAGGTACAAGTAACTGTTATTCAGATCGATGTAATCTTCGGTTTGTCCTTTGATTTCAAATTCGATAGGAGCTGATTCCGTCAAAGACGATACAGGATGAAATTCCACCCATTGGGATTCTTGCATCGTCATCATGGTGGGAGGCATAGAAAACATATCCAGTTCGGTCTTGGTACATTCGCAAGAATCTCGGTGCATCATTTTCACAGTTTAATAATCAAACACGTCTAATTCTCTGACAGTTCTTCTTCTTTTCTTATTCTTTTTGGAACTGCCGTGTGTTTTTTTATGAACTTTGAAAGGATTTAGACGTTGTTGTCGTCTCTTTCTACCTTGTCCTTGCTGCTGTGAAGTAATGCCAGGGTCTGAAGCGTGAAGCGTATTTATAGGATTTTCTTGGAGGCCTAAAAGATCTTTACCAGTGGTCATCAACACATTTTTGCCTGCTCTCAAAAAAGCTTCTTTAGGATTTTGTTTGTCGATGAGGACATTTTGCAAAAATTCTTTTCCTTGTGTCAAAGCGGAATCTTTTAAGGCATGAAATCCTCGAGTCACCATCGGTTTCAAAATAGGAGCTACCGTCCGAAATGCTGATTTTAACATATCTCCTAAACCATGTCCTCGTTGTCGAGCCACTCCTTGGTACACTGGATACATTTTTTTTGTTTGGGAGGTTAGTTACAATCCGTTAGAGAACTTGTTTTTTTCGAAAATGTAGTTTCACCGTGACTTTTCCTTTGTCAATGAATGGCACATCTTGTCCCAAATCTCCTTTTATACTAATGTTGACACTGTCAAAATACGATTTACTGACTGGAAGATAATGAGGATGTACAAATTCACGGTGAACGTGAAACGTGTTTCCACCTTCTTCGTACGCACCAGCAGCAGTATCCACTTTGAAAGGAATGACTCTCAGTAAGGGAGCAGCTGTGTGACCCACCACGTTGTACTCCACCACATCGGAGTACACAAACATTAAATTCAGTCCAACGTTCAATTCGATAGGGGTGCGAAAAGCCTCTCCGAAATCTGTGTTGGTGTGGATTGTTCGTTCACCATGATACTTTTTATTTCCACCCAAAATATCAAACAACCCAGCAGAAAAACCGATGGTCATGAATTTTCTTTCGTGCGCGGGTAAGTGTTTGTCTTCTTTCTCGTCGAATGGCTTTCCCTCATGACCTTTCAAAAATTGTATCCAGATACGGCGTGCCACAGGATGGTATTTGATCTCTACCCATTTTTGGTTTTTTTCCAAGGCTTTGCCAAATTGGGCTTCGAAGACGGCCGCAATCGTCTCCACCAAATGTTGAGCACTAAAATAATACCCTTCAGGAATTCTCATGCGATAGGTCGAGTAGGGAGTATTGTCAGTTTTTGAACTCATTTTTTTCCCAATTTCAGGATCATGAGCGTCCAACTCTTTTTGCACTTTTTCGTTATAGATTGCTACGTCAAAAATGGTTTGATTTCCAGACACATTCTTGATTTGCGTAGGATGAATGATTTCTACCAAAGCCACTTTCCAATGAGCGTCGTGATCCAATTGGAAGGCCTGAGGTAATTTGGCCGTGAAACAACATAATTTGTTGTTGGGAAACACATCCATGGAACTGTCACTGGGTAAAGTTAAATAAAATTGGTCATTCATAGTTCTAAGGTGGTTCTGGTGTCCGAGGAGTCACTCAAATGAACAGAAGAATGATGTTCAAAAGGTTCCAAAAGAGAATTGGTATTGTGGTGGTGACTGGACGAAGAAGAAGGTGAACTGGCGTTGGTCGAACTAGCGTGGTTGTTGCTATGGCTGCTGTTGTCTGTCGTCGTAAATTTCAAAGAGGGACTGGGTAAAAGATAACCGATGCAACTGCTCAGTAAAATGGTCCACAATTGTTTGTCTCCTTGTTGTAAACTCAAATTGGCAATAGCTGCTCCGATGACACAATACACTACAAAGATTTGGCAGAAAAAGACGATTTGATTTATAGGCACACGTTCTCCGCACCACACCCAAAGTGGTTGTTTTTGTAATTCTTGAAGAGAAGAACTCTGTGAAGGAGTCGTTGAAGTCGTCTGGGTGGCTACTGTGTTGAATGGCATGTTGTGAGTTTACTTCTTTTTCTTTTTATAGTCGACGACTTGAGAAGCCGCAATCCAAGAATCAAAACTAGGAGGATATCCTTTCCAACGTACTTTGACTTCTTCTACTCGACGTTTACCTACTTTGCGTGTTCTTTGTTCGAGAATGCTTTCGATGTCGTACAAGGCGTCTTCTTTTTTAGTCACTCGTTGTAACTCAGGCAAGTAAAATGTTCCTTTGAGAACTTCACCGTGCATGTCTTCCAATTTATAGACGGGAGGATCACGTCCACGGACGGGGGTAGTGACACGAAACAATTCGGTGGTCCAGTTAGGTAAATAACCTTTGTCAAAAGTACGTTTGGTTTTTCCGATGCGAACCCAATCTCCCGTCTTTAACTCCAACAAGGTTTTTCTTTTTCTTTTTTTTTTCTTCTGGGGTGGTGAACCAAATAATTTATCAAACACGGTCACTTCGTTTTCAGGGCTGACCTCTTCGGGGGCACATCCGATGCTACGATGGTACGATTGATTGTACGCTTTGACCAAACGAGGTAACACGTCGATGTACTTGAGAGTATGTTGATGTGTGAAATATTTCCACATACGTTCTTTCAAAGTTCTTTGAAAACGTTCCACGATACTGGCTTTGGTTTCAGGATTTTCGGTAGTAAAAAAATGAATGTGTCTTTGTTTCAATTCTTTTTGAAAAGCTTGGTTTAGAAATTCGGTACCTTTGTCCGTTTGCCATCGTAAAGGTTGGCGTCCACTTTGTTTCAAGACCAATTTTAAGGCTCGTACCAATTCGATACTGCTTTTAGAAGTCAAAGGCACGACCCAAGCAAATTTGGAAAACACGTCGATGACACAAAACAAATATTTGTGACCACCATTGTAAGTGGCTAAATGAGAGACGTCAGCTAAATCGGCTTGCCATTGATGATCGATCCCTTCCACTTGAGTGGTACTTCTAGAAAATTTACGTCGAATGGGTTTGTGTAACGTGTACGTCGATTGTTCTTGTAACCATCGTCGTACTTCGGGCAAACGTACACTTTTCAATTGACTTTTAGCAGCTCGATATAATTTTTGAACTCCTCCGTAACCAGCAGCATGGCCAGGATTGTAATAAATGGTGGCTAACAGTTTCTCCATGATGATGATGATGATGATTTCCTCAAGAATAAGTTAACCAAGTTCCAATACTCTTTTCTTCGTGAGGTATCTTTTTGGATTGTTGTTGTTTACGTGTCCGACGTGCTACTGGGGTAAAGGTAGTTTGAACAGGGGTCATCGGTTCTGTTTTGACTTCTTTCTTCACTTCTTCCTTTTTCTTTTCTGAGGGTAAAGGGGTAGGCATCTTCTTTTTTATCCAATCCGGTGTGGCTAACTTTTTTAATTTTTTAAGAGGTGGAGTTAGTAAAAACTCTTCTTCTTCTTCTTCTTCTTGGACGGTCATCCCTGTACCGGTGTCTGTTTTAGTGGTGACTTTAGGTTCGCTTTTCATCAGAGCCTTAAAATCTCTCAGAGTGGGTGAAGCTGTTTCGTCGACTGCTTTTTGACGAAAGAGTTGTAGACGTTGTAAAAGTTGACCGTACCGTTGGGATTTTTCTGTTTCGGACACATTGTTTCGTTCCATCAGGGATTGTATTTCTTGTTGTAACTGAGACATTTCGTTAAGATTAGGATTGGGTGGTAAATGAGGTATCCGTTGTTCGTTCCAACGATGAAATTCCATCCATCGTTTGTAAGGTACTAAAGTCAGTTTTCGTCCTTCCATTTCATCCAAAGGTACCAAAAAGTTGTGGTCTTTTCAGAGAAGGGTGGTCCTTTTTATCTTCTTTTTTTGGGGAGGGTTATCGCATGACCCCTCCTAAAAGTGGTCCAGCAATCGTTCCTAACAAAGGAGCTGCTATTTTTAACAACGGTCCTATCAACATAGGTAGAAATCCTCCTCGTTGTACCAACATTTTTTTCTTTTGTTGAAGAGGTATTTTCTTTTTGACCATTTGACGAAGAACGTTCCGATGTTTCCCTAATTTTTGTTTCTGTATCTTGGACAAAGGTACCGTTCCTTTCAAAACGTTCAAACAACATTCACACACGGTATCGATGATTTCTTTAGGAGCTGTTTGAATGAGTTGTTTTCGCATGGGAGGATTGGATTTGGTCAAGACAGACAAGACATCCCAATGTTTGGCTAGACGAGGGGGAAGTCGTCCTTTTTTGGTGGTTTTACTTTTCTTCTTTTTTTGGTGAAGGTAGTTGTGGTGTGCACGTTTGGGAGCCATCTTAGAGGTGAGGAGGAGTAAGTCTGAAGTCTCTGGCAGGGTACCCTTCTATTTTATACTGGAACACGTCTCCACTGATTGTCTGCACGACGTACCAACTTCACGACAGGCATCACTTGACGTTTAGGTGTTTTCAAGGGATTAAATCGTCTCAATTCTTCTTTGGATAAATCCAACAAACTTTGTAACACGCCGGTTCTTTCTTGAACTTTGGTTTTAGGGGATGGTACTTTGTTGGCGGCCGCTGCCATAGCCAGATCAGCCGATGTCGTCGAGGGTCCCGAAGGGGTAACTTTCGAAATAGGTTTCCATTTTTGCATCAAATTAGGAAACACTTGTCTTAAGTCCGGTTTGGCAGGCATCATCGTGAAGGGTGGTGAAGAAGACAAAGATGATGGGGACGCAGGAGAAGGAGACCTCGTCACGGTTGTTTGTCGTGGTGTCTTGCGGGTGTACGTTTGCGTCCTGGCCGCAGTACCTCTCTTGCGGCGGGTGCTAGTGGTAGGTGTTTTCTTCTTCTTGGTAGAACTTTTCTTTTTCTGGTGGGTGGTTTTCTTTTTCTTTGGACTTTTCTTCTTTTTGGGTGCTTTGGGTTTTTTGGCTTTGGCATCATTAGGATCCCATTTCAAAAGGGAACGAATCATGACCCCTCCTAAAGAACCACTTCCACCAGGAGTTAAAATGATTTGTTTTTTAGTCCGTGAATCGATTCTAGGATCAGCCAGTTGTGACAATGCTCCTTTATGTCTTTGAAAAAAACGTTGAGTTTGATGAGGGATGTGAATGATGCCTTGCAGTAATTGACGTGCTGTCAAAGTAAACCATCGTAACACTTCTTTAAGACTCGCTTCTAACAAATGAGCACGGACTTGTGCATTTTTTTCACGACTGATGCCATACAAGGCACGAATCAATTTAGCCGAAGGATGAGCTTGAAAGGAAGTCATCTTCTCTCAAAAAGAGTGTGAGACAGAAATGACGTAGTGACTGTTTTTATAGTTTTTTTTCAAAAATGGGTTGAAGGGGACGTGTAAATGACAGGACCACCTTCTTCACCCCAAGAGTGAAAGATATGGGCACGAAATCTCAAATAGTCAGGAGTGGTCGGTTTTAAGTCAATGAGTAAATACTCGTGAGGGGTTTGAGTGGCATCGTCGTACGCATAATTGAGCCAAGGAGCCCCTAACTGTTTGGCTAACACTTGTACTTGAGATTTGTCTCTGGGGCTTTTAAACAGAACCACGTAATGAGCATTCAAACTAATGGTTCGATGGGCTTTACTTTGTTGAAATAAATTTTGAGTAATGTAGACAATACTAGCATTACGATGGTGTCCTTTTCGTGTAAACCAAAGTTTAATTTCTTCTTCGTCTTCTCCTAACATGTCATCAAAAATAACTAAATGAGTTTGACTCACGTCAGACACGATTCCATCGTCTTCGTGAGGAATACCATCCACAAATGAAATGGTTTCTCCTTGACTTTCTTTCAATAACGTGTAAGACGGTTGCCACTCTTTGTAACACCACACGATACGTTGAGGTGGACGATCAAACAAATCAGCTTTGTGTTCGATCAATCGTTTGACAAATTCGGTTTTCCCTGAACCACTCGGGTCCAGCAATCAACATGTTAAATGGATGGCGCAGATACAAAGCATTCCAACTTTGACGATCTAACTTTTCGTCAATCACTTTGACGACAGAAGCAGAAGAGGTAGACGAGGTAGAATAAGAAGATGATGTAGCCATGATTGAGGTAAGAAGATTTTGAGAAGAAGACAAAGACCCAAGACATTTTATACATTTTCATACACGTTTATTTTTTTATTTTTTTTTAAAAAAAAACAACCAACCAACCAACAAAAACATATTTTTTACAACTTTACACGAACACGAAGAAGTGAATTAGTGAGAAAATATGCAATTAAAATGAACACGTACACAATGAAGACTACCACTAAAACCATCAAACTGTCATATAAACACGTCAATGTACAACAATAGTTTCGTGTCCTAGTCATGAAAGACACCTTGAAAGAGGGTATAGTGTAAAAATCGAGAAATGACTTTGAGTTTACGTTTCACTTGGATTTTGACAAACTCTTGGTAAATCCGTTTTCGTAACTTCAAAGGCATGCCAGCAATGTACTTGGGTAAAGTTTCCGATTTGGAAAGAAGTAACTCTCTTTTGTATTCTTCACGATACTGGTGATAGTTTTTCTTCAAAATCAGATTTCTGATACGGTGAAAGTCACGGTAGTGTGCAAATCGAGGAATGACTTTGAGTTTGGGTTTCACTTGGATCTGGACCAACTCTTTGTAAATGCGTACTCGCAACTTCGAAGGCAAGTCACAAATGCGATCTTCTAAAACTAGGGACAAAATACTGGTAAATGCGTTCTCGCAGCTCCAAAGGTAAACCACAAATGTATTCTTGTAAAGTATCCTCCGACATGTTTTTTTACTTCTTCTTGGCATCTGGCTCATCGTACCCGTACTCTTCTGAGGCCACTAAAGGTAAGAACTGACAGTGCGGAGACCATCTGGCATGTTCAATGTAAGCTGAGTCGGTAGGCTCCCATTGGTGAAGTCTCACACCGCAACTGAAACATTGAACTTTATCTCCTTCTCCCAAGTAGATAAATCCAGATCTGGCTAAAGCTTTGTCAGTAGTGGATTGTAGTAGAAATTTTAGGCCACTTGTCTTTGAACGTCTCGAGTCGATTATCATACTTGGAATAACCAGGCAGAGCCACAGGTATCGTCAATTCTTTATGACATTCACAGGTACGTTTAGCATTCTTCCCAATAAAGAAGAAAGGTCGTCCTGCATCTCTAGAGGGACGGTGAGGTACACGTGCTGCATCGACGATGTCCAAGCGTACGGCATCCGTCTGATCGTATGAATCGATGCTGTCAACGCTTACGGAATCCGTCTCGTCGCATGGCACTGCATCGCACTCCAAGTCGTAATGGTACTTGGAGTTCACACCACTAGATTTCTCCCTCGGTGGGTGGGTGGCATGAGTATTCTTATTCATCTTTGGTGGGAGGATGACAAAATTAATCTTTTTTTCTTCTTCTTGCTCGGTCAACGTTGAAAGTCACAATGAATGGTTAGGTTTGGAAGGGGTGCCCTTTTTTATACTGCAGATCGGCGTGTCAGTAATGTAAAGTGGTGTGGTCTGGAAGTCTCACTCGCTTCTGGTACACGATTTGGTACACTTTTTGTAAAGGACGAGTGACAATTTGATGATTAGGTAACCGTACGATCTTGTGAGGTTCTAACGTGTGCACTCGAAAGTCTTCCACTTGTCCAGACAGCAAAGCATTTTTCAAAACCTCAAAGTTAACCACTTGGCTGGTTAGGGATGCCTGCTTGTTGCAACAGGAGTTCTGCTTTTGCTTTTCGTTGTTTGGTTCTGTCCGACTGTCGAATGTTATTCCGGGCTCTTTTCCATTCTTTGCTCTCGTTCTTGTTAGCATAGGTGCGGCCCACCACAATAGCCCGAGCAAAGCACATCTGGTCTTGAGTATTGTCGATTTGGACGACACTGCGTTTGGTACTTTGAATATCGTCCACCAGTAACGGTTTCCTACTTCGTCCACTTCCTCAAGGAGGGGAAACGTGAGTCAAGTAAAGTGTGGCCTTTCCATCGGTGATGGTAAACTTGTCGTTCGATTGTTGCACATGTTCTATTTTGGACATGACTTTGTCTGGCGTTAATTCTGCCGGGGTGCTGAACTCGATCCAAACAGGACTCTTCAAATTGTCATGATGAATGGCCAGTCTCAATCGATCGTCTTCTTTGGCTCCACATTGTCGTTTTCAAGTTCATTAAGACAGAATCCCACAAATCGCTAATGAACCCCCGCCGCTTTCTCGGGAGGTACTTTGGACTTGAAGTCTTTAAAGTGAACCGTGTGAGTGTAAGCTGTAGTTTTAAATTTTCGAGAAGTTATTTTTTGAGTCTCTAGAATCCAATAGTAATTTTCAGGAGGAGCCAAAGTACTAGGTTGTATTTCTTGGCCTGGGGTTCTGGTAGTGGATTTTGTTTTGGGTGGGTTAGAAGTTTGGGTTTCAGGTTCACTCATCTCCTCTTCGAAGTCACTAGCATGGACTTGAGCTAGTAGTTCATCTAGCGGTGTTTCAGGCGGTACGGAATGTCTTCGTCGTCGTGGCCTCTTTGTTTCTTCTTCTTCTTCTTCTTCTGGTTTCTCATGGCTTCGGCGTGATCTTTTCATCTTGAAGTTTACTTTGAAGCTGATTGAGTTTCACCCAGGGAACCTATATATATAGACCTTCTTACCCTCAGAATCACTAGTCGTGATTGAACTTTCAAACTGTGAAGATGGAAAAGTACTGCGCTCGAGATAAAAGTCAAGATACTGGAATTGAACTGAATAAATATGTTCATAAGGTGTATGATAATTATGCTGCTGACATACTTGGTAATGTCTATCATATGAAGTATGGAAGGAAAGTCAAAGGAAATTTGAATTCATTTGGATTGATAAAGATTAAGGTTACTGGTAAGGAAGGAAAGAGGAAGAAACATACAAATCGAGGGAGATTTGTCTTTGAAGCGGTGAATGGAGTGGATCTACCAAGACAGAGTGAAGTGGTACATCTCAATGATGTACTTGATGATGATAGAATAGAAAATCTTCAAGTGATGACTGCTAGTGAACGAACATGTTTGCATAAACATGTGAAGAATGATAAAGAAAAAAGGAGAGTTAATTTTGGAAGTAATAGAAGTGTGTTGTGCCAGTTTGTTGGTGAGACAGAGGAAAGAAGATTTGAAAGTATGGAAAAGGCTGCTGAATATTTTGATTGTGTTACAGGAAGTATCCACTTTTGCTGTACTGGAATTTGTAAGTCGGTCTTTTCGAAGAAGTTCCAGAAAAGATTTCAAGCTAGATGGGAAGAGCCAGAGAAGAAGAGTCAAGTCATTGGAGGATTTGTGAGACCTGTGAAATTAACTGACTTGAATTCAGGATTATATAGTCGGATGGATTCCATTCATGATGTGGCAAGGTGTTTTGGATTAGATCATAGTAAAGTTTACAAGATTTGTAAAAAAGAGCGGTGGATTCGAGATGATAATGGACATTTTATTAAGTTGGAGTTTATCAATGAGAGTCCAGAAGAAAGTTATGAGAGAATTGTAGACAAGAATCTTCCTGAAGTGTCAGAACAATAAGAGAATGAAAAGGTATATATGGAAGTGTATTGAACTGTATTGGACTTATATGAAATTGTTTTATTACCACGAGTAACATAATGTATATACATTGAATAAAATATAATTATTATTATTGATGTATATATCTGAATGGTGTTGTGTGGTTTGTTTTTTACCGACCAAACAAAAAAAAAAAACCACTTTCCCTCTCTTTCTATCGATCTAAAATTGGGAGGAAAGAAATAGACTACAGCACCAACAGCAGCAGCAGCAAAGACAACAACAACAACAACAACAACAACAACAACAACAACTTTTGCAGTCCATCAAATAAATTTTTTTTTTTAAAAAATGGATTGTATATTTGTGGTGTGTGTTTTGATATAAAAAATTTAAAAAGTAAAAAAAATGGTTGTGTGTTTTTGATTTGTTTTTTTAAAAATTTCCCCTTCCCCAAAAAAATGTAGATAGTGTGTTTGTGTGTTTGATTTGTTTTATAAAAAATTTCCCCTTCCCCCAAAAAAAAAAATGTAGATAGTGTGTTTGTGTGTTTTGATATAAACAAAATTTAAAAAATCAAAAAAAAAAATTTCCCTTTTTGTTTTTTTTCAGGATTATTTTAAGTCTCCGCTAACGTCCGGTACAATTTCGGAAGTTTAGTGTTACTTTTAGTCTAGACCATTATAATCTAATGTTCTGTGCACAACCCCATCGTATAATTTGTGATCAATGGAAAGTGTATCAGCCTTAAGTCAAAATACATCACAGAACGTTTGGATGTATTATTTTGTGAGAATTTTACATCTACGTTTTCAAAAGAAGGATTTTAGTAGACTATGTCTCCAATTCAATCTTGTGATATTTTACCGAAAAAAAGAGGATTTTTTTCCTATCGATGTGATTTTTTAAAAATGGAATGTGTGATTTTGAAATTTCTTAAGGAAAATATACCATAAAAAAAAAGGTAAGTGTCGTGATTTTTTAAAAGTAGGAATAAAATATTCTCTCTCTCTCTCTCTCTCTCTCTCTCTCCGTCGTAATGTCAATTCTCTCTGTTTCACAAACACACACACTAAGTTTCTTATACAATGATTTCGATTGAAATGATCATGGTATCTGTTCCCGTTTTAAGATGCCTCTCCACAAATGTTGGCAGTAGTCACAATGATTATGTGAAATGTGACGTTAGTTTTGTAATTTTTTCAAAAACTTGCAACCTTTAAAAATTGTACAACGATTTTTCTTCCATAGGTCAATCTTTGGCTCATATAAAATCTTGAGTTTAGTTGTTCTTGTGCATGTCAGGTATCTTAGCTTTGTTCCTATTTTGGCACTGCAATGTGTCACGAAAAAATTCTAGATCTACCGTTTTCAGAAGGAAACCAAAAAAAACAAAAAAAACAAACAAACAAACAAAACAAACAAGCACATAGCTTTACGGTGTAAGAATGACTCGAGTATGACCCATCCAATTCTGCACTCTATAACCCGTCCTATTCTACACTCTCATTCTTGAGCCCAAACATGCGTTCATGAAAACTGTAACAATGTATTTTCAGTCAGTCCATTTCAGACTGTCGATAAAACAAGACGTGTTTTTACTGTTCTCCCGTCTTCGGTTTTGGGAAATGTTGTAACATTGTTTGTAGCCGCAAGGCGTGTGCAGCAAAACATAACATATCTTAAATATTTGGGAGGCATACAACAGGATCACCCTTTTTCAAGAAAGATTAATTCTATTTCTCACACCCCCTCCCTCCCTCCACCCGTAGAGGTCCACCCACCATCTTGGACCTATAGAGACCCCCCTGCCATCTTGGTGGGTACTGGGGGACAGTCTTTTTTTGATGGCACTATGGGGACACAAGATTATGGGGCATCTTGTGTCCCCATAGTGCCATCAAAAAAAGGCTGTCCCCCAGTACCCACCCTCTACTACTCAGGTGGTCTCTCATAACAGATGTATGCAGGAGGGCCAGTTTTCAAAGGCAAAATTAAATTGGGTGTGAAAAGTACACACAATAACTGTACAGTACCTGGTCAAAAGTGAGTAGCCACTTTTACTGATGTCATAGCAGGAAAAAAAGTCATCACTATTTCTAAATAATTTCCTCACTAAAATGGTCAAGTAAATGGTACTTACATCTAATACTTGGTAATAAAACCAGAGTCTCACCACAGCCTGTACTGCCTAGGTATGGAGTCATGAAGTTCCCTTGGTATAATAACTTTCATCAATGATGCTAATACTTATCAGAGTCAATTGCGCACTCAACTGGGGTCAGATTTCCAAAACCATCATAGGTAATCCACCCCCAAAACATTGCCAAAATATTCTTAGTGGTGAGTGTGCTCTGTACAGACCTAAACAATCAAGTTACCATTCTTTGTTATTTTTTTTAAAAACATAAACCTTTAATATTTGTCCAAAGCAACTCAAGTTTCGTCGCTAAGCATTACTCTTGACCAACAATTTTTCAACTGTCCATTTATGTATCTTTTACACCAAGAAATATGTAATGCACAGTTCTGCTGAAAAATCATAATTTGCTTCCTTCCTATACATTTTCTGAATCCTAAACTCTATAATCTCCTTCTGACAGTGATTGAAGCATTAACACTGGCAAACACATTAAAATCTACACTCAGGCCCTGGAAAGATTATCTAAGACTGTCAAAGACATCAATGAAAAAGAAAGTACATCATTACCCTTTTTGCTCATGACTTTTGGTGTCCCCACTTGTTTCTCATTTTCCGTGGATCCCCTTTTGTGAAATTTTTTCAACTGTTTCTGAATTGCAGAATGTGATATTTCAGTAATTTTCAGACATTTTTTCTACCACAAAAATCTTTCTCAGGTAACTAAATTATTATCTGCTTCTTACTGTCTCTTAGTAACTTATCATGAGAAACAATGCTTTGTTTACATCATCCGAGAGGTCTAAAAATAGCAATTGCTGCAAATTTACAATTTCAAATTACAGCTGATGTACATGTTCATTAGTGCACACAGATAAAATCAAGCTTACACAATAATTTGTTTCCATAGTTTCCATTTGAAATCATATTTTGCTAAATAACATTGACTTTTCTTACCCTGGTGGCTACTAACTTTTTATCTGATACTGTCCATGTAATTTATTCTCTATTCATAGTTCTTGTTAGCATATTACACTAAGCTTTAGACCAATGGTGCACCAGTCTCATTCCCGCATTACTTTGTCCTTTGAAGCACCTGTTTTTATGGTTTGGGCACAACATGGAATCAATCATTATTTTAATAAAAAGACTCAGCACTTATAACAATTTCGTCGATTCGTAACAATTTACCAGTTTGGTCATAAAATTCTGTACTAATGAAAACATAATCTTGGTCACCAAAATGTTAGTTTGGAGCACCTGTTTATATAGATTAGGCCCTCCTGGCACAGCATGGAATCCTCCCTTCCACTCATTAAGTTTCATAGTGACTCATTATTTTTATAAAATAACCCAGAACTTATAACAATTTCCTCTATTTCTCACAATTTATCAGTTTGGCCAAAAGATCATAAAATTTTGTACTAATGAAATTACATCATGGATTTCCATAGTCCTAGTCACCAAGATGTTTGGCTTATACTCAACATAAAAACATCAAAACAAACGTCTTTGTGACCATAACTACATGTAGGACATCCTACTAGTGAACTCGTCTACATATTGTTCATACTCCCACCAATCAATCAATTACATTGATTCTTTATTTTCACAGATGAAGAATTCTGATTCTGAATTTGCAAACTAATGGTGATGATCAGAAAAATCATTCTGACACAGAATGAGAACTATGCCTTTGTATGGAATATCTTAACAAACGAAGTCTTTATCAACTGTGTATTTACCTCACAATAAACAAAACAGCATAAATGGCTAAAATGCAGAAAACACTGAGATTCCTTTCCCAAACAGTTTTGGCAACAATCAACTGGTCTGTACAAACTGATACATGCAAGTCAGTCTTACTATCCAACAAATAATCACTTTCATTAAACAAAATATATCATGTGAAAATTTGTACAGAAATTGCTAGGGCTGCACAACAATGTTACTTATTACTACTGAACTCAGCCATGTTCTCTGTAATGACAGGCATCTGTGTCAAAGGTTAAAAAAGTACGAACTATGAATTGAAATGTTCAGGAATTCCAACTTTAATTTACTACCCTGCCCATGGTTCTGAAGTTGGCCCCTCATTTTTCAAGCTGATGGGCCAGTCAGAACAATGGCATAAAACACAATCAGAAGCACTGATTACATGCATTCATCTCAAAATAATTGTATATAGCAACAAAGATATCCACGGATCATCAAGATACTTGTAATAATGACTATAGCAGTTCTGATCGGGCCTCCAGGGAAAATATAGAATATATATGTAATAATTAAATCAAATGAGGGAATAAACTCATCCAGCAACAAAATAAGTTTATTTAGAGACAATAGTCAAATGCTTAATTTACTAACGACACAAATGGATTACCTCAATAAACAAACGACATAGCTGACCCCCAATGATAATAACAGATGACAAAATCTCTGACAGTACCACATTTCTGCTTGGTGTTTAGGTTTTAAGAACTGTAACATCAATAAAGCAGCAAACAATTGGAACCTTTACAACTAATTGAGAATTAATTCATCCAGAAAATGTTAGTAACTTATTAAGAAACAAAGATTTCATAACCCCAGGCATTATATATTAACTCCATAGACAAACTATATAATCAATGTGCTACAGTGACAGCCATGTAAGAAAATATCTCATTCTCTTGTGACATTATTGGCATGAAGGAATGGCTAATCGTAATTGGGATTTACATAACTTTAGCACTACATATGGCAATTAGTGATATACACTTTAGTCTGCTTTACGGTCAGCAGCATTCATGTAGATTTAAGGAAACAGCTAGCAACACTCAACTCATTGTTTTCATCTGGGTTCAGAGCAATCGTCACTCTGATCATGATTATAATGGACTAAATAAAGGTCAGTAGTGTTTTATCTTGTTTTGCAATGTGGTCATTCATGGCAGTGCTGCAAAACATATTTTGCTAAAACTCGCTAGGCATGTTAAGCAGGTGGTCACTCATCACAGTGTATTTATATAATAAAATCAATCTATGCCAGAGCTCTCCGTGGCGTTTTGAAAATATAACTCTTGGACCACATTCTTCAAAAACTGAAAAACTGAGATTGGAGTACAGTCCTACCCGTTTATGTTGACATCCTCGGGCCCGAGGAAATATTGTCGACATAAGCGGATGTCGAGATAAGTGTTGGGGGGGGGGGGGGGGCTGAAAAAAGCACATTTCTCTTGGACCTGCATACAAGTTAAATTCATCTGTATGGGGTGACCTGTCGTCGGTGAGCAGGATTTACACTTTGAGAAAACAAACAATGGAAATTTTGAGTACATGAAGACAAAACCAGTGTCAAATACATTTCTATATTGACAAATTATATTTTGGTAATAAAATCTACCTTGCGTTATTTTCTAGTCCTTACGTTTTCATTGTCATCAATGTGAAAGCTGTAATTTAACTGGTAAAAGGATAATATAACATGACCTCGAATTTGTGTCCATCTTGTCTCCTTTTGTTTTCTGAAATCTCGATTTTAATCAGACGGGACTTCGTCTTGTCTTTACGATAACTGTAAGACCAACTCAACAGAATGAAGACAGTTCGTCAAACACTACCCAATTTACAAGATCAGTGCACTTACTCTACTACACACACGATTATTTTAGACTATATATTTTTTCGAATAAGAAAAGACTTGAAATTCAGCCTACAAAGACATCCTCATATATATATATATATATATATATATATATATATATATATATATATATATATATATATATATATCTGCACTAGGCCTTCTGATGTCAGAGATACCAGCTGATTACGCATAATAGGTACATGTATCTATCCTTTATAGTATGGGCCTGTTTAATTCTGAATCATACACCACCTTCGGTCTTCGAAAGTATTTACCTGGCCCAGTTACTATCTAGCTGAGGATTATTTAAACTCTATATACCTTATAAAATTTCAAACCAAACCTTGTTCCGTCTACGCATACATTTTTAATTTGGAAAAATAAAGTTCTTAACGGCGAGTGCAATGTTAAAGAAAATGCTATTTATAGTACAGGCACTGTCTAATACACATCCTAAGGTGCATGTTTGCGACGCGGATCCTAGCGCAGGTAAAACTAAAAGACGGTACATTTATACTGCATAAATTATGCACAATACCATCCGCTATAATCAGTAAAATTAAAATAACGGCTATGAAACTACAGTGAACAAAATTATCAGAAACATAAAAATGTAATGTAAGGAAATAACCAAACAAGCCAACCCATTTTCAAAACTAAATCAAGTAAATGTAAAGCAAATTCCAGATTTAGTTTCTGTGTGAATTTATACACATAAGGCTTATGCTTTACTGGCCCATGCCCTCTTTCTTACATGGGGGGAGGGGGGTCAAAATACGAAACTTTCCAGTGAGAATTAAAGAACGACTTTGGAATAACATTTCAATACAATAATTTCATCTCAGGATTATTTCATCAAAAATGTTAATTTATTAACAAGAATCCTCTAGTTCGTACATAATTTGGCTTTCAAGAAGACATATAGGTTTTCCACAAATTTTCCACGAGTTTTCCAATATCCAACATTCGCCAATTTTCCAACTTCTAACAATAAAATTCCAGCTCTATGGTATTTCAAATCCTTATCCTGCAAGCCAGTCGTTCGAGCAAAGAGACTGACCATCAGTGACCACAAGTTATATGGGTATATACAGCGCATGTATCAACTAAGAGTAAGATGCCAAAATCCTCAAAATCACAAGACATATGTTTTTAAATTTATTTTAGATTTTAGTTACTTCTGTAATTTATTTAGTCTGAAATCGTTTTTTTCTGGAAGTAGCATTTGAACCATTTGCCCTTTTTAGGATTTATTAGCTACTCTCAGTAATTTTAAACTTTTATTTTTAAGCATACGGAAATTTATTGATTTCTTCATTTGTATTTTTAACTTGGAATACGTTTTCCTAGCTTTTAAATATTATCCAATCAACTCTTGTTTCCTTTCCTCTCCGAAGATTAAATTGCAATTCCTTGATGTGCAAATGTAAATGATTTTTCGCCTTGATGTCGGGATAAATTGAAGTTATATATTCTTCTCTGGGTGATGACTGGTAATGTTTTCTTACAATATATCAGCTATTATTCTACAAGTCGAGTTTTCTCTTCACATATACATTTACCGTTATAAAGAGTGTGTGTTCATTTTGGTGAGAATAATTCTCTCCTTATGTCACACTTATACCATTCCATAATTTTTTTTTTTTTTTTTTTTTTTTTTTTTTAATCATCAAATGATTATATTTCTTTCAGATATCACGCTTTCCTTGCATGAAACTCTCAGTTTCATGAATTTATGAGTGTTTGTCCGGTGGACGTATTATTTGATTCTCCAGACGCCATACAGTACTTTAAGTAGCAGCCATAATGTGTACAGTTTAGGGATGCAACTCATTTCGATCTTAGAAAGAGTTACTAAATAAGTTGTCTCCCTTGATCCGGATTAAAGTCATTCAAGCAACTATTATCAGCAAAGATTTAAAGAAATAAAATCGCCCTTTGCTCAAGAGGGTCGATTGAACTAATAATGATAATCATATCAAAATGTGGTTTTTAAATGATTATCATTATTAGTTCAATTACCATCACCGCCCAGTTTATCCATATACTCATAATGGGGAAAGATACATTTTGTAAAGCTCAAGTCACACAAATACAGAATGATGGTCGTAATTTCCCCTGCATATTGTTAACTGTGAATAAATACAAGAATCGTCCGTGCAAGAAATACCCAAATATGCTGATCCTAAGTAGAATGTTGCGACTTTGCAGCCGTGAAGATTTTCCATGAATCCAGATGATCACTGATTATTTATCTGATTTATTTCTGTTAATGTTATTTTCATTTTGTATCTTGAAAACATATGCAAAGAGCACTTTAAAAGTCTGTCATGCGTTTATTTAGTTTATTCCAATAAAAGATTGTGTAAAGTATGCATTTAAAAAAGTATGACTATGTCATACGTTTTTCTAGTTTTTATTATAATAACATTTTTACAAATAAAGTGTCAGTAGTTTATTGTATTTAATGTACTAATCGGTGTCCACAAAATACCATACGGACAAAACTATAGTAATATTCTGATCGGTGCTAACACTATTTGGCACACTAGTAGTTTTGGGGAAAAAAATAGAAATTACCTATGTTAGGAAATAGTTTCTTTCAGGCATTCACCAATTATTCAAATTCTTCAACAGTGTCTCGCGAAATGCTCCTTCCTAAACACTGCCACAAATCTTTCTCTGTCTCTGTCTGTTTATCTGTCTGTCTCATACAGCACAAATTGATATAACAAGAAAACAGTGAAAGGGAGTTTTCAGTTATACGTGACATTTATAATGCAGACAAAAAAATGAAGTTGTCCAACCAAAACGGACATCTCTCTTTATACGTATAAAGTTTCGTCGTCTTTCCTTTGTTGTCTTGGAAAGGTCACAATTACAGCTTTCTCTTAAGTATGCATGAGAAATAGGTGGTCTTGTTGTAGTGTGTGTATTTAATGTTACATGATTACGAAAAGACATTCGATGCTGAAATACGTTTTTGTGTTACCTCCTTCAGATCAGTTATCAGATCATCTGATATGTAGAGACAGTTTACCTTAGATGCCAACTATCGAAGTTTTATATTTTGTATTTTCGTTGGTGGGGGAGGGGGGGGGGAGGGAAAGGAAGAGTAGGGGAAGATACATCACTCCTTTTTAGAAACGAATTTCTTCCTCAGTTCTGACAATGTGTTCCATACTATGAGATGGAAAATAGGTAGACACTGTTTACAATAGGCACAAACAATCGAAGTTTATATTTTATAGAGGGAGGGGAAGAGGGAAAGATACAACCCTCCTTTTTGGAAACAAATTCATTCTTCGGGTCTGCCAGTGTATCCCATACTATGGGATGACAAATATCGTGCCTATTAATATGAATCAGGCAAAATGTTCCGCCTAAAAAAATCCGTTTATGACGGACAAACAAAGCATTGCACACAAAGGAAATTACATCACCATGTACCCAACTTCATCGAAATGCATTTATTCATTCTAAAGTCGCATCCGCGTTATTGTAACCAATTTATGTCTGTTCATATTTTTAGTAAGTCCACATTACACTTTATCTTATTATTTCTGAATTGTACATGTACCTAAGTGTTATGAATGATGTTTACATACTTAATATTTGTTTAGGATTGAAAGTTGTATGGTTATTTGAAAATATATTCTTAAATTTTGTCCATGCTTGTAAGTCATGGCATGTGTCATGTAGGCCAGTTTTTTCATGGGCATTTCGCAATTGACTTTTTTGACATATATCAGGTAGGCCAATATTTTTCACTATTATTACTCATATTCTGATATGACATAGGTCCGACATAGGTCATGTAGGCATGTGTGTGCACACACACACACACACACACACACACACACACACACACACACACATATATATATATATATATATATATATATATATATATATACAATCAGATTTTGGTAAATTTCATTCCTGTTCTAGAATTCCTGTTCTAAAAGATCGGTCTGTAATGAATCTATTTTAGTTGTGTTGCTGAAATCAGATATAATTTGAGAGGAATTATTTATTTAAAATATTCCTTGGAATTACTAAAGTACTCATTGACTTTTGGATTAATACGTGAATTTGGGATATATGTGAACTCATGCAAATACATTCTGGATTGCATCTTTGAGGTACATCATGACAGTCAAGGCTATTGAAGCTCATTCGGAACATTCTATTATTTTGGACTTGTGATTAGGACATTTAGGATTATTTGGAATTTAACTCACAAATTGTGTCTTTGGAATTTTTACTTTAATTGTCTGGAAATAAATTGCTTGTTGATTTGACTTACATCGTTGGTTTCACTTTCTTTGTGTTACATATTTTTATCACCTAGAGTCATAACACTAAGTAGTACGGTAAAAGGCGCCTTCACACCACATGCATGGTTTCTCAGCCTCGCTTACACTCGGTTTCACCTGAAAAACCATACATGTGATGCCAATAGCCGCCTTTTACCATACTACTTGTTCAGCTAACGCACAATGGCTTGGCGGAAATATTGGCCCATTCGAGGACAGTCTTAACTACTTTTTTGTCGGAAAAGCGTGGAAATTTGATAGTTTTGAAACTCTTCAGGTCCGGATTTAGACTACTTTGTAACTACTGGGGAAGGACTAAACAATCATTTGATGTTTTCGAGGAGTTGGCAAGCATAAAAAGACAGAACGACTTGTAGAAGCAACAAGCTTAGAAACTGAAGAGCGAGAAATATTTCCATTCATGTTCAAAGCTTAAATATTACTTAGTACAAGCCACAGAGCTATTCTTTTTGCTGCAGAGGTGTAAGAAATAAATCTTAATCACCAATTCGCTACGTTGGGTTTTCATTTTGTTTTGTCGTCGTGGCATAATGTCTTCTGTATTTATGTTACAGTATATTTTGTTGTTGCTATATATAGATCAGTTTTAGTTCTGTAAAAATATATGTCACATGCATGTCATTTGGCGCCAATTTGTTAGCATTAATTCTTAAACTGACTTATACCAGTGTATTGACACCATCATCCAAGATATACCGCTTGTTATCGTACGTTACAGTGTGAAAAACATGACAACTTGATCTGATTGTATTCATCCATGCGTAATATTTTTCTCCAGAAAGCGCTTTCATATAATCATCATGTGTTACAGAGTTTTTAGGCACAATAGTGCAGCTGAGAGTCAATTTTCTTGCGACCGTATTGGGACATTTATGTATATCAATTAATTAAATACTATGTAAAATGCAATTTTTGAATAATATCAAGTACGTAGAGTTTCTCATTATGAAATACGATCGCTCAGAAATCTTCGTACGAAGTGCCACGATTCGACCGTCTCCATCTTGAAAATCGCCTTCCGCAGTGATCGGCAGATCCCGGAAAGAATTTCGGTGACTTAAATTTGCATAATTATATGCTAGATTGTGTACACTGAAGTTGATGACGTGGAGCACAACCAGGCTACCAAACCGCCAATATGTCAAGAACGGCGAGTACGATCTTCTTCTGCTTCTAATCCCTTTCCTTTTTACTATTTATTTTGAGAGGAAACATGAAAAAAAATTTAGAACTACGTTTTATAGTGATATTTAAATCATTTTTGTGGTACGAGTATGATTTAAATCGACGTGCTTAGTAAAATATTGCACAATTCCATTGATACTCGATTTCTTATAGATGCAAGTGACATATCAACTACGTAAGTGACTTTGTACATTTTGTACAAGAAACAAAAATTACAGATCTAAAGTAGGTGTCTTTACCAACTTAACATTGCAGCATCAAATGGAAGAGATAAAAGG
This sequence comes from Margaritifera margaritifera, assembly GCA_029931535.1. NCBI lineage: Eukaryota > Metazoa > Mollusca > Bivalvia > Unionida > Margaritiferidae > Margaritifera > Margaritifera margaritifera. The sequence continues at coordinate 592,774 of JAQPZY010000897.1, read as the reverse complement.
AACGTATGCACTTATGACGACTACACAAATTGTAAAAAAAAATCGTGTTCTGCTTCTCAAAGTTAATACCTTACATACATGGGGTATTCAGTTACAATTTGTCTGGGAGTAGGAAACAAGTTGAGGTATTACATTATACGACTGGAGTATGGAATCCAGGTCCAAAAGTACCATCAAATCACAACCTGGTGTTTTAAGTTGTGACTCTCCATTAGCACTATATTCATAGTTGAAAAGTAATCATGAAAACACCAGTTGTCAAATTATGAAATACTTGTCACAAATATGAAATACTTTTACATATCAGAATTAATTACCGAGACAACTGGCCCACATTAGCAATTATAATGTTTAATAGAGAAGATACACACCCTATAATAAGCTAAACTGTGCAAAGTTTGTTATTCCTCAGACTGAAGAAATTAGCTCACTTTCGAGCTCAAGTCCAGAGCGGCCTTTACGAGGAAGAGGAAGGACAAGGCGTGGAGCAAGAACTTGAGGGGGAAGAAGAGGTAGACGTGCCGTGCAGCATGAAGAAAACCGAGCTGACCAAACTCTGCGCATACTTGAAACAAGGCAGACAAGAATGAGGGTAATTGTTTATGTCATGCAAAACAAGTTTGATACATAGTGAAAAATGTTTGATAATTGGCAGATTCTGATATCTTGATGTCAGTAGGTAGTACTAGTGTTTTGCACAAGTTAGTGAATGCATACTTCCATTTAAGGACTATATATTGTACCAAAAACTGTATGTTTATACTGCTTTACTTGTTGCAGCCACTCACCCCCCAATATCATTTGATAAAGTAAGACCATGCACACAGATACTGTAGAAAATACAGAGGCCACCTCCTGACACCAAATATAATACATGTCATCTATTTCCTCTTCGTCATGAAAGGTTACCCTTTCTATAAGGTGCAAAATGGTTTCCTTATAAGCTGGGAATCACTGAAGTTAATGATGTAGGGCTATTGGTCTAGCAATTCAAGTAGCCATACTTTTCAACAGGCCTCTTAAGTGGTTGAGGGAGGCCTGGGCCCATATGCCCGGGTTATGTTGAAATTTGGAAATGAATCAAATGCGAAAACCAGCCCATATAATTTACTATATAAAGATTTAAAAGACAACCCAGTATACAAAAGTATTTAAGAGATCTAAAAATAACTGGTAAAAATCGAGGCCTCTTAGTGGTTAAGGCCCTGGCCATATGCCCACCCCCTCACATTGGGCCTGCTTATCAAAATACATACAGTGATGTAAATAGATGCTTGTGGTATCTAAATATAAACTTGCTTAAATCTTTTCATATATTGGTAGAAGTGATCTATGCAAGTTGCATCCAAACAAATATTTTACATTTAAGTCGACTTACCCTTTGTACAACTGAAGTAAAAAGAAAAGTATAATTTTTATAAAATAATTATGAAATGATAACCAAAAAACCATGCAATCTTACTTTGGAATTTAGTGATTAGACCTGAATAAGTAGCCTGATAGCAGTTAAAATAACAAGAACAAAAATTACACCTGTACAAATTTCATCTATCTATTCAAGTCTTACCTAATAATGAGTACACTTTTATTTTTCTGTTGTAAACATGATGCACACCTTAAAGTGTTTTTTCTAAAACCCCAAAATATATTAAGATAATACTCTATATATACTATCATGGTAAACCTCATGACTTAAAGAATACTAAAATGTCCTACTTGCCTGAATTTAGAAAGACACGAAGACATACAAAAAAATTTCCATTATATTTTATATAACAATTTGGGTAACAATTTTAGTTGTCCAGGCTGCTGGGCATTCACTATTTCCACCTATGAACAGGTGATTACTGCAAATTATTTATGTAATAAGAATTTTACTTGATGCAATGAAAATTTTGAAATTTCTTTAGTTCTCACAAGAACTTGTATTCCTTGAGCATGTGGTTGCCTAAACTTACAGCTTTTATGTACACAATATGTATCACAAAAAAGACATGAATAACTCGAGAGGTATGTGGGATGCATGACAAACATCTTTTTGTAAACATGATATGTGTAACAGCTGCATATGAATGTGAAACTTCACCGTTCTAAAGATAAAATCAAGAAGCTGCATACATTTACACACAGAATAAAACTATGGTAGTTAATCTTACAATACAACATTTGCAACCACTGAAGCATCCATTTCCAAGAGCAAGTTGCAAAGATTGCTGATACCCGATGCAATTACACAATTGTGGTAAATGTTGAAGTTTCCATGGTATTGTGATTTTAGCTTTAACACCTTTTTGACCACATACATATTGGAATCAAGTTGCTCAATATCTAAAACAACTTCCAGGAGATCTTAAGAAATGTGGAGCCAGACAGGCTGAGGGAACTTTTCCTACAGATGATGCAGTTCCACCTCAGCCTTGTCTTTGATGTGTTGGAGCCAGGTCCAAGGCAGTGTGGTGGTTATCACCCAGCCCCAGACATAGCATTACCAGACTGGTGTGTGTGTGGAAAATGTAGGGAGATGCCCACAGACCTGGAAAAGGTGTGTTGTGAGAGACAGCACTGCATATCACTACTACCGGTAATGAACATATAAGCTTTGGTGTGGAATCTGTACTGTCTGTTAATGGATTATTCATAATATGCAAAAGAGAATATTTAATGTGAGAATTTGTAAGTAATTTTACAGAGACTGCTTACCAAAATGAGACATGATTTGGCTATTTCTTTGCAACCACTATGAATGTATTTTAAAATTATCAGCCATCCAAACATATGCAAATGATAAGAACTGTACTTTGAAGTTGATCCTCATCTGGTAGATCTAGTAAATGTAGGAGGATGATGATGATACAAGGATAAGGTTCTTCGTTGTGTTAATATTATCTTTATCTGACTTGTAGAAATGCTCTTAAAATCCAATATGGTCTTAAACAGGAAAAATAGAAAAACCAAGTTGTGTAAAGTTGAACAAATAATTTATTTGTCTAAAATACAGAATGAAAATGGAATAATAACTTACAGGATCGTGAATTTAATCCCAAGTAGTCCAAAGTGTTCTATCATAAGTCCAAAAGCATAGAGTATTCCAAATGAGTTCTATTGGTATTCTAAATGAAGTCCAATGTATTGTGCTGATGTACCAATAGACTTGAATAATGTTGATATGCTGACAGGCTTCATGTACCACAATTATATAATCCAAAGTGTCTTTAATGAATTCACAGTAACTCCAAAATAGTTACTTAGTCCGAACGTTTATGAGCACTTTGCAATTCCAATGAATAATTGAAATCAATAAATCCTCTCAGATAATAATTGGACAGGTCATGTCCTGTAACAGCCAACCAATCTGAGATCAGGTGAGCCACAATTTTTTTCTTTTTTTCTGGGGGTGGGGTGTGGGTGTGGCATGACCTGAAATTAAATCCCATCCAATTCGTAGACAAGATTAAATTCTACACCTTCCAAGGTCAAAAGGCCACAAAAACATGTTTACTGAAACGAAATAACCTGATTATAAAGTACAAACCTACAATGGACAACATTAGCTATTTAATGTCTACTAAATGACCCTTATATCATAAAAGTTAACACACAATATGGGTATACATAACATTACTTGGAGCTTCCATCTTAACATACACTGTACTTAATATCAGTTCCAGTTGTCTTGGAACTCTCATTGTTCATATCAAAATCAAAACCTTATGCAGTTTGAATCCGATATTGATCCATGTTTATTCAAAAATGGAATCTGGTGACGTAAGATGAATACAATTTGAAGAAGTGTGTACTTCTATTATTTTCTATATATATTTTTACATTGTAGAAATAGCATATTAAATTGGAATAATTTTTCAGGATTTTCAAGTTCTAATCCCGGATGAGGCTGTCCTTGCCTTGGCCAGAATGTATAGACGGGACATACTGGTCCTTGACGATGAGGTTGACCTGATGAGTGCCAATAGACATGCTGCCTATAGGCAGTTCATACTATGGCAGCATGGAAGGCTGGGGTCTGGACAAAGACGTGTCATTCCCTCTTGCTGTGTCTGGCGGATACGTGACAAATATCCTGATGCTTTTGGACAGTATACTGGCTTCATCCCCTCTAGGCTTGCATGAAGTTTGACACTTTATTATAGGAATTTGTAAATAAATGAGTACAAATGACTTCATTCTTTGTCTCGTTGTAACTGCACATAATAGTACCTCTTTATTGCATTGTAAAATAATGCTTCCATATTATTTTTTTCAACTACCAGTCTATTTTTGCCCTATAGACAATGTGGGCAAATATGGTCAGAAATTAGCAATCTAGAAAGTTTTCAGTAGTTGCAGAGATCACGGTGTACTTTGTTTTCAATTGCTGATATTTGCAGACTATTATATTCTTGCGACTCTATGGGCTGAAAATAATTAAAGGAAAAGAGCGAAAACCAACAAGTTTTGTAAAATTAAAGAAATAATTTATTTCCCTAGATTACAAAGTGAAAATTTAAAAAAAAGAACTTACAGTCTTGTGAATTAAATTCCAAATAGCCTTAAAAGTTCTATCACAGGTCCAAATGAATAAAGTTCCAATTGAATTTCAGTGGTATTCCAAATAAGCTCTAACACTGAATGTGTTGATGTGCATGTAGTCTCCAATGTACTAATGTACCAGTGGTCTGTAGATTGGTGATGTGCCAACAGTCTTTTGATGTATCACAATAATATAGTCCAAGATGGTCTTGACTGAATTCACTATAATTCCAAATGAATGTTTCTTTTGTCCAAGAAATATTTGTGCGCACTTTGTAATTACTGCGAGTAATAATTTGAATAAAGAAATTAAAACCTAAATCTGAACACAACAATGATTCTGCTTCAGATGTTATGGCAAGAATAAAAAATTTCAAATAAACAACATTATATAATAAAAAACTAAGACACAATAATAGAACCAGGAGGATGGTCAGCTAACCTTGTAAAAACATCGAAAATAGTAAACCAGTCAAGGACTATTACTAAAATTATAATAACGAATGTAACAAACATCAAGTAGACCAGTATGTTTGCATGGGGAATACCAATGTCCCACTCTGATCCAGATAAACATATTTTTTTCATTAATAATGATCTCAATATTTCATCCACAATCCATAGAGAAAATTTAGCTATGTATTATGTTGTTTACAAAAATATCTTCCTAGTCAGGTGCACTATGAACTTGACTTTGGACTAAGGTCATGTACAAATTACAGTTATACATAACATATAATGATGGAGAGCAAAACTAACAATCAATAAAAAATTAAATATACATAACAATATAAAGTGTAAACTGTCCTAGCAGACACCTACATATGGCAGACACAGCTTCATATTGTATGTATGTAAAGTCAAAATCGAGAGATCTTCTCCTTCACCAAAACGTCTGTTGATGGCGGTTCTTCAGGTGCCAGGTTTTTACTAATTCTCCTGGGATCATCCTCCTTTAGTTCTCTCCTCTGTCTCATACCCCACTTGTCCCCAAGTTGAGAGATAAGGGCTTTCTGTATAAGCTCCCTGATGTGGGGAGATGTTTTCTTCTCCTTGCAAGGAAAGACAGACCATCTGCTACTTTTCTTGTTGTAGCATCTATGATATCTGTTGAAAAGAGAATTTTATTTTCTTAACTTGTGTGACAAATATCCCCATGGTAACCCATATTGACTTTTCACCACCCAATATTAGAGCCTCATGACCAGTTCTACACAGGAGGAGTTGTTGAGGGGCTGTTTTTGTTCTTACAAGTTTAGTTCTGTCTCCAGAGTACTACTTAACACTGGATGCAATTGTACCCATCTCTTTAAAAGGCAATATATTTTCATAAATTGGCATTAAATAGTAATCATCATCATGATGGCATTTTCCCTAAATCTCCCCAGGAAAGGTCATGAATCCCAGATATACTTAATAATGTGGTTCAATCCCTCCATTTTTGAAAATGCTATACAAATATCATTGGAACTAATTATTAGATTTGCACTGTTAAAATCAAAACAAATATAAAATCAAACAAAAACAATACTAATTACAAGATTTGTATGCATTAAAATAATAAGATTACTTATCACAAATGTCACAAATGTGTGTCCCTTGTTGCAAAATTACTTTTACCTAATAAAAGTTGTCATTAGTTATATATGTTAATAAAATTCCAACACCTTGATGTTGAAGTTGGGATCATAATGTACAAGCAATATATGAAATTATCTCTGTGTTTCTGTAGTGGAAAATAACTTACACTATCTCCCTTCTTTGTTTCTCAATACACTTCTGCCACTATGGATATTGTGATCCAAAGCAGCTAGCTCATTCCTAATCCGGTACACAGGAGGGGTGTATGAAAATCTCTTGGCACAGTACATCAGGATGTGCTGATGGAAAACTTCAAACTCAGCAGTGCTTCTGCAATTATCAGGAACATGTATCTTCTAACATGTGTCATTTATAATCTGCTTAAAGATTAATACAACTCTAAAACAACCATTACTGTTGGTCAATTTTGCATATATAAAATCTTTACTGTGGTGTTTATTGATTCAGAGTGTCACAGAATTGTTTATACATAATGAAAATGTGTTATACCTAAACTGATCATTGTAATATATATTGTGTATACACATTACTGAATGCTAACTTATTCAGAGCTTGAAAAGGTAAAACTATACAGTAAATTATTATTATGTTAAGAATACAAGCAAGCAGTCTTAACAATTTTCTTTTAAATACCATACAATTGTTACCATCATGAAATAGCATACCTGAAGTTCAGGTAATACTCTGCTCTGTTTAGGAGCCTTTTGTCCAATATAACCTGTGCCAAGGTTTTCAGCACTCTGGCATCCTTCTTGGGATCAAGCCAGGGTTTTGTCCGTTCTTCATTCTCAGACAGGGGTTCATGCAAGCATTTATTAATGCCTTGGCCATGTGAGAGGATCCACTCATGTTTATTGGTGATGTGATGTAGGACACTTCTCCAGATACTCTGAAAGAATGCCACAATCAGTATATAAAGCACCTAAATCTGGTCTCTGTCATAGTGACTCGGAAATGACCTTATAATTCATTGTAAGTCAGGTTGTTTCATATAGAGGGAAAAAAACATGATGCATTTGGCTAATGGTTAATGGATTGGGATTGCAGTTTTTTTTACAGGATCAATGTTACTTCAATATTACTCTTACATTTCAAGTAAACTACTTTTCATAGACTACATACATGTACCAGCAAGACTGGGTGATGTATAAATATGGATCAAATATATATAACAGAAACCAGAAGATAAGGATTATGCAATGTTACTTTGATTTCATGAACAAAAATATACAGTAGCAAACATTTACATTGATATGTTCAAAATGCAAGGACACAAAACTCACCAAAAATTGTTCATAGCTGCTGGGAGTCTTGCATGAAAACCAAAAATGGTTCATTATGTCTTTGGACCATTGCAACAAAACCTCATTTTCCTTTTGTTTGGCAACCTTGAAAAGAAGGTAGAAAAAATATAGTGCATGAACAGCAATCACTGAAACAGAAACAGTCTTCCAGTTCTAAAAGCTTTATTACTGGAATAATTGCCTGCAATAGGTGCTAAATACGATCATAAAGTTTATAATGATAAGATCATGTTCAAGTAACAAAGTTCATTCCTAGGTTCATTCTCTTTGATGTCCTTGATTTTATTTGGTCTTTTTAAGAATATTGTTATCTACTACTACTGACTTATAGGTGGAATAGACTGGATTCTTACCTTCAATATTTTCTTTCCAAGGTTTTTTGCAACATGCCATATATCATGGGAGTGTTTGATGGTGTAATAGGAAATTTCTGAAATTAAAAAAAATGAACAATAAAAAAAATGCAGTTTCTAGGGAAGAAAATACTGTAAAACCTAATACTATAATTCTTAGAAACAAACTTTGCAAAAACTCAATATAACCAGGAGTGTAATAAAGTGTATGGATTTAGAACTTGTGCCACGATGTGGACTTGTAATGGGCGAAAAGTATGGCGACATTAGCAAACAAAAAGATATAACTCATCACTGATCCAATTCCTACATGAGCATCTGTCACCACCTCCTTGATTTTTATTCCTCGAGAGATCAGTTCTGTTATGGCTTTCTGAAAGCCTGCCTTTTCCAGGGCTGGGGATTTTCTTTGAACCATCCTTTTGTCCAGTGTGTGAATGGTCAATATTTTTTTGCTGTTATCCTCCATTATTGTGTAGGAACAAAAGTACATAATTAAAATGTAATTGTGCAATATAAATGAACATCAAGCATAATAAAATGGTGTCAACTTGTTGAAAAGTGTCTAGGACCTATTACAGAGATTTCTCATATACCAGAAGACGAGTCATGTAATATTTGTACAAACTCTTCAGTAAAAATATATTATCCTCTCAAAGTTGGACTTCATTAAATATGGGAAAAAGTGATATTTGGTAGATGTTTATTATAAAGCATTAACCTGAATTGTGTGGTTTTAGTCACTTTTTTAATGGTGCCTGTTGTGCATTATTAATCATGCACGAACATATCCTGACATGGGCAAGATACAAAATATGTGTTTCTTTTTTGGAACAAATTTGAATAAGGAGGTATAGCATACTTTTTTGTGAGTATGTGTGTATAGTACCTTTTTGTTCTCATCCTTGAATGTCAGGTTTCATTATTTAGTATAAATTTATATTAGCTCTTTGGATTTTTTTATTTTTATTTCCAGGTTAAAAATACCATTAACAGCTTGTTTACAGAATACTAACCAGTGCCATAGAGAAACAAAATAAAATTATATGAACCAGTCATATTATATTTTAAGAAATCAAATTGTTATACATACCCATTTTAAATACAAAGCTGATCCGACAAACTCTTCCTCTATGGAAACTTTCTGTGGACATTCTGGTGCTCTGCATTTAAATTTCAAAATGTGTGAAAGCCAGGTTTTTGATCTGTGTCAAAAATGCCAAACAAACAGTTGTTTCTGATAATCGCTGGCAGTCCTGCACATTCCTGATTTTATCAACACCAGGTCCAACGTCTTCATTTTCTGATTCAGACTCAGGTTCTTCCATCTCCCCTGTCTCTATCTCCATACCAAATGCTACTTCTTCATAAGCCATCTCCTCAACTCCATCATTCACCTGATCTGGTCTGGAATAAGTAGATGGACAAATGTCATTATTTTCTGTAAAAACCCAAACTTCATCATTCCACCATCATATTTTCCATCAACTGTTATATTAACCATAGGTCTTTGGATACCAAAATGTGATGTAATATGTATGATACTGTATACACCAATTAACAAGACAGGGAAACTACACTGATCTTTTTTCGTTTCTCATGTCGACTCACTAACAGGATGGCCAATTAGCAATTTGAGGGGACTGAACCAAATGTTCTGATGCATTGTATGTCTCTTTTTTATTGAACTGTATTCTTTAACCATACAAAATTATGTTCACTTTCAGAAAAATTAAAATATAATATACAGTGATGATGCAAATCCATCAGTTATTTGTTTTACTTTTTTAACAATCACCAGTATCAAATTTGAAATGAGGGTTGTATCAGGTGAGAAAGTTAAAAGGTTTGAGAAAGTGCTTACAGGAATTGGCTTATGATACTACCATCCAACAAAATTAAATTGGACAGGTAAAATAAAATAACTTTAATTATTCTGAATTAACTCCAGCACTTTTACTAAACAGAAAAATTGTATCACTTCCATTACAGTTACTTACAGGACTGCTGTTATACTAAAACTGGGTTCGTAGTCTGGATCACTGTCATCACCATCTGTTACCTCTGTAACATCAACTGTCAATCTGAAAAAAAAAAATATATATATATATACACACAGAAAACTAGAATGCTGCAAAGTTGCAAACAGTCTGTATTATCATTTAAAAGTAATGTTTCAGAATATTGGATATGTGCTAATAAAACTATCATAATAAAATCCATCAGTTGAATATTTTGCCATTATGCAATGTTGTAACATGTTCAAGCCTGGACACATTATCCTGCCTTAATCTGGCGGTGTCAACCTACATTAATCCCCATATCTTCATCTTTATTAGGGGGCAGTAGTACAAAGAATGTGTTATGACAACTCAACAAAATACAAGAATATTTATGAAATAATTCACTACATTTTAGACTTACTTGAAGGGGTCACTGAAAGAGTCTGATAGTTGCTTCTTTTCTACAGCTCTGCCTGTTCTGGTGATTATTCTCTCAGCAAGTTCACATTTCCTGAAGCAAATGCATACATCACAGGATTAGAAATTTCCACTTGTAGAGCATGAATATTTTTTTCCATCCCAGGTACCCCAGCTTTTTATTCCAATTTTAGCTGGTCTGGTACATAGACAAGTGGGTCTCAATAATTAACTTCTTCAATCATATCAAACTTGTAGTGCAGTATATATGATGTCACTTAGACATGTGCGTCCCAATAATTAACTGAAGTCACACCAAATATTCAGTGCAGTATATATGATATTACATGGAAAGTACATTTTCAAGTTAAATTCCACTGTTTAATTACTCATCTCTCACTCTCACTCTCTCTACATTAACATCCAAATTATTTAACAAGACCGTGAGCAAAACTAATTCCATCCATATATTTAGATGAAAAAAATAGCTGGCCACTGAAATAAAATTGTCTAATCCATGTACTCAGCAAATGACTTGTTCACGTTCAAGTAAACTTGTTGAGGGACAAGTATTTATTTTTCATTTGCTTCTTCACAGGTTGCTTGGTGTTTTAACAGCACTTTCAGCACTTTATTGGCTTTATCATGCTGAGGAAATCAAAGCTAAGTGCCTTTCCCAAGGAGACACCAAGGCAGCTGCTATAATCTGGCCAGGGGTAGAGTGGGGAATGAAACCTGCAGTCCAACTTTTAATGTGTTAAATTTACTTTCTGTGAAAATTTGTTGTAAGGACTTACTTGTTTACGTTAAAAAAATGTACAATTTTGCACTGTAAGTAATAAAAGCACATAACAATAATTTCTATGTAATATGAACAAATATTCATTCCAAGAACAACATATGAACAAGGATGAAACACTCATGACAATGAAACATAACATTCACAAAGACGTTCATTTAAGTATGTTTCTTCCAAACAGATTACTGGATTTTAAGAAGCTATATTTAATTATACTTACCCATAATCATCTAAATTACTACTATCAGTTCCCATCATTTCTACACCAGACACATATGGCTCACTGCAAATATGTAGGAAAGTTTCTTACTATATATACAATTAATATCAGTTATATTAACATGGCAACTCTATGTTATATCACTATTTATTTTCAAAAATTCAATTTATCATGTGCATTAATCATGAGCTGTGTGGATAGATGGGAGGAGGGTGATAACAGGGATTGCACATGGCACATAGCTATAAATGGGATTCTGCATAGAGAAATCATATGGGGCATGAAACACAGCTTCAAAATACAATCACTGGTCCTCTAAGTATTGATTTAACAATAGTGACACGTGTGGGGGAAAAACAGCTGTGAATACCAGTTCAGCCAGCACAGTATACTGGATCTTATTTGCCTAACCAAATCAATTACGGTAATAATTATACCTTTTCTCCATGCATCAGGTGACATAGTTGAGGTCTCCCACCTCACATCCAAGAAAGCAAACTTCATGGTATTTTATTTTCTTCTTATAAAGTAAAGTATGTAGTAGAGATGCAACATCCTTGCACATTTTGTAAAATAAACTTTATCAGTGTTGCATTTGTGCACTTGTTACATTATTGTTTTCAGTGGCATGACAGTTGTAGCAACCCAAAAACATGAAACAGTTACAAGAAATTTTAATTATTACCTTCCTGACTCAACAGCTGACACTTCAGATACTGAAGGTGTCTTCTCTCTCGCTGTATATTCCAAAATGACTGGTCCAGGGGTTGATGCGAAGCATGTAGATGTACTGGCCATTGGTAATGGACATGTATACAAATCACCTTTCTGAGCACGCACACATTACAATCACCGAGTGAAATATCGATCAGCCGATCATACAGAGTTTTGGAAATCTTATAAAGCAAAGCAAATCCTTGTCCAAAGATAAAAGTCATAAAACAATGTGCTTTCAAACATAACAACAAGACATATGACTAGTGGAGAACACTTTCTAAGTAGACATTGACCTACCTGTCCAACAAGAACTTCGCCATTTCAGTATCGGATGACATTCCTAACTCCTCCATCAGTGCTCTCCATCGAACAAACTGGTCCCCAAGACGAACCCTTGATATGCTCCGTTCGGTTTCTCTGACAGCTTTTCGTCGTTTCTTCTCGGAAAGCGATAAAGACGGGCGACCTTTACGTTTTGTACTCTCACGTGCGTCTGCCATTTTGGTTTATGGTAGATATTTACATTACCACCACGTGACTCATAACCCGCCCACTACACGAAGATGACGTTGCCGTTTATGTGGTCACGTGAGGTTTCCGTACCAGTTCGTGACACATTTGTTTCATGAGCCTTACTAGGCATAAAATTACCGATAGTTTGCACTATTGTGCCTTTAACGATCAGATGTGAGTTCTAGCCACGCAGATTATGAAACACCACTGGAATAAATTCTGGCGTTTTTAAATGAAGATTGCACTTGTCATCAGCAGCACCGTGATATTTTCCAGTAAAATGACAATGATCACGTACTCTGTCTTGACCAAGTTGCTGTTCACGGATCCAACACAGCTCAGATTTCAGAAAGTTTTGTCTAACCTCTGGAGTATAAATCATCTTTGCTGAAACAATGCGGTTCACATAATCAACTTCGCCAATCAAACGTTTTATGAAATGTTTTCCGCAGTCAGCACCACGATACAATTTTATTGGCTTACTTAGAGCATCATTATTGTATGAGTAGCCGCAACTAACATTTTGTTTGTACTTTCTGGTTAAAGAAGATCATGGATTATTGTTTGCGTCATCCATCGGAACAGTGACCGCTTCAAAATCGGCATAAATAACAAACAGAACTCTTGTCATGTGGCAAAACTTTTTGAATGTTAAGGTATTATTTTTGTTTGTCAGGAATAAAAGCTCTTACAACGTTGACGCAATCTAGACCGTGCTCAACAAGTAGGTCTTCACGCGCAAAACTATGAAGGCATTTTCTGTAGTAAAATATTTTGTCTTTGTGTTTATTGTACTGTCCATTCACAAGTCCTGAATATTTTTAGCGTTCAATTCAATCTTTAAATCGCAACTGCTTTGACTTAATTGAACGTAGAATACTTATGAATTTTATTTTGTTTTATCCAGTTTTCTAATGTGTTATTGTAAAATTCGCCGCCATGGTCCATCCAGAGTTTGCTGGTTTACGCGCGGGTGACGTTGTCATCGAGGCAAACGCGTCTCTGATAGCGGTGCGATTTTTATTTTTTAGTGGCAAGCTCCATCAATGACGTTTAACAAGTATTTGATGCCATTGTTATTTCTGGAATATTCTTTCATATATATGAGATCTGCAGATCAGATGTCATCAACGCCATTAGCCACAACTCTGCGCCTTGGAAAACGTTTTCTTGCTTTCTTATGTAATTCTTCTGCGAGTATATCATCATTGTCAATTGGTTTCTAACAACTTTGTTGGTTTTGTTAGCGGGAAGTTTGTCATCATTATTTTTGGCACAAGCTCTAAGCCTGTATTTGAGACCAAAAGCACATCGGAGCTTTGTAAAAATACATTGTCTGTCATCAACACCAGCTGGACTATGTATGTACGTAGTAGGATCAGAGATTTCCCAAACCAGTGTGTGCTTGAGGCCTCAAATAATTGTATCAATGTCGCGCCAAAAACCAAAAATGGAATTTAGTGGCAAGAGCATGCAAACTTCATTGTGGCCGTCAGCGAGAGCGCGCCTTATTGCAAAACCAACATTATAACTAGGATTTTCTGGAGCAACAAAAACGCCTCAGATGTGTGCTACAGCATTAGCTGCAGCATAACCTGGAGCGTTAGTAGCATCATCAGCAATCAAATCAGCGCGCTGTTTGTACTTTTTGATAACCTCGGCATTGCTCGTATCCTTGCATCAAAACATAGTTGTTGCTGAACTTATGCTGTGGTCGTCTCTCATCGAAATTATATTGATGATGGTGCTGGCAGCAGGCAGATAGTTGCTAATGTCCTAAGCTCTCTGATTATTTGATATCGCGCCGTCTTTAAAAAAAAAAACTCCAGCCATTGTTTACTAAGGCCATGTTTGTATTAGCTACAAAATTAGCAGGCGGAGCAGCAGTTGTTTTCAAATAACCTTTGACTTCAAGAAAAGCTATACGAGGCAGCAAATAAACATCTTTATCGCGTGTGTCAATAATTCTTGTTCCAGTTTTATTCATCTGATGCATATCTTTGTCCAAGTATTCCACATATTCGTATTCTGTGATTGATTCGTCAATGGGCGCTTCATCAAAAAGCTTAAAATATTCTGGAGTAAATCTAGACAGCATGTTTATACATCCTCGTTACACAAATTTCTCTTTAGACCAGATCCTGGCATAATATTTGACAGGTTAGGCAGTGGTGTGGGCACTGCTGTTCTTGGAGTGCGCGTCTCAAGTTCATTCATAATTTTTTCACCGCACTTGGACAATATTTTTTTGGCGGTACTAGTCATTAATCATTAAGCTTCGTTTGTTGGTGCAATGTCCTTGATGATATTTTTGCCAGGTTCCAATGTAACATGCGGCTGTAGCATAACAGGTTGTAGTGGCGCTAGCGTTCCCTTGATCTCGTCTGCAATTGTTTGACAAACTGCTGATCCTATTGCTAAAGAGGCACTTTTTGCGGCATCTGTTACAAGTGGAGCAGCTCGTTTGACTATGCCAGGCATTACCCCAGAAAATGTTGAAAACAATGTTGAAAACATTCCTCATATGATCTTTGTGCTCTTAATTTGTCTTGGCTTCATTTATACAACCTCAGTACATAGTTTTGGTTAACGATCGCAAATGCAAATAAAATGTTACTCGCTCGTTGTTAAGATTGATGTTGTTTCCATATTGGTCAGTGATTGGCATTGCGATTTCTGGTATGCTGTAATCATTGTTGATGGGATAATATATTAGGGGTGAAGGCTTTATGGTCATCAATGATTCTGGTGGCACGTTAGGACTGAAGCTATAAATGACGTAGCTATGACCTCCTCGCGTGTCAAATGATCCTTCAGCCATGGAACAATGGATGAGTAAGATGTTTACATCGCTAATATTGACGGGAAAGTCACCGTCGCAAACACCCTTTTCTTGTAGAATTCGCTAACTACAACCTAATAAGTTTCTTAAGCTGTTGTCAATTGTAAAGTTAACTCGGTAGCCGCCCTTTAGCGTAATACATCTTTTAAGAGTAGAATAATTTGTCTAGATTATGATGTTTTCGGCAACATGACCTTTTCTGTCCTCATCCTTTTTATTTCATCAGCGATGTCAACAATGTTGTAGGCGCTAGGAATGATGGTGAGTAATGTTCATTAGCAGAAGTATAATACAAAAGTTATTTTATTGCTAGTTGTAATATTATGAAACGAGTTCCATATTTCTACAGAAATTAAAATAATCTCGTGGCGAGTATCCTGAGATAACTATATGGGTGTACTATATCTGAAAGTAAAATGACTGCTGTTTCTTTGAGTCAACTTGGAATTAAAGAGAAGAGTTTGAGACATATCTCTACATCAGATCATTGTACACAATGTTTTATTTCCCATTACTAAGTATGCTTTGCTGAAGTGAATAGTCTAGTATGTCTACGATTTCATTGTCAACTTCGACACCAAACATACCTACTTGTTTGCTGGCTGCTAATACTTTTAAACGCGTAATAATTTCAGCTGAATTTTTTAAATATTTTATTCCTGAACCGGTTTTAGGTTTTAATATTCTTATAGCTCTGTCAAGTTCTAATCTAAGTTGCTTGCCCATGTTAACTTAGGATCTTAATTCGTGATAAGTTTTTTCTAGCTTTTTTTTAAAAACTATAATATGAGTTTGTGTTAGCAATCGTCTCTTTTTTCTCTAATAATTTTGTATATTCTTCTTCAGGCAAAGAAACTTTACCTGAAATTTTCTTAAGGTACTTTTCATTCTTTTCAAGCTCTGTTTTGTATTCTTCTGGGGTTGTTATAGCCATCAAAGGACGAACAGTTAAAGGTCTGCCTACTTCTTCTTCCTTAGAAAACGCATGTCTGGACACAAATGACCGTAACAACAACGGTGTCTTTGGCGGTGACTGATGGTGACGGTGACGATGTCGATGCCGGTGACGATGTTGTCGATGTATCTTGCTTTTCTCAAACTCTCTCATAATTTGTATACGTGCTGCTGCCCCTTTTTATAGTTATATTTATTTTGGTAGTATTTGTGAAGGCGAAGCTGCATATTGTTCAGATTGCGCTGCTATTTTTTGTAGCTCCTAAAGCTGCTGTTGTGAGAGCTGTTCATGTTTTCTCTGTTTGACGTTTAGAGCAAGCAACAACTTCGTTGATACCGCATCGGTCACTTGTTGTTCTTTAATCTGTTTGTCCTTTTTTTTGTCATATGCAGACGCTGTTTCAGATATTGCTGTTGTCATGGGCTTAAATAATGTTTGTGCTACATCGCGTTGAAATTCCTGTTCACCATACATTCTGTTTTGTCCTTTTGATATTCTACGCGTACAAATGGCATTGTATACAAAGTATTTGCATACAAATATTGTTGCCACTGTTGTGTGCATAATATTGAGGCCATTATCATTACATAAGACAGAGGTCATTTTTATCTACATAATTAATGGGGCAAATCAAATTCATCAAAGCCGCGACGATACATTTCAGGAACTTCTTTTGCATCTCTATGAAAAACCATAAAGTCATATTTGCTTTGGCCAACAGCTTCGTGGTAATATTGCCTAAATTTAGCAGCGTCTATGCCACGACAATGATCGCGCGCAATAGAATCTATGTCGCGAATGTCCAGGCCTGAAAATAATACAAAGCAACCTGTATTGCGGCGAATGTATTTGGGCACGTCGTAGTAAGACTGCGCCATGTAGATGGAATTGCAGTTTTTATTTCGCGACAGTGAAAAATACTCATTCATTTTGTTGCGGTCAATTTTAGTCCTTGTCACCATCAAGTTCTTCTACGGGCGTTATTTGTTCTGGTTCTATTATTATAAATGTTTTCTTTATAGCGGTCTTGTTGTCATCAGCAACAGCAGAACAGATAATAACCTTGTCAAAATCGCTAAGTGTATTGTATTTATCTTGACTTGGAGTTAGCGTGTAAATGACTACCAGGTCATAATTGAGCCCATTGTTAAGGAGCATATTCAAAAGCAAATTGTCTTTGCCGCGACCGGTTGAACCAACAATCATGTAATGGCAATCTGGAAAAAAAAAGTGATGTATAGACTTTTTGATGTCTTCTGAGTCAAAGTTGATGATGTGCATTTTTATACAGCAGAGTATAAATGAATTCAAAAATTACATACTTAACCACGCCAGAAACTGAAAAATATGCGGCCATCAAAAAATATGCAGAAACAAAACTTAGCGCAGATGGAGATATTTTGGTTCCTGCGCCAGCAACAATAAACAGATTTACTGGAATGACTGTGAATCTGCCAGTTGGTAAATTCCTGTGTTTCGTTTTTGGTTCGCAGACCAGGCAGATGTTTGTTGAAAGGTCCTCTAAGGTTTCTTATAGTCCAATCATTGTCCAAGCGCCAGGAGGTTTTTGAATTACCAAAAATGAAAACTCAGATATGTTTGAAGTTAGTGGCACTGAAATCAATGCGACCTTTGCTCAGATCAAAAATGTGGGCGTGCCAACTGATAATGCAGGTGAAAAAACTAAACTGTTTGTGGATTCCAAGCGAATAAAAAATATGATCGGGCAAATTCCATCACTGTCGTTCAATTCTGATAATCGCAACGGATTTGTAGAATCTGCATTATCGATCTGAATATGCAACAGCCTTTAGAACGAACCTGGCTTTTGCTGACCACATATCTATTGCGTCAGATACCGAATGGGCTAAAGCAGATGTTGATAATACTGTTTGGATCAGGATAGTTTGTCCTGCGGCGGTTGCTATTTGGCGCTTTCACCTTAGAGGCAGATCAGTTCCAACAGAATACATCAACAATTGGCGTCTTGAAGCGTCCAATGACAGTGGTCACTGGACCAAGCTTTACACAAGTACGGGTATATTAGGGTCAGCTCTGGCTACGTTTGATATTGCAAGACATGTCATGATAAAATATCGTCTTTACAGATTGTACTGCATTTCTGCGATGCCAATTAATCCAGGTCTGACTTATTTTCAGATTTTCACGCTAGATGATCTTATGTAAACAACATATATTAGATGACAGAATTCGTAAGAATTGCGCAAGATTTAGCACGCTATTGTTCGAAGAAAAACACGAGAGTATTGCTTTTGATGACGCTACAGCTAAGACGTACTACGACAAAATAGGTGGGAAAAAAACACACAAAAAAACAAACAAACAAACAATTATACAAAGTTTTTGGTGGATCCAGAAGGCGTCAAAATAGATGATCACATGCTCAATCTTTCTTCGGTAACTCGTATGCGAGCGTCAAAGTTGCGGGAAGAGCTGGACAAATATGACAAGTTAATACAACTTCTGCAATGACAAGGAATTGGCCAGAACTTCTAAAAACATAGGAATGCTCTTTAAAAACATACTAAACGAGTTGAGTACGGATAACTTACACCCAGTGTATCTAACCAAACAAATAAATCGCAGAAACTTAATGAAAAAGAAACAAAAGATCTAGATGCTGACTACACATATATGTACCATCAAATCTTGCAAACAAATTTGAAAAACAAGAAAGACTTCATGACCAAGTCGACAAGCGGTATTTTTTTTTACAGAGAGCTTGGTTTGAACTATGACAACGCAGAAACGATTCTGGAAGTGATGGCATTGCCTGATAAAAGTGACTGCGAAAAAGATCTTCCTGATGATCCGCAGCTACAGCCTGACGCAGAAAAGCCGCAGCTACAACCATATACAGAACTAAAGCAGCCACGACCAGACATTTTTGAAATAGAGCATCCTGAGTCTGAAGCAGAAATTCCTGAGCCTGAAGCAGAGCAGCCACAAAAAGATGAAATTCCACAGGTTGCAAGAAAGACAGCTGAATCTTATTATCACATACTAAGATACAAAGATTATGACGTGTATGAAAACAACGTTCTTGCACGCACCTTGGTACGTTGGACAGCTGACCCTAGGACACAAACTGGCTTTTGCTTCGTTTGGTAACAAGATTACAAGGGGTGCACTGCGCAAAGGAAAATATTTTGCAGACGCACCAGATCAAGGTGAAGAAATGAAAAAGTATCTTAAGACCACTTGTTTGAGACGACACCCCACAATGAATATCTTGATAAAACAACAACAGATCTTTCTTATGAGATGATCATAAGATTATTTGCTGAATATTCAGATGATCTAGTAAATACATTTTATTCATCTTATAATATCATCCTTTATCACCTGAGACATAGACATGGACCCCTTGCAAGAGCGATTGCTTATCTGAACTAAAAACCTGATGGTGAAAATGAAATGATACGTGCTTATTATTATGCAAAAAGAACGTTTGTATCTAAGGGAAGACAACCTCGCAACCTGCCAGATTCATCAAAAGAAATGAAAGAAAGCTTTAAAAAAAAAACACCACACCTCCATGACAAAAATGTGCTATGACATGCTGCAGCAAAAATTACCTCGGTCTACTTTCATATCATTAGCAAAATAGAGAAACATTTGGCGGTGGCGTAATAAAAATAACATTGGTTTATATTCGATGAAAGATATCATTAATTCAATCACATTAGCAGTCATCTGGAAAAAGAACAGCGCGAAGATTTTTTTGCGTATTACTACAAATATCACAAACGGGCTTACTGTTTCAAGCGGTCCTACAGATATTACATGCGCTTGTTTGTTTTGCTGTCTGTCATTCCGCTAACATTAAGCGCGCTTAGGTCGTACTGGCACTGGCGTCTTTTTAAATCCATTTCTGCTGATTATTTCTGGGGTTGGAATTGAAGCACAATCCACTTTCAGAAAACTGGAAACAAAAATTCAAAACAAGCAATACGCTTACATCGCCTACACAAAATTTTTAATCAAATTAAGACCTGCTTACGGGGTGCTCTGTTTAACATGACTGATTTAGTTTTAAAAAAATCAAAATCATAGACAATATCGAGGGATAGATATAAGTCCAATGTGCATTAAAAAATACGAAAAACTGTATGCAAAATAATATCAAAGGTAAAAAAATAGACACTTGTATTAGCACGTCCTAAAGCCTGGCTGAAGTAAACATCGCCTCACCACCAGGTCTGTCTATTCATTTGATAGATAGACCAGAGCTCGTTTTAATTCTATAGCTATTTTGGCGTAACAATAAAAGTGCTCTTCATTTTGTTCAGCTAATTTCCAAGTGGTATCAAGAGCGTCTCCTACAAGCCCATAAGCAGTGCTCAGCGACATCTTACGTCCGAGTTTATATAAATTGATTTAGGGTGGAAAGTAAGAGCAAGGAGCTTCTTTGTATGCATCAATATTTGCTTTTGCATACATTATATCAATCATTTACATTAAACACGCTTCTGTCAAAATGTCATCATAAATATGTCAACAATAAACTAAGCTTCCATCATACCTGGTTTTGACAAAGTCATAAAAAAATCTTCTGCTGCCAAGTTTGTTGTATTCTTCTCCTAGTATGTGTCTGGGTCTTTCTAATTCTATGGCGATATCTGCGTATAGGTCAGACCACTTCGGAGTTTCTTTTGATGTTTGGTAAATCATCTTGAGAGCGTCCTTGACAAATTTGTAGGCGCCATTTAATGTTTTGATTTCTAAAGTAAATAATTGGACATCATCTATGTTCCAGCCTGGTGGTGTCATCGGCAACCTCATAGGCAGCCATTGAGTCAAAGTCAAACATTATATATACTATTTTTTTAAAAATATCTAACTCGGATACAAGTTGTTTCCATTTTCTTTTTTTTTTTATTGCGCTCTTCATTGTTTTGCTGTAGCCCGAAACAAAATTATTTTTTTTAAAAAGCACAGTCTCGGATTAGGTGCTAGCCCTGCTGAATAGTTTAGTTCCTCGGCAGATAAGAAACATATCGGAATCGCTATCCACCTGAACCCGGTCTAGTGTGAACGGCTTTGGAGGTCTCCATAACCTTTTCTACTTCCTGAGACCATGAGGTCGTGTTCACATCCGGACATGATCTATGATTTACTTAAGATCTGTATTGCCTCCAGTCCGTTTCAGGATCCGAGACTGGACCCCGGCCCGAATGTCAAGACAGGGTTGCCAACCCCGTGAGACACCAGACCTTTCCACAGATATCGTTACGTTACGTTATTTGAATTATAGTCGTATATTGCCTATTGGCATTCACGACTCGTTAAATTGTGCGCTTTTGCGCACTACTTAATTTTTGCGGTTTCCCGCAAGTTTCTCAATTAAATCATGCCTATAAAAGCAAGCAGCAGAAAGAAGGGCACCAAGCCGGCCGACACCCCGTCATTCGCCTGGGGGAGCGAAGCCCACGGCACTCACACCCACAAAGCTGCCTGTCAATCGCTCCACAATCACCCCTTCAGACCTCCGTCCGTCTGCTTCCGCCTTCCATTACCTTTTTTTTGTTTTTGATTTTTTACTTTTTGTCAATTGTGTGCCCGGTTGTCTAATTTCGTGGGCGGTCCCTATCCTATCGTCGAAAAATGCGGTAGTCGCATTCCCGTTTCAAATAACCCTGAGTTGTGAATTTTGCCGATCAGGTGTTTTTATTTTTCTGATTTAGTGTACTGAGCGTACTTATCATTTTCCGAAAAAGTGCTAAAGAAAAAGTTTGGCTCGTAGTGGCCGTGCGATTTTTGTGTTCTTAATCCGGGTTTCGCGACGAATTAGTTTTTTGTTACCAGAATGCCAATCGGGTTCCTTTTCAGGGCCATATAGTTATTTCCGAAAGAGGCTTTCGTGGGTCAAAAATGAAAGCCTTCTGATATACTGGAGTGGGTGTGTGCTATAGCGTGTTTTTGTGTGATCTTACGATGTGTGTGATGTGCTATCAGTGACGGGTTGGGGTGGGTAGTTTTGCTAGATGTAGGCTATACTTTCTAGCTTGTTTTTTTTTTTTTTTTGTTTTTGTGCGACATTGCTATATGTGTGTTGTATGCTATCAATGTCTGGTTGGGGTGGGGGTTTTCGCTAGATGTATGTGATACTTTCTAGGATTTTGATCGTGGGAGGACGGTTTGATTTGGCTAGGAGTATGTTATACTTCCTGGCTAGGTACAGGGTTTTGGGCTTTGGGTTATTATTTGGGGGTGGCAATTTTGGTTTCTCTCTTTTAATCCTAAGAAGGACTTTTTCTTGTTGTTCTCCTTGTGGGGTTGTTCTTCCTGTATCTCTCTTTTTTCCCCTTTGTCATTGCCTTTGCGTCCCCTTTCCCTCTGCCAGCAGTCTTCTTTCCTGTATCTTCTTTATTACTGCCATGGTGTTGCCCGTCCGTTCTTGTGGTGTACCTTTTTGCGTCCGTCCTCTTTATTGTCCCGCCTTCTGGGATCGCTCTCTCCCATTGTTTCCACCCCTTTTGGTGTTCCCGTTGTTTGTTGTTAGTTTGCCCCACTCTATTTTGCTCATTTGATTAATTTAAGTTAAGTTAAAAAAAAATATAAGTTAAAAAAACCCCAACCCCCCCTCCACCACCAAAAAAAAAAAAAAATTATGTTAAAAAAAAAAAAAAAAAAAAATGTTTTGTCCTGTTTGTGGTGTGGACTGTTGCGCACCTTAGTGCAGTTAGGTTTTGTGTGGCCGGGGTATGTTATTACTTTCTGCGTGGATTTGTTTTTTTGTTTTTTTTTCTTTGGCTTGTCCTGTTTGTCTTTTTGTGCTCCACAGATATCTATATATAAATTTCAATTTATATATAAATCTTACTTATTTGGATTAAACTCGCGTGCGACCAATTTGGTCATGTGCGAGGAAATATATAAATCAATACTATACTGTGTTTCTAAGTTTATGGTGTAGGCAAATTTGCATACTTGTATACCTAAATATAGAATGTAATCAACGGAGGTAACTCGTATGCGTCTTATTTTATCCTTGACAAAGCGCGTTAGCTTACAAGTAGTATAGGAAAAGAGTAGTATGTAGACAGGCCTTGCTCGAAAACACTAAATGATTGTTTAGTCCTCCCCCAGTAGTTACAAAGTAGTCGAAGACCGGACCCAACGAGTTTCAAAACCATAAAATTTCCATGCTTTTCCGACAAAAAAGTAGTCAAGACTGTCCGGGGGGGGGGGGGGCAATATTTCCGCCAAGCCAATGTGCGTTAACTGAACAAGTAATATGGTAAAAGGCTGCTATTATCAATAAATGTATGGTTTTTTAGATGATGCCGAGTGTGAGCGAGGACGAGACTGAAAAACAATGCATGTATCCGCAAGGCACTTTTTCCTATACCATTTACATTGAAATAATAGTCAACAGCTTAATAAGTGTTCCAGAAGTCTATTTGTACATACTACTATTATAAATTACTCTTGATTTTAGTCTTCTTTTTATCACGTATACATAGCACGTTATTTAGTTTCAAATGAGGGTCAAGAAACACTTTCTATTGATATTTATTATTTAGTTTAATTCCGGCAGATGTAGAAAATGCTGATTGAGAGAGAAAGAGAGAGAGAGAGAGAGAGCCTAGGTACACATGTTGTCAGTCAAAGCAAAAGGTGGAATTAGCAGGTACAGTAGTACATTTTTTATTACATTGCTTGGTTCCAGGTATCAACATAATCGTCTAAACCAGTTTTGCGTCGCACACACACACACACACACACACACACACACACACACACACACACACACACACACACACACACACACACACACACACACGCATAGTTATCTATTGTTTCAGGAATCAAGTTTTTTTCTTTGTCGGTGTAAACTCAGTTGATATCATATTTTAAAATGTACAAATGACACATGAGCCTCGTCCAACGTTCGAACAGAGAATCGTTATAAAGTGATTTTAAAAAATGCGCTAGTAAACTCATGAAATGTACATTTACCAACAAAATAGTAATGCTAATCTACTAAAATCACAATAAAGAAATAAATGCAGTCATTAATTCGAAATGCGACTACCACTTGTATACTACTCTGTTTATATTGGTACGATACAGACTGTGTATACTTCAGTATATTACATTGTGGAAAGGTTCCTTACCCTTATAGGAGTCATACCATTTACATGTTTTAGTATAACATTGTGGGAAATTTACTTACCCCTTCACAAGCTATACAATTTACATGCTTTAGTATAACATTGTGGGAAGTTCACTTACCCCTTCACAAGCCATACAATTTACATGCTTGAGTATAACATTGTGGGAAGTTTCTTAGCCCCTACACAAACCATACAATTTACATGTCTTGGTATAACATTGTGGGAAGTTTCCTTACCCCTACACGAGTCATATAATTTACATGCTTTAGTATAGCATTGTGGGAAATTTCATTACCCCTACACGAGGCATACAATTTACATGTTTTAGTATAGCATTGTGGGAAGTTCCCTTATTCCTACACGAGCCATACAATTTACACGCTTTAGTACAGCATTCTGGGTAGTTCCCTTACCCCTACACAGGTCATACACTTTACATGCTTTGTTATAGCATTGTGGGAAGTTCCCTTACCACTACACGAGCCATACAATTTACATGTTTTAGTATAGCATTGTGGGAAGTTCCCTTACCCTTACACTAGGCATATAATTTACATGCTTTAGTATAGCATTGTGGGAAGTTCCCTTAGCCATATATGAGCCATACAATTTAACTACCGATAAGCGCTGTCAACTGCATAATGATGCACGATGATGATGTTCTTTGCCTCATTCGTTTTTTAGGAACAAAATAACAGGATTTAAGACATCTGTGGAATATTGTCATTTTGGAAATGAAAGTAGTATGAAGGTGTTACATTTATTTTGGTTTCACTTGTTCAGTTTTTCGTTCTTCCATCTGAACATTATGATGCCTATACATTGGCTGTACAGTATTAATAATAAGGAGGATTGTAAGAAACATGATGTAATAATTTGACCATGACATTGATTTCATTACTCAATTGGACCAAAAAAGCTGCAGACAGCACTAGTTGAGTTTCTGATTAACTTGAGAGCATGAACATCGACAAATACGAACCTTTAAACGCCAGCTCGTATGTCAAATTACCCGAATGGGTTAAAGAAGAAAGGTTTATATTAATGTAGAAAAAATGACATAACATTTCCTTTATGTAATCGTTCGTTGCTTGCTTTCAACGGCTCTTTTAATACATTACTGTCATTATCATGCTGAGGAAATAAAAGCTAAGTACTTTTGCAAGGACACATCGAGGCGACGGACCCGGGCTCGCCTGGGAGGGTATAGAACCCGCGATCCTAGGATTACGAGTCCGACATTCTACCAATTGAGCTACCTCATCTCTTCTATTCTAAACAGTCCACCAAAAGACGCACATATACCAACCAAAAAACAACCTAAACAAGTACCACAGTTCTGGCAGAGTGGTTGGCTCTACCAACCATACTATGTTTAAAATTACTCAGTCAGTTGCATCGAATGCCTGGCGCAGTCAGCGTTTTTGTAAATGGTTTCACCCGTGAAGGGGTAATGGAACTTTATTGGCGCGGTTGTTGGCTATGTAAACAGAGTAGTATGCAATTTATATGGTAGTCGCTTTGAAAAGACTGTATTTAATTCTTAATTATGATTTTAATCAATTACTAGCGCATTTTTTAAATGTGAAAAAAGGTTATTAATTTCAATAGCAATTGCATATAAACTACTATTTATATACTAGTGCCATCTGATGTTTAGGCATAGATTTTCGAGTTATTTCCCTTAGACAGATTACTTACTAAACATATCTTGTTCATGATTATGCACATCCAGCATGGAAATAAACAAGAAAGTTTATACCGTTAATGAACATTAGCACAAGGAGGGCACGGTCGAGGTTCGAATATAGTATTTTAAGAAATCTTTTACTTACGCCGGTACTGTTGTTTGGAATAGTTTGCAGCATGGTTTTAAACAAGCACCTAATTTTTCAGCTTTAAAGAAGCTACACCTCTGTAGATATTATAATGAGCAATCCTGATTTTATTATCGCATAACATTTGTAAATGGTAGTTGTGATACAACTTTTTAATAACAGTGTGTTAACCTTGTATAATTTGCATTCTGTTATATTTAATTTCTTGAATGCAGCAGATGTTAACCTTGTAGACTTTTACTTATTACACGTATATTTGTTGTATATTTGTTTTAATTGCAGGGTCATAATGTAAACTAGCTCTTAGCTAATTATGTCGCACTATATAAAAAAGATTATTGTTATTGTTATTATTATTATTATTATTATTATTATTATTATTGTTGTTGTTGCTGCTGTTAGTAGTAGTAGTAGTAATAGAGTGGGACTCTTGAGAGCCAAACGAAAACCTTGTGTTAAATAGGGTAAAAAAATTCGAGGGCTCTACGGGAAATGAACATAAGCGACATCTTGGTTCATATGGTCTGTTACAGTGTAGCATGAGATGGCGGTCTGCACTCGAAAACGCAAAATACATATGACGTCAGGGGAACCTGTCTGTTTCGTAACAGTATTGCGTGTGTTTGGAGGAAAATGTCAGTTTATCTGCCTTCTGAAGGAAATGCTGTTAAGGAGTCCTGTGTTAAAAAGGGTCGAACGTTTATAGGGACAAACGGGAAATTAACATGGGAAAAGTAATGGTCAAAAGTCTATAGGGACAAACGGGACATTAACATGGGAAATTTAATGGTAGAACGTTTATAGGAACAAACGGGAAATTAACATGGGAAAATTAATGGTCTAAAGTATATAGATATAAAGGGTCGAAAGTTTATGGGGACAAACTTGGAATTAACATGAGACAGACATACATTGAAGTTGTGTATCTTAACAGCCTGGAGAGGGATGGGCGCCGCCAGGTTTAAAAGGCCCATGATACGCAAATGATGACGAAATTACAATAAATAGATTTGCTGGACACCAGGACGGAGGTGATAAGTATGCTACTGGTGCAATTACCATCAAAGTACGGGCAAGAGATAACATCACCATTGGAACATGGAATGTCAGGACATTAAGACCAGCAGGGAAACTCGAGGAGCTAACCCATGAGATAGGAAGATACCAATGGCACATCCTTGGACTCTGCGAGATGCGCTGGAACAATTTCTGAGAGAGATCAACAAATGACGGACACAGGATCTACTTCAGTGGGCATGAGAACAAGTATGAACATGGAGTCGGGTTTATGGTAAACAAGGACATTGTGAGTGCAGTCATGGTTTTCGACCAGTGTCTAACACGATGATTACAATCCGCGTGAGGGCATCTCCATTTAACATCACTATCATAGAGGTCTATGCCCCAACATCTGACCATGATGACGAGGAACTGGATGAGTTCTACGACCAGCTTCAAACTCTCATAGACCAGACACCCAAGAAGGATATTCTGGTTATTCAAGGAGACTGGAATACTAAGGTAGGAGAAGACGCACGAGCAGACTGGCGAGAAGTCTGTGGTCATTACTGTAATAAGCAGACCAATGACAGAGGACTCAAGTTCCACATACAATAACCTAGTGCTAACGAACACCCTTGGCCCCCACAAACTATCCAGAAGATGGACTTGGCACAGCCCAGACGGAAAACATCACAACCAGATTGACTACATCTTGGTGAGAAAGCGCTTCCTGTCTAGCGTAAACATTGCCAGAACACGTAGCTTCCCAGGAGCTGATATAGGAAGAGACCATGACTTGCTGATGATGACTATCAAACTTCGTCTGAGGAAGACCAATTAGCCAAGACAAGTTAGGATCAGATTCGACCTTGAAAAACTTAAAGATCCAAGCGTGGCACAAGCATTTGAAACATCAATAGGCGGCAAATTTGCACCACTCACAATTCCGGGACATGAAGAAATAAACCTAGACTCCTTGATCATCACCTTCAGCAAGGCAGTAATAGACACAGCCGGCGAGATCCTTGGCAAGCATCGTAGAATAAAGAAGCCTTGGGTCACAGCAGATATCCTCGACCTCTGCGATGTGAGGAGAAAACTGAGGAGTAAGCGAGGAGACCATGAAGGAGCAAAAAATACAATGAGATTAACAACAGGATTAAGAAGAGCATAAAGAAAGCAAAAGAAAGCTGATTAGAGGACCAATGCAAGGAAGTCGAGAAAAGCCTGAACCAGAATGACAGTAAAAGGGCATACCAGTTGGTGAAAGACCTGACAACAGAGAAACAGGGGAGATCTAATACGATTCAGGACAAGGCTGGTAAGAGTCTGACAGAAAACCAAGACATTCTTAACAGATGGACGGAATACTGTTCAGAGCTTTACAACCAGGAGACTTCTGGAGACCAAGCTGTACTAAACGTACCACTGACCACAACAGAGGTTGACCACCCGATCCTCAGGGACGAAGTAGAAGCTGCAGTAAAGGCACTAAAGAAGGTGAAGTCAGCTGGGGTAGACAATATACCAGCAGAACTTGTTCAAGCAGGAGGAACTTCCATGATAGATGTCCTCACAACAATCTGCAACCAAATCTGGCAAACAGGAGAATGGCCCACCCCATGGACCCAATCTCTGATCGTGAATCTTCTTAAAAAAGGAAATCTACAACTGTGCCAGACCTACCGAACAATCAGTCTCATCAGTCACCCAAGCAAGGTTATGCTTAAGATCATCCTCAATAGACTGAAACCCCTAGCTGAGCACATCAGTGCTGTATAACAGGCAGGTTTCAGAGCAGGACGTAGCACTACAGAACAGATCTTCAATCTTAGAAACCTCTGTGAAAACTATCTCCAGCATCAACAGAACCTCTGTCATGTCTTCATTGACTTCAAGAAGGCTTTCGACAAGGTATGGCATGCAGCCTTGTGGGCCACCATGTGGATATACAACATAGACGCAAAACTAATCCGCACTATAGAAACCCTGTATGACAAGGCGACTCGTACAGTTCTCGTCAATGGTACCTTAGGAGACTGGTTCAGAACCACAGTCGGAGTCAGACAGGGGTGCCTTCTCTCACCAACTCTCTTTAACATCTACCTGGAAAGGATCATGTCTGACGCCTTGGAAGACCATGAGGGCAGTGTCAGTGTTGGAGGCAGAACAATCACCAACCTGCGCTTCGCTGATGATATCGATGGCTTAGCAGGAGATGAAGAAGAAATGGAAACCTTATTGAACCGTCTCAATCAAGCATCACTAAGATGTGGGATGGAGATCAACGCTGAAAAGACAAACCTAATGACAAACAACCCGAGTGGCATCCAAAAGGAAATAAGAGTGAATGGACAGAAGCTGGGCACAGTAACAAGCTTCAAGTAACTAGGTGAATATCGCCTCTGATGAAGGTTCAAAACCTGAGGTCATTTCCAGGATTGCGCAGACAACAGCTGCTCTGGCTAGGCTGAAGCCTATTTGGAAAGACAGCAACATTATGCTTGGGTCCAAGATCAAGCTTATGCGCTCCCTCGTCATGTCCATATTTCTATATGCATGTGAGACATGGACCCTAACAGCAGAATTAGAGAGAAGAATCCATGCCTTAGAGATGAGATTTTATCGAAGGATCCTGAAAATCTCATATTTAGACCACGTCTCTAATGCGGAGGTGCGCACTAAAATCCAAGGTGCAACTGGACCTTATGAAGATCTGCTCACCACTGTAAAGAAACGCAAACTAAGATGGTATGGTCACGTCTCATGCTCAACTGGCCTGTCAAAGACAATCTTACAGGGCACAGTGAGAGGAAAGAGAAAACGAGGCAGACAGAAGAAGAGATGGGAAGACAATATCAAAGAGTGGACAGGCATGGACTTTGCAAAGTCCCAAAGAGCAGTGTCGAACAGGGCAAAATGGAGAGAGATTGTCACAAAGTCATCAGTGGCACCCCTACGACCAGCAAGGTTACGGGAGAAATGAAAAAACCAAGAATCTTAACAGAGGTCCTGAACGATGACGGTCGTCTGTATTGATGACATAAACTCCAATACCTTCAGGTTTATCATGTGTAAGGTTCTTTGTCAGTTGTTGTCTACAACAAGAGCAGGCTAGGAGGTAGAAGAAACGGTATAAAATATAATTTAAATCCCTTCACAGCAAAACTAACAATCCTAACACTAACTCTAATTTCTATATAAAGTTAAAATCTCTACCCCATTCGATAATACCCCCATCCCTACCTACCCTCACTTTTTTGAAAAGGAAAACTACCATCCTCATAATCCTTATATATCAATACTGAATTATCTACTATCCAACAACTTGTTTTCTAATATCCAGCACCCCGTTATATGCTATCTACTAACCAATTATCTACATTCAACACTCATTGATCTACTATCCACCAACCAGTTATCTACTATGCACCAACCAATCATCTACTATCAATACAAAGTTATATACTATCCAGCACCCAGTTACCTATTATTACCTACAAACCAATTATCTATTATCCAGAACCTAGTTATCTAATATGAGCACCCAGAACCCAGTTACCTACTATCCACAAACCAATTATATTCTATCCACCAACCAAATATCTACTATCCACCAATTAGTTATCTATCCCTTCTAAATAAAAATAATTAGCCCGCACCCATACCCCCTCCCCCATACACTCTAGAAGCCCTCTTATAAATTAAGTAAAAAAAACTTTAGCCACTTAGACCTTAGTTACCTCCCTTTATAAGATACCTACCTTACTCTCCCATTTCTTTGAAACAAAAATACCTTCAGTATTTCCATTACAACCATATGGAGTAAACCTTACTCAACAGACCACAGAACATATAAAGCCCTTCTAAATTAAACTAACAACCCTAATCCTAACCCTCATAATACCTCTTATCTCATAATACCTCTTATAAATAAAGTAAAAATCTCTATTTCCATCTATAATGTCCCTACTTAACTATTTTGAATAAAACTACTTGTTCACACAAGGTAGGATGTAAAAGCACAAAAATACAAAAAGTAAATTTTTTTCTCACTTATCAATACAAATACCTTCTCTATCTCCACTTAATGCCCTAGGATCCCCCTTATAAAGTTAAAATCTCTATTTCCATCTTTAGATGTAAAAGAAGCAGTATAAAATACAATATAATATCCCCACTCAACTGACCCCACGCCTTTAGATGTAAAAGAAGTAGTATAAAATACAATTTAAATCCCTTATCAAGAAAACTAACTTCATTATTTCCCTTACCACCCTATAATCCTATTATAAAGTAAAAATCTCTACCGCTATAATGTTCCTACCGTCAGTTACTCTCCTATTTGTAAACATAACTACCACCTCAGGCACACAGGGCAGAATTTGAAAGAAGGGGTATACATAAAAATAATTACCACCCCCCCCCCCCGCACACACACACACCCGTCCTCACCAACGATAAGACCTCTTATACATAAAGTAAAAATCTCTATTCCCATCTATAATATTCCTAGCCGACTCGACGCTCTTATGATCCCTTCCCCCTTATAAAGTTAAAATCTCTAAACCCTTCTAAAATATACCCACCCAGCATATAACTTCATTTTTTAAAAACAAAACCATCATCGTCATAATCCTTACACATCAACACCCACAGTTGGAAATTTATTATCTTAGATCTACACACAGAGTGTTTTGGCAAAAATGTAATGTGCTGAAGTTAATATTGGTTTACTCTTGTTTAAAACCACCAAACTAAAGCATGTGTGTGTGTGCGCGTGTGTGCGTGTGTGTGATATAAACAGAGAGAACGAAATAGATAGTCATTATTATTATTATTATTATTATTATTATTATTATTAATTTTAACATTATAATTATTATTATTATTATTATTAATAATAATTTTTCATGATGTATGTGAGAGACATGACATGGAAATGACACTTAGGACCCAAACAGGAGTCATGTGTTAAATAAGGTCAAATCATACCTTAGATTTTGAAGACAGAGTACAAAATAATACTTTTGAACTGACATTTTACGATAGCAGTCCAGACAGACTATGGTATCTTAAAGCGGGAACAGATACCATTATGATTTTAATCTACATTATTCAATTGGAAATTCAAGTGTGTCTGTGTGTGTGGCTGTCTGTCTATGTGTGTGTGCGTGTGTGAAACAGAGAGAGAGAGAGCGGCGGAGGGAGATAGGTATGGAGAGTCAATAAATAGATAAGGCACGCATCAAATAGGAGAGAATTTTAGGTTTATAACTTCCAGATGTAATGTCTAAAATGGGCTCATAGGTTTTCACAGGATGCGTCTGGCTTACACATGTAACAGTGTATCAATATTAGGCGGGAAAGAACAGAAATTTAAGATTTTCAGAGTGACGTGTATTAGAATTTCGTCAATGAGGCCACATTTTATATAGCCACTCAAAGAATGTACTTTACTAGGTTTATTATGTATGTATCTAAAGATGCAGAGTGATTCTGTTCATGTGTGAAAAAATGGCAAATTAACAGTATATCCAAGTGATGCATCCTAACATGCCGATGTGTGTCTGAGAGTTACATTTTTTTTATATATTTTCCCCGTGAAATTTCAAGAACACACATACCAAAAAATTCCCTTTCCTAGGTGGGAATAATCAACATATTTAGGGTACAAGCTCGCAAGATTTAATCCATGCACTATAATATATCATTTTCCAAAGCGTAGATCTAAGAATATCCCAAAATCCGGTACTTTACTGCCGGTTGGGCGACTAGGTGTCACGCGTTTTTCATTCATCCCACAAAAGTCCATTTTTTCGTTTATAATTATACCTCGGAGTAAGCAATGAAATGGTTCTTTACATTTCACTTGAATTTGTACAAAGTATTTTAATTGCGCTCACGCGGTTCCAGTGGTAGCTTCTGAATGAGACTCTTAACAACAGGAATGTCTTTTTGATGGAATAGTGATACGTTTGGCAAACGGAATAATCATATCGTTGAAATTCAGCAACTAAGTCACACACGACAAGTCGTGAAGAAGTCTCTTCTTGAGGCGATACTTCTTTGAGAATTTTTTTTTTTTTTTTTTTTTGTTCTTGTAAGTCATGAACTTTTCCTAGACTTCATCCCATGGAATTCTGTGAAACACACCAACCGTGTAGCTATATGTCGCGACATCCAAAGTCTTTGTTATGGATATGGGCCATTGATCAAAGTCTGACCATTTGAACACTTTCAAACTAATCAGTCTTCTTAAACAATGTTAGCTTAGGATTTCCTTTTTGGCTCTCAAGTGGCGCTAATCGGAACATCCTCAGCCTTTTTCGTTAAGTCGAGAATGAAACCTCAGATGTATTTCATCGCCATTTAGAACTATATTCTGAACCACTTTCGTTCACATGAAACAATATAGCGGCGGAAGGAGACAAAGTCACCATCGTCAAATTATCTGCCTTTGCTGTCGTAACATATGTGGTGCACTCGGGCGGAGGCGAATCACCAAACACATCAAATTGATGTGTATTCCTACAACTAATTCCGAAGTTATTTCACAAAATGACGAAAGTGGCCGAGCGATGTTCCATTGGAAGTGGCGCATAATGTAAACCTATGGGCTATTGCTAATTCCTGTATGACTTTCAAATGACACATACTACTACTGCAAGCCGTGTCTTTGTTTAATGTATCTGATAGCTTCAGTAAAACATCACTAGAATTGTCGCGATATTGTTTCCTGCTTTTACGTATATGTACATGTTGAAAAAATCGATATTGAAACAAACTGGACATCCTGCCTGGACATACACATGGTTTGCTTTTGTAGGATCTGCAATGACCAAAAAACTGTGCAGTGGCTTACGAACTTTGAAATAGTATTTCCTTAAAATAAAATATTACTAATCAAAGGTTCTGTTAACAAACATGTTGTTTAACGGTAAACAATGTAATTTAAATAAATTGTTATCAATATTATCAGTCAATCGACCTATTGTGTAACGTTGTGTAATGTGTGCTATAACCCTCGTGAACATCTGCTTTTTTTCCAGCGATGCTGCCACATTCAATGTGAAAATCAGCGACACATGCTTTAAGAAAAGAATTAACATAAATTTCATACTAACAGTCCTTTTAAGCAGAAATATGGAAATATATAATTTAATTGCAACGGGTAGTAGTTCCTGCATCAGTGACAGCCGCATGCATGTTCGTTTGCACGTTGGCCGATTATGAAACGTTTACAGGCAGTAGACTAAACTAAGCCGTTTAATTGTGTGAATATTGCAGACTTATTCTTGTATGATAATGGCGATAATGTTCGAAGAGAGCTAAGTATCTATTGATCTCTAAGATAACTATACTTGTAAGTGTCCTTTAGGTGATAAAAATACACATGGAACATATAACACAACAAGCATTCATAGTTAACAAAATACTTAAGAAATTAAACGTTTGTGTCCAAAAATAAAATAAACTAGGTTAAATTGGCACTCAGAGAGGGAGAGAGGATTTAAGATCTGTGTGAAGTATTAACGTTATTGTTAATAATATAAACAGAAAAAGGAACAGATCTTATCTTGAATGAAATTAAACGTTGGGTGGGCTGTAGGAACATTGCTGATAGTCATATTGGTATTATTTTCTAATATATAATCTTAGTATTAATGTCTTCAATGTAAATGATCACTCCTCGCAGTCATATATCTCATTGTCTCAGTAGTTTGGCGTGACTTAAATTATCTCTGAATCGATATATCCTAAACCGCATCGCTTAACTTCCTTTTACATCTTTAATTGCTCACAGTATATAGTTTCTGGAAAGCGTGAAAAGTATGGGTCAGGTGTAGAAGGAGTTTTCTTGACTGCAAAACAGAAGGGAAATGACCCACTTATAGAACATGTTAATTTATTCCTTTTTATATTAAATATTCAACAGGCCTTACAATGATGATACACCTGGTAGCATTTGTTTACATCGTTTTATTTTACTGTCCTGTATTAATAGAAAATGATTGTAAAAGGCCGTATATTACCTTGATTATTTGTCTGTGTAGATTTTGTCGATGCAACATGAGATCATTGTTTGATTGTTTCTAGGAATGCTCCTGACTAAGCATAGTGTCCAATATGTCTCTAGGTCCATTCTGTTCCTTACAAAGTCTAGTGTTCAATATGTATCTAGATCTGTTCCTTACTAAGCTTATTGTCCTATACGCGTCCAGTATGTACTCAGTTCTTTCCTTACTAAGCATAGTGTCCAGTATGTATCCGATATTATAACGTTATTGTTAATAATATAAACAGAAAAAGGAACAGCACATGATTCTTAGTAAGGACCACATTTAGAGTAATATCGGATTCTTTGGTGCGGAATTCAAACCACATGTCTCAAACACACGCTGATCCAAAAAATGCCGCGGCTCATATGATTGTCTCCACACAGAAGCTTGCATCAAAGATATATCTATACTGATAATATAGGTTTGATCATGAGCATTCAGAAATTTAAAGTTTTTGAATTTTTAATATCATTACGCTTCTATGGGTTTACTAAGGGAGCTGAATTAGTACCGTGAGTCCTTAAACTATCACCATCTTACCTACCTTCCTTGCTAATTAGCAGCAGGAATAATGTAGTTCGGCCTAAAGCACTTGAACTTTCTGGTATGAGGTCACTCTTACTGCTCAGAATAGAATACCGGAAATTCCCTGCCTAATTCGTTTCCGGTCAAGAAGGAATAAAGCAAAATGTACGCTTCAGGACTTTTCGTTTTTAAATAAAATCCTGTTATGGCTTTATTATTAAAAGTTTACTGGACTCTGATAGGTCAAATAGATGTATAGAGCACTTGTTTCTTGGTTTAAACAATGCATGTATTTATCATCATCATCATCATCATCATCATCGTAAGATACACCAATAGGTTGCAGTGTTATCAGTATCGCCCACGCCAGCACTTAGCACCCATTTCATCGGCATGATATAGCCAATACTGTGTTAAAACTTGCGTTAACACCAACAAAAGCAAAAAGAAAATTCTTGTTAATTAATTTACAAAGTAAAATATTTTATCTTGAATGAAATTAAACGTTGGGTGGGCTGTAGGAACAATGTTGATAGTCATATTGGTATTATTTTCTAATATAGAAGCTTATTATTAATGTCGTCAATGTAAATGATCACTCCTCGCAGTTATATATCTCATTGTCTCAGTAGTTTGGCGTGACTTAAATGATCTCTGAATCGATATATCCTAAACCGCATCGCTTAACTTCCTTTTACATCTTTAATTGCTCACAGTACATAGTTTCTGGAAAGCGTGAAAAGTATGGGTCAGGTGTAGAAGGAGTTTTCTTGACCGCAAAACAGAAGGGAATGACCCACTTATAGAATATGTTAATTTATTCCTTTTTATATTAAATATTCAACAGGCCTTACAATGAT
The DNA here is from genome assembly GCA_029931535.1 of Margaritifera margaritifera. Taxonomy (NCBI): domain Eukaryota; kingdom Metazoa; phylum Mollusca; class Bivalvia; order Unionida; family Margaritiferidae; genus Margaritifera; species Margaritifera margaritifera. The sequence continues at coordinate 556,090 of JAQPZY010000897.1, read as the reverse complement.
GATACACCTGGTAGCATTTGTTTACATCGTTTTATTTTACTGTCCTGTATTAATAGTAAATGATTGTAAAAGGCCGTATATTACCTTGATTATTTGTCTGTATAGATTTTGTCGATGCAACATGAGATCATTGTTTGATTGTTTCTAGGAATGCTCCTGACTAAGCATAGTGTCCAATATGTCTCTAGGTCCATTCTGTTCCTTACAAAGTCTAGTGTTCAATATGTATCTAGATCTGTTCCTTACTAAGCTTATTGTCCTATACGCGTCCAGTATGTACTCAGTTCTTTCCTTACTAAGCATAGTGTCCAATATGTGTCCGATATTACTCTAAATGTGGTCCTTACTAAATAAAGCATCCAATATGCATCTAGGTCTGTTCCTTACTAAACCCAGCGTCCAATATGGGTCTGATTTGTTTCTTGGTCCATTACTTACTAAGACTAACATCCAATATGTATCTACGTCTGTTCCTTAGTAAACGAAGTGTCTTATATATATCCAATATGCTTCCATGTATGTTGCTTAGCAAGCAAAGTGTCCAATTTGTCATGGTGAACATGATCACCTCCATACTATGCTTGCAATGATACTTGACTGCAGACCTTTTGAAATAAGAATGACTATGATATGAACAAAAACTTGAAGGCTTTAGCTCTAACATGTCTGTCTTTTTACAGATATATAAGCAATTGCTCATTCGCCCTTGCCTGGTATTGCCCAGTATTTTTTATTTATTCTCAGAGGGGTTTTGTTCAGTCTGATCTTTTAGAGTCTAGACTATACAGTCGCAAAGAAATGGATTATTTACGGTTTTACAATCGGTGTCTTAAGACTATCGCATGCTCCATTTTGAATAATCATGCTGAAGACCAATTTTCCTGATGATGATGCGCCGAGCTGGGGTTAGCAGACCGCAGTTGAGATGATAGATTATCATCAATAAAGCTAGAGCAAATGTATAAACGTCGTGGACGCCTGCATAAGTGTTGGAAATCATGTACTTGAACTTTAGACTTACACGTATTGAACTAATAATCCGTGTGATGACACAAAGTCCTGTATCAACAAGGCCTTGGGCCGGTATGGGTTCATGGGTAGGTGGGGGATATCCTTCTAGTTTCAGTTTTACCAAAAAGTAAAGAGAGAGAGAGAGAGAGAGAGAGAGAGAGAGAGAGAGAGAGAGAGAGAGAGAGAGAGAGAGAGAGCGTTGATTAGCATCATCATTAAGATGTCATCTAACAATCCAGTTTATTAAGAGGAAAGATACATAGAAGATTCAAACATCATCGCTGTTGCGTAACTATGGTAAATGTATTTACTATTTACCTCCGATGTTCAGGCACATGCCATGTCTGTATGCAACATCAGCAATCAGTGCCCGTACTACATTTATATACCGGTTAGTGAGACACAAATAAGAAATATAAATGTACTTGGACAAGGAAGTACCAGTGACAAAAATATCAGGTGATATCCAAGTACCTGTCACGCATATATATGATGGATATATGACAAGTCCGGACAAAAACCCTTCCCTTTGAGTGCTAAATTCTAGAGAGTAAGTCGTGTTATCGCTAACTATACAAGTCGAGTCTGTGACAACTCAGGATGTTTTCTTTGGAATGAGATGTTAACTCCATGTGACTGTATTTTAGATATCCTTTTCGGCATATATTTTTGAAAACCAATTGTGGTACGTTAACAAAATTGATGTATCATGGTCTCATCAAGGTTCCACTGTGATACGGTTACATACCGAGCCGCGATAATACGTTACTAGGGCAATACGTATGTAATAGTATGACAAAAGCAAATTTTAATGGCCAGTGAACCATTTTTCTATTTACGGTTGATATTTGGTTGCTATCAGTGGCCGGGTATTGTTTGTAAACATACTTGCTTAACAGATTAGATTTATGTTGCTAAATGAGTACTAGTCTAATACAGTCAGAAAAACAGACAGACAGACAGAGGTCTTATTATTTATCGGCGTTCTTAAACTGAGAGTGAAGGGGTTGGTGGGATATTTAAACCTTTTTTAAAATGCCTATTATTTGAAATGATCTCTTCCGTGAAACAATGCGTCAAGCAGGATGACATTCAGTTGATACAAATAGTAGATGCAGTCTATGCAATACTGTAATTGGCGACACAATAATGGGATTAGAGAGCATTCATTCCAAATAATTTATCATCTACTTAATGCCTCTTAGTAGACTTTTGGTCCCGTTAAGTCTGATTTGTTTCAACACGATCATTGTTATCTCTGTCGAGCTGCAGCTGTCTTTGATAGACGAGCACCAGGAGGCTTAATTTGATGATATCAAATTACATTACTCCTACGAACACGTGGCATGCAATAACATTTTAACCTAGTTACATTATATTGCGTAAAATATTAGTATAGAAACACCTGTCAACCTTGCCACAAAGTTACGTCACATCTTGAACGTACAATTGCTCCTAGATCCTACTAAAATGTACTAGTATCTTTTTTTCTACAGGATTAAATCAGGGTTTTGTAATGTTACATTTATTATTTAAAGTCTTTAGTTTTTGACCATTAACTAAGTATCTAGTTCCTCTGATATTCAGAAATATATGATAAAATCTGTCATTAATGACTTGTTTACTTTTTAAAACAAAATAAATATGTTATTTTCTTATGCCTGGACACTTTTGGCCAAACTTTGGACGTCTACACTATGTATTTGTAAACTTTAAGGAAGTTCGAAAATAGCGTTCAAAACAAATGGGTAAGATTTCTGTCATTTTTGTAATTAAGCACTGTTACTTTGTTTTCGCGTGGTCATACATAAGATATTTTTGTCGCACTTCAGGGATGTCTATTATCAGATAGATAAGTAAACATTACGTAATTGTGACCCTTGAGATCCTAAGTCTATAGGATTTTTTTTATATTTCTGATTTCGCTTTTATTTCAAATAAGGTATTAAAATAGGTTGAAGCATTAATGTCTTCCTTGTTTAAAGAGGCGGATCTAGATACAGCCTTGAGAGAAACGCAACAATTTAACCTAAGCCAGTAAAATGTGAAACTTGGGTCACAATGACCTTCTTTTGTTGAAAGAGTACCTATTTAGTTATGACCTAAACGCTAAAGCTTAATTTAAGCCAGCAACGTATAAGATGTAGGTCACAGTGACATTCATTTCTTGTTGGGGTGTGGCACTAATTGAGATGTATACAATCATCCAACTTGATGTGCACAGATTGCGAAATAAACTTAAAACACGAGACACAGTAACCTACATTTGTGATAAGGTTGTAGTAACCATCAAGATGCATTCCCTCGACAAGATTCATGATTCCAGGTATAACATTATGTATACAGTATACAAAAAACCCGAGCCAAATACATACGTTTAATCAAGAATATATAACTAATGTACATGCATGTACAACGTTAACTTTTTCAGCCCCCTCCCAAAGGGGGTAGGGGCAAAGAAACACCCTCAAAAAGTCCAAGATTTTCTCCATTTGGCGCATCATCATACATTTTCTCCACTGATTATCTAGGACATATGGTTGAGATTCAGTGAGGGTGTACAAATGCATATGCTTTTCTCTGTGCGGACGCCGACACCAAAAGTAGTACAATAGCTTTCCTCTGTTTCACGCCAGGTCAAAATATAACATTATTTGCATTCATTTCGCATTGATCTTTCGTAAATAACTTAACTAACATTATATTATCGCAAAATGGTTGCATTATTGGTTTACTGGTTTATGGACCTGTAGTGTAGTCGACTTGCCTATTATCTGTAACTAAGCTGTTATTGTGGGCATTTTCTGACAGAAACCAAAGCTGGAAACTTTCTGCAGGACTCCTGAATTTGGTTTCTTTTATCTATTCGCGAGGAATGCAAATTTCGGATTCCTCTGTTTGTATGGGTAGGTTTTCCAGTGAATTTTCTCGACAGAAAAGTTAGGTAAAATTGGGGAGACAATGAGGGTGGTAGAACCCATTCAGATCCCCACACATGGAATCTGTGGTGGCTCAGTGGTCAAGAAGTTGGACACGTGACAATAAGGTTGCAGATTAAAGTCCCACCATATGATCAGCCCTGATCGACTGCCAAATTTATCACAATTTCTTTCAGGTTCGTTGGTTTCTTTTCTCTTAGTAATTAAATTTGGAAGTGCTTCAAGAGGAAAGAAAATTATGATATTTTTGATTTTGTATGAAAAGCTATAAAATATGTAAAATATATATTTAACATAATTTGGGAGAAATGGCACTGACTACATGAAATGACTTAAAATAATGAACAATACATAAGCGAATATATAAATGACAAATCCGCCAGGCTCTTTAATTTGGAAGATAGGAGGTGGGGTGACCTAGGTTTTTATTTTTAAAAAAAATACCGGATGGGTGACATGATAGTCACAGAACCCGTATTTAGATTACTATTAAAGAGAGACATATGGCTGTAGGGACAGACTACAATCATATGGCAGGCGTATAGAAAGATCACACAAGAACAAATGATAATATCCGTATCTCTAGGCAATAAATATATAAAATAATAACGTACTTGTAAATATGATTTTGATATTATTAATGTTTGAAGCAATTACCTATGCCCTATTAAGACTCTTTGTACAGTGACACTTTATAAAACTTGACTGTTTGCCATTTTTTAGACCAAAACTATTGGCAGTTTTATAGAGGTGGCCAGTATCTAGAGGCTTGGTCAGTATTATAACGGCTATTTGTGACCAAATTGTCTGGCCAGCTTGACAAAATGTCTCACGCTCTGCAATTTCAACGCCACGATCGGGGTATCTGATTGATCAGCGCTTAGACATGTATTGGCTAAACATCATAATGTTTAGTTGATTCTGAGCTTCAGACTATTGTTGCAACCTCCAGGACTGGAAAAAAGCTTATTTCATGATTTCTGCATATTTTTTAAAAATAATCTTTTATCTTTTTTGCCATATTGTTCGCAGAGTTTTGATTTAGGCGATTGCACTTTAATAACGTCACTTATCAATGATGTATATCACTCTTCTATCTATCTATCTCTCTCTCTCTCTCTCTCTCTCTCTCTCTCTCTCTCTCTCTATATATATATATATATATATATATATATATATATATATATATATATATATATACCGAGTAAATACCGAATCAGATACAGCCTTTATATGTTTGAGCCATATTTCCTGATGAGTACTGTATTGGAAGATAAACAGAAACTGAAATGGAAGATATAATGATTTGAGTACTGTGGTCCATAACTAAAACGCTGTTCAGTGGTGTCATAAATATGTACTGTGATGTGTGATATAGGCAAGTTCGCATTATAGTGAGTGCATTATATGGAAAGATATAACTCAGTCAGTATAATAGTGGGATCCATGACCATACCAGAGTTATGTCTGGAACTGTGGTATAATGAGGCGCTATATAGTGAGTCAGCGCTGTATGTAGTTCAGATAATAGAACACCTAGTCAATTTTGTTTTATCTTTTAGCAACATTGATACGTTTATAATATGTTCACAAGCATATTTTGTTCTATACATTTTCATATTATGAATGTATTGACCCTTTTTCTGACTTTTAAATAATATGTGATTCAGAATTATGTAGTTGTGAGAAATTTATTACATCTTCTTTTTGACAAAGTTACGTATGAAATTGTCCAATCCCTATGATACGTCTCACCACTGGAAAGCACCCAGAGGAAATAAATAATGTTTGACATCTAGATTATAAATATGAATATCACAGTATTACTTGATAATTAAACACAAATGTAAAAAATATGAATTTTGACATTAATCTGTAAAGAGAAACATCAAAGTGGTATGCTTTCCGTTCTATCTTATTTTTACTAACAAGTTAGTTGATAAGTACTTGCACCAATCCATAGGAATTATATATTCATATAAAATTACCTGCAATAGTGCTGTATATACAAGCTATGACTGTGTTAACCCATGGAACATATCTCGTAAACTACCGCTTGGCTTTGGTCATTAGTAGCTACCAATAATACAATCTGAGTTGAATAAATCCGGTCTTCAGTATTTAAGGCCAGGAACAAGTTTTAATTTTATATATATATATATAATGTGCAGTGATCATGGAAGACAAAAGAGATTCAGAAAGCGTTATAAACCTAATAAGCCAAGGACCATTTTGCCCGTAAAAAGTGTGTTTGTTCAGCAAAATTGCAAGCTGTCACTTAATGTCAAGAAAAATCATTATACTTTGCAAAGCTTAACATAAATGTTTTTTGAATGAGCATGGCCCTATTCCTCATTTGCAGTAGATGTAGTGTATTAAAATATGCAGAAATTCACCTAGGATTGTAAATGTCTATGCTTAAAATAAAAGTCTGACAGCTGAAGCTATTGCTGATATCAAGATTAGGACTTTTGTTTATGATTCTTAACAAAGAGTTTGTTTAGTGTCATGAAAAAATAAGGGAAGAATCAACTAAAAGTTTGTAAAATTAGATGGCAGGGTTACTAGCACAATAATGAATTTGCAATGGTGCAAGAAGATACACAAACATGAATGGCACAGTCATTGGAAGATGTGTGTAAATGCGAAGAGTTGATGCTGCACATGATAGCACAGAAATATCATTCACCAGTCTTGGTTTTCTTATATGTTGGATATAAAACAAACATTATAATACTTTTTCGCAGACTATGGAGTCTTGTCCTTTATGGAGCTATTTTTGGAGTTATGGACTTGCAAAACAAGTTTTAAAATAGAGTTGATACTGATGCCAATAAAGACGGACATCCTATTTATCAGAGAAAGGCGATACAATGTTTGGGGTCATACATTTAATATGGAAAATATTGAATAGCTACATGAATCCGAGCTGTCTTGATTTGTACAAAATATTGAATAGCTACATGAATCCGAGCTTTCTTGATTTGTACAAAATATCGAATAGCTACATGAATCCGAGTGGTCGGATTTGTACAAAATATCGAATAGCTACATGAATCCGAGCTCTCTTGTATCCAACCATTACTTTTTTATTTTAATAGTTTATGGGTGAATTCCATGAAATGCTGTGTATTTGGCGTCGTACTCAGAATCTGCTTTAACTACAAATCGTTTGAGAATAGTGTTTTGACCATAGGCTATTTACATATGCTTTCATAACCACGAGTTGGGACTCGGTATTGTCGGCCACGGACACGATCTTGTTAAAGCTCGTGTTTAGGATGCTGTCATGAGGTCGCCAGTTTTGAGAACCCTGAGGGCGTCGTGGCTGTCGACATATATTTTGGAGGCGGCATTTTGTGGCTGGGTGGGACCAGCCACGTTACGATGATAAGCTCGAGCAATCTCAACAATTTCAGACCGACTAATAAGCACACCATCATCTTTCATTATACCATCGGCGGCAAAGACAGCAATGTTGCCGACTGTTACATTGACTGGTTTGGCGAGGAGTGTCGAGACACCCACGCCCGAGATTTTTAGGTTTCTGGCGGCATTGGCGAACACGACCAGGTCAGTCGGGTCTGCGTTAATAGCGCGGTTGCCAAAAGGTTTACGTCGATCTTGGATGCGCATGTGGTGAGGTCAAGCGGGCTTATTGCTTCCGCCGAAACGGCAGTAACACAGAAGATGCGCGCGCTTTAAATACTAGAAAGTCCAATTATATCCGCAGCAATTGTTCGTGTTTGCCATAAAAGAGGGGTCTACCTTCAACTATTCTTGAATCTGGAGCGTGGAGTAGGTAAGCGGCAGCGACTGGTGGTCGCGTCCCTTTCCTCTGCCCAGTGCGTCTCGCGGTTCTGTGAAGAGTCGAAGTTGACAATGCCAGCTTCATGCCCGCTGCGCCCTGGTAGGTGTGCCGACTTATCGCGCATATGGACACTGGAGAAGCGCTTTAATGGCTTGGCCATACAAAGTAGTTTAAAGTTGCAGAGAGACATTACCACCGCCCTGACAGACGCAGACCTCGCCTTTATCATTTACCACTGCCACAATTGGTGACGGCGTCAATGATTCTCTTTAGGGCAAGACCACCAGATGTGCCAACCGCGCCGAGCGCTGCTGCCTTGCCAGTGGCTACTAGGGCTTGAATATCAAGGGCGATCAGAGGCAGGATACCACCCTCTTTTTGCATGGCTTTCAGGGCCGAGTCAGAAAGTTCAAGGTCGATGCCACGCTTTGCCATGCGGACAGCTTTGAGGTGCTTGTTCTGGGTGGGCATTAGCATGAATGGGTACTCCCATAAAGATTCCCAGAGAAGATCCGCGAGAAGACTTCATGGCCTGGCGCTATTAAACAGGCAACCTATTCCAGCTGGCCTTTGGAGTGGGACCCTAGTTGTTTTTGTATGGCATTGTGTTGTCGTTTCTACTGTGCTGCTACAAAGCACTGTAAGCGTATGTATGGTTTGGTTATGTAGTTTAAATTGTGTTTTTAATGGGGGCGTCGATGACCTTCCTTTACCCGCGGGCGCTCTCGAGCAGCAGCGTTTTGTCTGAGAGGATAACGGCAATAGCTTTGAGGTTGTTAATTGTACCCTTTGCGAAACGGGCCTTGAGGTACATGAGTAGTTATGCGTGCCACCCTGGCCCCGTACGGGAATTAACATTAGCCCGTAGATTTACTTTATGTGGCACTCTGGCCCCTATGGGAATTTAACATAGTGCGGCTCTCTGGCCCCATATGGGAGCTTAACATTGTTGGGCTCTCTAGCCACATATGGGCATATAACACTGGTCCACTACGACAATGGTAATGTTAAAAATATCTATAGGTTGAATAGGTTGGGACCAGAGTACGATCTCCATGTAACCTGTGGAGCTAAACATATGTTTAAAATGCTTGGACTCTCTGGTCCCATATGGCAAATGAATGTTACAATTTTAGATACAATTCAACACACAACCTACAATACAGCAACCGCTTTTTTTACAATCCATCACACCACATATACTATTCATTATCCGCTTTTTATTACTATCCAAGATCCCCCCTCCCCCCTACTATCCAATAAATAGGTCAGGAGTGTTTATACACACATAATACTTAGATACATACACACATACTACCACACAAGAAAGGTAGGATGTACAAGAAGGGGGATGAAATAGACACATACTCTCACACAATCATACTATACTATCACACAAGGGTAGGAAGTGTTTATAGACACACTACTATACCTTGACACACAAACGTACTATCACACAGAAGAGAGATGGGATAAGGGGTTTTAAGCTTGAGTTATCAACACAGACATACACAAAACACACACACAAACACATACATTCACACATTTTGGCACATGATTAGTATCTCTTTGTTTGCTAGACATCTGGGTTGCCCGAGAAGGGTCGCTCGGGTTTCTGTCACCAGTTTCCCTCAAAATGGTCGCCCCTTCCTGGTCGGGTACCAAGGCTGCATATCTTTAGCACCATTTGGTCCACGATTTTTGGTGGAGACCATGAGCTTGGTTGGCTTTCTTCTTCGAATTTTCTTTGTTCTCCATTTCCTCCTCCTCCTCTGACATCCAATCTGGATAACCCGATTGTCTAAACCTTTCCTCGATTTTCATCCAGTTCTTTTAGAAAATGTAAAATTTCCTCTATCATCTCATTCTCTCCTCTTCCCTCTCCGTCTAAAGTCTCTCCTTTACCCTCCTCTCCTCCTCCCATTCTACCTTAATTTTCTCCACTTCCTCCTCCATTACTTCCTGACGAGCCTGTTCCCAGAATTTAATGAGCTACTCTTCCCCTTCAGATGTCTCTTGCGAGGGTAGACATTCAGTTCTTGTACCCAGCCCAGGACGTGCTCTACTCTCTCCAATAAACTTATTGCTTCTCTGAATGTTTCGACTTTACACTTTTTGGCTGGTCATTCTTCTTTCTTGTGTGGTCAACGATGAAAACATACCTCATACAGAATACAACACTCACACAGAATACAAACGGAACAGAAATCGTGCGAACCTAAAATAAACCATTATTTTGATTGTTTACATAGGTTTACACAAGGGTAAGAGAGTGTTCATAGACACACTATATCCACACAAACACACTATACCCAACAAACACACATTTTGTTTTTGGCGGGGGAGTTGTTTTTAAAAAGTTTTAGTTTTGGGGGGAAAGACAACGACATACACATTCACAAACAAACACAAGCATAAAGCACAAAAGAACTGGCAAATGAGTAATATCTCTTTTCAAGAGATGTGGGTGGTTCTGAAAAGGACCGTTTTGTTGGTGAATCGTCCTGGATATTAATGTCTAGCACTACGAAGACGTTTCACCATTGGCCTCACCATAGCATAGGGTCGCCTCTTTCTAAAGGAGAACGAGAAGTCATCTGTCTCCATTAAGCATTCCATCTCTTTTCTTTCTTGCTGTACTTGCTCCTGCTGCTGTTGCTGTCGCTGCCTCTGCTGCTGTTTCTGTCTCTCCTCACAGTCTTTTATCTCCCTGATTGTTTCTTCGCGCAGGACATCTTCAACCAGGTTCTGCGCAATGTTTAAGAAGATGGTTGCTTTTCTGTCGGTCCTCTTCTGGATCAGGTGCTACCTGACCCGGTGCATGTGCATCATGGTTTCACTCAATCTTTATATTTTCGAGGAAATGTTGTTTGGTTGACTAGTTAGCGATGGGCGGCAAGACTGGTAAACTCACCGCTTTATATGGGAGAAGCATGGGCTTGAAGGAAAACATCCCTCCGATTTGATACGCGGACGTAAAGGAAAACATTACAAAGATCAATAGAAAGAAGATGAAAGAGCATATCAAAACAGTTGCTTTAAAAAAAATCCTGAATATAATCGCGGGTCAAAATACTTTCATCGTCGATATCCTGAACGAACAAGTTCAAGAACAGTTGGACAAACATGATCCTGGCTTTTATGAGGTTGACAACGTTGCGGAGTCATACTTGATTTCCAATGATCTAAGGCACTGTCATTTTGCCATCGATGCATCCGACGTTTCTGAGCTAATTAAAAAAGAAAATAGATAGCCATAATGTTCAGAAAACCATCTTTCTATTTCATCATCATTTCTAGAGAACTCGTGATGAAAACAAGTCACTAAATCGTTTTAAGGGAATCCAAGACTGCGTTGATGAAGAAAACACATACAATATTGTCCACCCCATGGAATCTGATTCTTGTAATCTAACGTCAATGATGTCGTCTTGTAGAAAAAAAATGTAATTCATAAGAATCAAAATAGTCCCCACTGTGATTATTCGGAAAGTAGAGGGCTGGTTGTGTTGATGACATAGGCTTGAACATCTTTAGTCTCTGTACTATGTTGCAAGAGAGCTTCGATGCGTTTAGTCTCCAGAGAAGTCAATGGAGGTAAGGAAAGGTCACACAAGTCTTTATACCACTTTCTCAAACTCTTCTCTTCTGAGATGAGAGTCTATGCCTCTTCCAGATACTCTTCCAACTTTTCCTCTTGACTGAACATCAAACATTTGTCGTGTTGTTCCTGAATAGGATGCTCGATTTGACATACATAACAATGTTCTCTGGTCAGGTTTGTGATTCTTTCAGCGAAGACTAAACGTTCTTCTTGTCCGGGCCATCTTGTCATCATGACTGTCTCTTTTTCACTTGTGGTGTGTGATTACCCATCTCCATCGGTTAGTTATTCGTGTTCCATCATTTCTTTTCTAATAGTCTAAGATCACTTCTCTTAAACTGTAGAATTCCCGAATATTGTCAAATTCTGCATACAGTTTGAAGTTCACTCTGTTTGTAAGAGGTACCGCAATTTGAAGTTCCACACGAAGCTGACTCGATTGTATAAGGTGGAAATGTCCTTCGTCGCTGCCTTGGTATGGAGTGAGATCAAAACCCCACAAAGGATATCCTCCCCCAAAATACTCGTACGAAATACCATGGCTGATGTTGGTACCTAACTGTAATGTGGCTTCAAACAGTGTAAAGTAAGATCTAAAGTAATTTTTCTGGGCCAAGTTAGATACAACGTGTCTGGTACACAATGTCTGGCCATCTCGGGTGACTTCTATAATGGACACGTTGAAGTGTTGGAAATCGAACGAATTTGGATCCATGGCTCCGTTATTGGTCGCATAGCTAACGATAGCAATAAACAAATGTTTTGGAAGCTGTCCTTGTAAAACATGATCTTCGATCTTGGATTGGAGTCCAGTGACAATGGTGAAGGTTTTCACTTCCACTCGCCGTAAAGGATACTTGGCTTTCGTTCTGCTCAGAGTTTGACTGATGTCGCTTCCCAGTTTAGGTAAGACATATACAAAGCGCACGTGAAGTCTGGATTCTTCTATGCTAGTTTTGTGCTCGTTAGCATTAGACATGAAATGGAACACGGCACTACTTCGATTCAGTCTTAGACGTACATTCACTCTATTCTACAAATACTTGTCTTGCAACTACATGTCTAAATGCAACAGATCCTTCATTTCTAAACTGAGCCTCGTCATCTTTTGTCAACTCTGTGTCTTTGAACTTGTTTAAAGTGTCAGGTTTTCATTCCACGAAGGATTCCAGATGTGTGTTATTGACTTTTTTTCCGTACGTCAATAGATTTTCCAGGTCCTCTTGGTGAGGGTAAGTGTTATGCTACTGCTGACTAGTTTGTTATTCAAGTACAAATCCATTTTGCTGAACAACGAATGCATGAAATTGTTGATGAGATCCACCATGACATCTTCGGCTGTATTGGTATTCTCCATTTTGAAAACCTTGACTTTCAGGTACAAGTGACCGTTTATCAGATCGATGTAATCTTAGGGTTGTCCTTTGATTTCAAATTTGATAGGCGCTGAGATAGTTAATGACGACACAGGATAAAATTATACCCATTAGAATTCTTGCATCGTCATCATTGTTTGTGGCATGGCAAACAAATCGAGTTCTAACTTGGAACATTTGCAAGAATCTCGGTTGCATCAATTTTTCCTTTTCATCAGTTAAGATTAAAAAATGTCCAATTATCTGACCGCTCCTGTTCTTCTTTTCTTATTCTTTTTTTGAACGTATTTATGAGACCTGTAGGGTTTTTGACATCCCTTTCTGCCTCGTCCTTACTGTAGTGTAGAGGAAGAAGCAATGCCTTGACCAGAAGTGTGAAGCGAATTTATAGAGGTGTCGCTGCGACATAAAATGTCTTTTCCAGTTTGAAGCAACACATTTGTTCCTGCTTTAATGAAGGCTTCTTGGACCTTGTTTGTCGACGAGGACGTTTTGTAGAAATTCTTTTCCTTGCGTCAAAACTGCATCTTTTAGAGCATGCAATTATCGTGTCATCAAGTGCTTTATGATGGGTGCTACCGTACAAAAAGCTGATTTTAACATTTCTCCTAAACCATGTCCTCGTGATCGAGCGACTCCTTGCTACATAGGATACATCTGTAAGAATTCGCAAGATAATCGTTTTAGAAAACGTAGTTTCACCGTGACTTTCCTTGGAAGAATAGAATATTTTGTCCAAAATCTCCTTTTATCCTGATATTGACACTGTCAAAATATGATTTACTGACAGAAAGATAATGCGGATGTACAAATTCTCGATGAACGTGATGCGTGTTTCCTCCTTCATCGTAAGCAAAATCCATTTAGAAAGGAATGACTCCCAGTAACGGAACAGCTGTGTTTCTCTCCACGTACTCGAGTACATCCGTGTACACAAACAGTAAGTTCAGTCCTTCATTTAATTCGAAATGGTAGAATCGATCGTTGTTGTGGATGTCTTTCATAAGAACGAGAGCGGTGTATCCACCCAGAATAGTAAACACACCACGACAAAATGTAATGGCTAGTGTTCTGTCGTAATAAAAATCGATTTTAAGATGATGAGAAATATTATGGCACTCGATCTGTGCTTTGCCAAACTGATCGCTAAAAATAGCTGAAATCTTTTTGACCAGATGTTGAGCATTAAAATAATATCCTACAGGAGTTCTCATGGTATAGTTTGTCGATGGAGGATTTGTCGGTAATGCTTTTTTATTCATAAAAGCCAGGATAATCTTTGTCCAACTGTTCTTGAACTTGTTCGTTCAGGATATCGGCGATAAAAGTATTTTGACCCGCGATAATATTCAGGATTTGAGTAGGATACACAATTTCTACCAATGATACTTCCCAATGAGCCTCTTGATCCAATTGTATGGATTAAGGTAATTTGGTGTGAAACAACAAAATGTGTTATTGGACAACACAGCTATAGACCTGTCACCAGATAATGCTAAATAAATTTGGTTATTCATAGTTAAACGGTTCTGGTTTCCGAGGAGTCACTCGTGGTCAAAGGAAAATGATTTTCCAAATGCTCCAAAAGAGAGATTTTCCAAATGCTCCAAGGAAGGACTGGGAAGAAGATAATCAATACAACTGCTGAGTAAAATTGTCCACAATTGTTTGTCTCCTTGTTGCAAACTCAAATTTGCAATTGCTGCTCCAAAGACACAAGACACAATACACCACAAGTATTTGGCAGAAAAAGATTTGATTTTTATGGACACGTTCTCCACACCACACCCACAGAGGTTGCTTTTGATGTTCTTGAAGAGAGGAACCCCGCGAAGGAGAGGTAGCTGCTGTGTTTAACGGCATGGTAGTTATTTCAACTTCTTTTTATAGTCCATGAATCAAAACTAGGTCGATATCCTTTCCGACGTACTTTCACTTCTTCAAGAATCCGTTTGCCTACTTTACGTGTTTTTCCATCACGTCGTCTTCTTTCTTGGTCACTCGTTGTAACTCAGGCAAGTCAAAAGTTCTTTTTAACACTTTTCCGTTCATGTATTCCAGTTAATAGGCAGGAAAAATCACATCCACACACTTGTCCAGTGACACGAAACAATTCAGTTCTCCAATTAGATAAATAACCTTTTTCAAATGTGCATTTGGATTTCCAATGGAAATCCCACCTCCAGTCTTTAACACTTCTTTTTTTTGTGGTGGGTGACATTCCAAACACCATCACTTCGTTTTCAGGGCTCACTTTATCGGGTGCACATCCGATGCTACGATGGTAGGAATGGCTGTAAGCTTTGACGAGACGTGTTAACACATCGATGTATTTGAGAGTGTGTTGATGTGTAAAATATTTCAACATATGTTCTTTCAAAGTTTTTTAAAAACGTTCCATGACACTCGCTTTTGTTTCAGAATTTTCAGTGGTGGAAAAAAAAAATGAATGTGTCGTTGTTTCAGTTCTTTTTGAAAAGATTGTTTCAGAAATTCGGCGCCTTTGTTTTCCCTCGTAGAGGGTGACGGTTTCTTTGTTTTAAAACTAGATTTAAAGCTTGCACTAACTCTGAACTTGTCTTGGAGGTCAAAGAAACAACCCTAGCTGAATTTGAAAACACGCCAATGACACAAAACAAATAGTTATAACCGCGATTGTAGGCTGGCAAATGAGAGACATCGGCTACATCTGCTTGCCATTGATGATCCAAGCCTGCTAGTTTAGTTTGACTTCTGGAAAATGGTCGTCGAATGAGTTTGTGTAACGTGTACGTCTATTTTTCTTGTAACCAATGTCGTACATCTCCCAGGCGTACATTTTTGAGTTTGGTTCTAGTTGCACGATACAATATTTGAACTACTCCGTAACCAACAGCATGAGCAGGGTTGTAGTAAATACTGGCTAAAAGTGTATTCATGATGGGATTAACTGCTTTTGTTGTTCTTGCTGCTCCTCAATAAACCACCCTCTGTTCGGTACTGCTCTAAGGTTGATGTTCGTGAGGTAGTGGTCAGGACTGCGATGAGACTTGAAGTGTCTGACGTGCAATAGGAGTATGAGTAGCCATCGGTTGTTGGATGGTTACTTTTCTTTTTTAACTTCTGTCTTCCCTTCTTTCCTTTATTCGTCTGCTGGCGAACGTGTCAACATCATCTTTTGGACCCAATCTTTTATTTCTTCTCCTCTGGGAGTAGGGTAAGGTGTCAATAAGGAGGCTGCGATCTTACCAGTATTTGAAGAGACGGAGTTTTAAATATATCTCTTGTTTCTTCTTCTGCCATCCATGTGGCTGTGTCTGTCTTTGTGGCTTTATATATTTCTTCGCTTTTCATGACAGCGTTGAAATATCTCAGAGTAGGTTTAGCTGTCTCGTCTAAAACATTCTGGTGAAACAGTTGAAGAGGTTACAATAATTATCCATACCGTTGCGATTTTTCTGTTTCTGATCAATCGGTTAGACCCAGCAACGGTTGTAATTCTTGTTGTAACTGTGACGTCTCGGGGAGATTACGATTAGGACGTAAATGAAGTATGTATTGTTTATACCATCGTTTGTGTGGAACTAAAGTGAGTTTTCGTCAATCCACAAGATCCAAAAGTACAAGTGTAACGTCTTTCCAGAAAAATCTGTCCTTTTTATCTTCTTCTTTTTCTACCTAAAATTGTTCCAGCAATCGATCCTAACAAAGGAGCAGCCACTTTTAACAAGGGTACTATTAGCATGGGTAGAAATCATCCTCGTTGAACGAGGATTTTTTTCTTCTTTTGACTAATGGGTGTTTTCTTTTTCGCCATTTGTCAAAGAACGTTCTGACGTTTCCCTAATCCTCGTTTCTATATCTTGGAGAAAGGTACAGTTCCTTTCAAAACGTTCAACAATCATTAACACATGATATCGATGACTTCTTTGGGTGCTTTTTGAATGATTTGTTTTCGCATTGAAGCATTGGATTTGGTCAGAATATCCCAATGTGTAGTTATACGAGGAGGGGTGTCCTTGTTTTCCCTTTTTGGAAGAAGGTTGTTTCTTGGGTCGTGGAGGGGTGGTGTGCACTTCTTGGTGACATCTTTGTTTCAGGAGCAAAAAACAGTTGACTACGGGCATCACTCGACGATGAGGACTAAATAGTGTCAGTTCTTGTTTGGATAAATCCAGTAAGCTATGTAAAACACCTGTTCTGTCTTGTACTTTTGTCTGAGGAAGAGGCCACTTTTTAGCTGCAGCAGCAGTCGTTAGAGCAGAAGACGTCGCCGGAGAAGTATAAGTTCCTTTAGAAATAGGGTTCCATTTTTTCATCAAATTAGGAAACACTGGTCTTAAATCAGGTTTGGCAGACATCATCCATAACGGCAAAGAAGAAGTGGCAGGAGAAACCGTCACTGAGCGGCGAGGTTTTCTGGAGTACGTGCGCGTTCTAGCAGCAGTACCTCTCTTTCTGGTAGATGATTTTTTCTTGGGACTTTTCTTTTTGGGGCTTTTCTTCTTAGATTGTGAACTTGTAGCACTACTTCTCTTCTCTTTGGTCTGCCGTCTTTTTGGGGATTTGTCTTTTTTTTTAGCTTTGGCGTTAGGATACCATTTTAAAAATGAACGAATAATGACATCTCCTACAGAGCCACTTCCACCAGGTTTCAAATAATTTGTGTTTTAATTTGAGTATCGATTCTTAGATCTACCAGTTGTTACAACTCTACGTTATGTTTTTGAAAAAAAAAAAAATTGTTTGATTTGGCATGTGATTGATCTCTTAATGTAACTGACGTGTTGTTAAAGTAACACTTCGTAACTCTTCTAACAAACGTGGCCGTACTTGTGCATTTGTTTCGCAACTGATAACACACAGAGCAAGAATCAATTTGGCAGGAGGATTCGATTGAAAGAATGTCATGTTGAATACTGTTAGGAAGGCAAGAAGTGCAGGATGTTTTTATATTTTTCTTTTTTCAGATAGAAGCCAAAAGTGACGTGTAAATGACAGGACCTCCTTCTTGGCACCAAATGTGAAACAAATTGGTACGAAATCTCAAATAATCTGGATTGGTAGGTTTTAAGTCGACGAGCAAATACGCACGGGGTGTTTGAGTGGAATCGTCATACACGTAATTCAGCCAAGGAATTCTAACTGTGTAATGCACATTGCCACTGATGGTACGATGTGCTTTACTTTGCTGAAATAAAGTTTGAGTAATGTAAATAATACTGGCATTACGATAATGTCCTTTTCGTGTAAACCAAAGTATAATTTCTTCTTCTCCTAACATGTCATCGAAGATGACAAGATGTGTTTGACTAAAGTCAGACACGATCCCATCTTCTTCGCGAGGAATGCCTTCTGCAAGCGAAATAAATTCTTCTTGACTTCTAGGAGTAATGTGTAAGCCGATTACCACTCTTTTGTAACAACCCATGATACGCTGTGATGGACGATCAAACATTTGTGATTTGTGTTCAATTAAACGTTTGACAAATTCGGTTTTGCCTAAACCACTCAGTCCAGCAATAAACATGTTAAAGGGACGGCAAAGATACAATGCCGCCCAACTTTGACGATCTAACTTTTCGTCAATCACTTTGAGAACGGGGCAGACAATGTTGCTTAGAATTCTCGGATTACCATCAACGACACAAGAAACTTTATACATCTTACACACGTTTAATGTTTTCTTCTCTTTTCATGGAAAGTGTAACAACAAAAACATATTTACATTTCAATGTACAAGAATTACAACAAGAAAACACATAATGCATAAATGTCCCCGAACATCAACGTCGCACAACTTAAAATCACTGCAGCTGCAATTAAACAAGTAAGTGTACAATTTTCTCTATCCATCAATGTCACATTTAATGTATGGTGTTCTTCTAGTCTCTATGGAATTATTTTTCTCTAATATTTCCAGGAATGTAATTTCTTCATTCTTTTCTATCTATACACTACTACTACTACTACAGTAGTAGTTATCGTGGATTTGTAGTATTTCTTCCCTATTTTGTGTTCTTCTACTAATGTTTCTAAAATTGTTTCTAATTCAATTTTCACTTCCAAATTGCCTTCACTGACTCTAAGTTAACTTTTTTTCTTGGTTCAGTGACAAACAATGTCTTTGGCATAATGAGCCACCTCTTGCATCCAATCATCAAATCCAAGACTTTTTCAATCACGTACATCTTTCCAGTTGTGAATTTGTTGGTGTAAGTATGAAGCGTGGATAAAGGTACAACGAATGTCTTCTACCCACGAAGGAACACAAATTGTCTTCATCACTATTCTCAATACTTTTAACACAACGAGTCTTTCGTGCATAAAAAAAGTTTTGATGGTCATGTCTTTCCTGCATGTATAGTTAATAAACTGTCCAAACAAATTTTCTGGCAAACGAAATCCGAGAAAAATGGTCACCAACACACAACACACGTTGTACAAAATTCAGTGGAGCTGTATGTGGAAACAGTTGTTGGTAATCCTCTAAGTCCTAAAGAATGTCATTGACCTCTTTCCATGGAATTTGTTGCAACACTGAGGACAAAAGTCGTGACACGGTAAGCTTTTATATTAGTCTTTCACAGGAATGTCGTTCTTTTTTGAGGAAATAGTCACTCTTTTGCCACACAGTGTCTGGTGGTAAATTATGTCGAACCTGATCAGTCACTAAATCACACACAACACCCCGTGAAGAAGACTCGTCTTGAGGTGACACTTCTTTTAAATTTTTTTTAAAAACATTTCTGTAAGGTTTTGTAATCTGGAATTCCGGGTACCACTCCCATATTGTCGGTAGAAGTCGTGGCATCGAAATTCTTGTTTGTTGTGGGTAGTTGACCATTTGAACACCTTGAAATAATCAATCCTCTTACAATATCCAGATACCACCTGGTGAAAATGTCAACGTCGTAAAGGATGCAATTGTTCTTTGCGTTTCACTTTAATCTGTACAAGCTCTCTGTAAATGTGATCTAGTAGCTGAAAAGGTAATCTGCGAATTCTTTCTTCTAAAGTATTTTTGTGGATAATAATCATGCCTCACCAAAGGAAGGTTGTGACAGCACGGAGACCATCTGGCATGTTCCATGAAAGATGGATGTTTATACTCCCATTCGTGGATCTTCACATCAAAACTAAAACACTGTACTTAGTCTCCTCGTCCCCGAGTAGAACAATCCAGTTCTGGCTAAACTTTTGGTACTGAATCATCCAACCAGATCTTTAGGCCATTGTTTAAACGTCATTAGTCCACTTTCAAGGTCACCATAATCAGACAAGGCCACAGGAAACATGTATTCTTCTTTGATTTATACATCTCGATGAACTAGTGGTATCCAGAGTGGCTTGCGAGTGCACGGATGAGATCCATAGATAGGTACACGCACTGCATAACTGTTACCAGTAAGCGGAAAGGTCGTGCTACATATCTTACCTAGTAAGGCACACGAACAGCATCACTTTCGATAGTAGAGGAGCGGCAAGGTTGCGCTGCATCACCGATGTCGCACAGTATGGCATCACTCTGGACGCAACGCACAGCATCGCACTCGAGTTCTTTGAACTAGGAGTCCACAGTGGGTCCCTCAAGCTGTTGCTTTGTTGAATTATTCATCTATCTAGGTTGGCGTTTGATTTAACAATGCAGTGTTTGTCTTGGAACTTTCCCCTCTTTTATACTGGAGATCAGCGTGTCCGTACGGTAAAGTGTTGTGGTCTGGAAGTCGCACTCGTTTCTGGTAGACAATTTGAAACACTTTTTCTAAAGGTCAACTGACGATTTGGTGATTGTGCAAACGTGCAATTTTGTATGGATCCAATGTTTTCAAGCATATTCGTGATCTTGTCGGGTTTGTAAAGCTTCTTTCAAGACGTTATTGTTTACTACTTGACTTGAACGATAGTTGTGTGTCAATCCTTTGACTTTGCATTTGGTGAGCACTTGTTCATGTCGGTATGTCGGTCACCGTATTTGTATCCACTTTTTTGGGGCCACCATTGGCAAAACTCACAATAGTGTCTTATGGATGTTCGTCCGTCCATGTTTCTAAATGGTCGTCTTCAAAGTTCTGGGTGATTGATCCTAAACACTTCACATTTTATCAAACCTTTGTAATGACGGATATGTTCCACGTCGATGTGTTCTGTCAACATTTGAGGGTCAGCAGTAGGCATATATTTGCACACCCAAGGATACAAGAAACACATCGACGTATTTGATTTTCTTTCCATGAAATTCGTCCATGTTGTACAGCAAGCGTGTTGCATTAGTTCATCCTTCAAACAAACTGTCGTGTGGATTTAAAGGTTCGATGGCTAATACGTCATACTCTTCGGAAATGCGTTTAAATTCTGGATCGGTTTTGAATCGTCGATCGTAATCGTGTTCCCATATTTCTATTGGTATTCTTGACTTTCTAATCTCAGGTGTCGTTGGTATATTTGCTCGTACAACTCTTGCATGCTGAGTCCATCTCTGAAAGGGCTTTTCAAGTCTTGTTGAGGAAAGCAAGTGAGCATCAGTGAAATAAACATTCCTGCAATTTGTAGATTATCTCGGGTGTGCAGAATCTCAGCTATCCACAGAAAGACTTTGAATTTTCTTTTATCCACCGTTTCTAGCATGTTGCATCAATTTGTCCTCAGTTTTACACGAGTAATGGAACCAGCACAAAGCTTTGTAGGAGTATTGACGACAGACAGAGATAGGAATGAGGGGGTATGATAGCAAGTTTGTTCTCAGGCACGAATAGACTAATCCACACACTTTGGCGATGGTAGAAGCTTCTTTTAAGGGATCAATATCTCCGTGATCAAGAAATCATTGTCGACAATGTCCACAACATCGTCGTAAAATGTTTACATCAGATCGGCAATATTTCAACATTTCTTCTTGAAGCTCAAACGGGTCTGAAGAGTGGGTTTGGTACCAGACTTAGAAAGCTTCTCGTTATTCAGTGTGCATACCGTCGGGGTCGTAATAGCACAACGTGTTGATCAGCTTCGGTATTCAAATAAGTGGAAAATTACTTTTTGCCATTTCTGTCATACAGAATGTTTCAAACATTCTAGCCAAAGGGATGTGATTACCTGTGTCTTGTGTACATTACAATAGAAAAAGAAGATAAAATCAACAGGTTTCTTTTTGTTCTTGTTCTGATCTTCCTTTAGTACTTCTTCAAATTAATTGTCATATTTTGTAATGTAACATTGATGCTCGACATCGAGAATTGGGTCACAAAAACGTCATTTGTTCTTTCTGGACAAACGTGTGATCTTAGATTATTCGTACACACATGTTGTCCACAAGTAGAACACGCCATCAATAATTCGCAAGCACTTTTCTGTTGTTGGCATTGTTTCATGCGATGTTGTTCATAACAGGCTGGACTAACAAAAATTCCTTTGCAAGTGGAACATTAAATCCTTTCTTTTCCTTTAGGAATGCATCGTCTGGATGCCAAACAGCACAGACGTCTCTCTTCACAATGAATATGGTGCTCCCTATTGCAAAATCTATGGTCACATTTCTCACAAAAGCAACTGTATACTGGTAATTGTATCAAATTGCTCATGTTGATGGTACCATTAATGTATTTTCCGCTTGGAAAATCTGGTTCTCAAAACACAAGAGCTCCACGAACCACTTGAGGATATACTTTCAACGTATAACAAGGAGCCAACACTTGTTGAAGTTTCTGCATCTCAGAAATGCCGCACACCGTCTCTTTGCTGATACTTGCTTGTTGTAAAAGGAGTTCTGCTTGTTTTCGTTGTTGAGGTCTGTTTAATTTTCTAATGTATTTCCATGATCGTGTACATTCCCCTGTCTCGTTCTTCTCGGCATTCGTTCAACCTGCGACGATGGCCCGAGCTAAACATATTTGATGTTGTGAGTTGTCAATCTGAACGATATTTGTTTTGGTACTGCGAATTTCATCCACCAATAACATTTTTAAGCATTGTCCGCTACTCTGAGAGGTGAAACGTGTGTCATGAGAAGAGTGGCTTTTCCATCGGTTATGTTAAACTCGTTATTCGATTGTTGAACGTGTTGAATTTGGTCCATGATTTTGGAAGGTGTTAATTTTGTTAGTGTACTAAACTTGATCCAGACAGGAGACTTCAAACTGTCGTGATTGATGGAGAGTCTTAAACGATCGGCATCTTTAGCACGGCACTGTCGTTTCAATGTTTCTAACAATGAATCAGACAAATATTTAATGAAACCTGCTGCCTTCTCTGCTGGGACTTCAGATTTGAACTCTTAACATTTGACTGTGTATGTGTAAGAAGTGGTTCGGAATTTTCTGGAGCTAATGAACGACTTTCTTTCTCAGTTGATCTTGACTCTCTTGGCCTGTCGTTAAGGTAGAGGGTATCGGTTCATGTTTATTCCTGTTTTCTTGAAAATCACTGACATGCAATTGTATTATCATCTCACTTAGCGTATGAGGCGACACCGAAAGTCGTCGTCGTCTTTTGGCTTTGTCTGGTTTCTTCTCCGCAAGCAATGATCGTTTAATCTTGATTCAAAAATTGTATTTGACTTAGTTTTACAAACTCCCTCGCTCTATATATAGAAAACTTCTTACCCTTAGAGAATATATTCATTCAGCTTTCAGTCTGTGAAGAAGATGGAAGAGTCAAAACAGATTACCCTTCTCATCAGAGATTTAATGAGTCATTCGAAAGTATACTTCCAATAAGATCATGGACTACTCAACTAGAGATAAAAGTCAAGATACTTGCCAGGAAAAGGACATTGGGTTCCACAATGTTCACAATCTCAAAGAAACGAAAAGACAGAAGATAAGAGAGACAAAGGTAAAGATACCTCTTATCATTGTCAAGAAAAAGGACATTGGTCTTGAGAGTGTCCCAAGAAATAAGAGAACAAGCAGGAGGAGCAGGGTTCTTCAGAAACAGATGAACAAGATTAACCCATAACTGTCAAGAAATTAAAGAATGCAAGACAACTAGAAGACATTGAAAAGGAATAACCCATGCCAGTGAAGAAATTCAAAAACAAAAAGAGACTGACAGTGAAAGAAAGAAAGGAAGAAGAAAATTGATTTGTGTGATGTGTTATGAAATTTCATTGTAATTCCTATTCAAAGAGAATATACCAAAGAAAACGTAAGTGTCTCTTTGTTTTTATTTTTTCCCTTCGCATGGATAATATACTTAATCACACTCACACACGCACACCTTGCATCATGGAGGGATTTAAGTTTTATTTATTGATAATCTTTGAGTAGTATCTCTTTTCTAAGAGATATAGGTGGTCCTGAAAAGGACTATTGGCGCTTTATTAATAACAAAAATAATTTATGTACTTGACATCAGAAGCTTAAGGTGTCTTAATCCGTTTCTACGGGCAAGTCCTACTCCTCTTGCTGCTGTTGCTGCTTTGGTAGTAGTAACTGCTGTTGCTGACTTCTCAGTGGCGTTGAACGTTGATGTAGTCCTAGAAGGTTTAGAAGTCTTGGATCGTGAAGGTCTCTTTCTCTTGGCTTGAGCTAAAGAAGTCTGATACATTTCTCTCAGATACTTTAACTCCTTTAAAATGTCCTGTAACAAACACAGCGCTTCGTTTTCATCCCCTTCCTTCTGCCTTTTACTGTTTAAAGGTTTTCTATTCGCCTCTTCTTCTCGCTTTTCTTTTTCTTCCTCTTCTTGTTGTTGTTGTTAAACAAATACTTCTTCTGCTTCTTTCGGTCGTTGCAAAAACTTCTCCAAATCGTCCCTTTCTTACTTTCTGAAATCATCATACACAGGCACCGATGGTGAAGAAGGTGAAGGTAATACAATCGTCGCAGGCAAACGTTTTTGCGGAGACGACAGGAAATCAGACAAAGCTTAATTGAAGTCATCCTCTAATGGAAGAAGAATACTAGCTACAGCAGCAGTAGTGGTAGTAGTCATGGTACTATCACTACTATAGGATGTATCGGCAGCAGGTACACCCCACTACATTGTCCTCGTGTTATCAGTCATAGGTATTGTATTTAAACAGTTCTGCAATGGTAAACCACAGGAACGCTAGGGCGGATATATATTGAAAGTGACGTCACGCGTCCGCTCTCTTTTGATTGGAAGAGAGACCAGACACTCTAACTGAATTTCAATCCGTTTAGATACGGTCCTAGACTATATATACAAACGCATTATCCCATGCTTTCACCTATTCTCAAAACAACCCAAAAAGATGTGGACAAGCGTAGAGTCATCGACCATTGTTTCGGGTATGCTGTTTAACCCGGACTACCTGAGGCATGTGAAGGTATCGTGGGTGATCACACGCAGTACAGACACAGCTATTGGGAAGAGAAGAATATATGCAGAGAGACAAGGGTGCCTTAAGAGATCATTGGTCAATGAACTCGTCGTGAGAAGAAGCTTGCGGAGAAAAACAGTCAAACGGCGCCACTTGTGTTAACCGACTTTGGTTAACAAACACCAACAGCCCTTTTCAGGGCAATCTATATCTCTAGAAAATAGAGATACAAATTATTTGCCAAAAATGTGTGTATCTATATGTTTGTGTGTGTGTTTTGAATATGTCTATGTTCACAACTCAAACTTAAATCCCCTTGCCCCTTCTCTCTTATGTGTGATGGTATGTCTGTGTGTAAAGGTATAGTAGTGTGTCTATAAACACTTCCTACCCTTGTGTGATAGTATAGTATGTTTGTGTGAGTGTGTGTGTCTGTGTCATCCCCCTTCTTTTACATCCTACCCCTCTTCTTGTGTGATAGCATGCTTGTATGTATGTAAGTATAATATCTGTATAAACTCTCCTACCCTTTTCGTTGGATACCACAGGTGTGTGTTTGGATAGTAATCAAAAGGGCGGATAATGGATAGTATATGTGGTGAGATGGGTTGTAAAAAAAGCAGGTTGTGTGTTGGATTTGTTTCTAAAAATTTAAACATTACGTTTCCCATATCGGGTCAGAGAGGTTCAGCATTTTAAACACATGCTTAGCTCCATAGGTTGCGTGGAGATGGTACTCTAGCACCATTCTATTAAATTTATAGACATTTGTAACATTATCATTCCCATATGTTAAATTTCCATATGAGGCTAGAGTACCATATAATGTAAACCTACGGGCTAATGTTAATTCACTTGAGGGACCAGGGATGCACATATTACTACTCACATGCCCACAACAGATTGCTTGACCAAGTCGACGTGTTCTAGGCTGAAGTAATAGATTGGGTACAGGCTTGTAAAGTCCTTCTGGCTAATCTGGAGGCCCGAATCCACGTTTTGGTTGCGTCCCATGTAGCTCAGGATTTTCTCGGCCGTCTCTATTAAGTTGTGCTCTGATACCCTGGTGTGCTTTGATTTGCCAGGAAAATTTGCTCATGTAAGCACTGCAGACGACAATATCTCTCAGTGCACTAACAAGCTTGTGGAGCAGGATGCGCGTGCCATTGAGAATGAGGTGCGAGGTAAGCTTGTAGCCCTCTGATAGCTCTCAACGTACCTGTTCAACGACAAGGTGAATGTCTGAGGCATGTTTTGCATGCAGACAGCCGTTGCTGTATAATAATAATAATAATAATAATAATAATAATAATAATAATAATAATAATAATAATAATGAGGACTTTGCGCCTAATCACTAGAGGCTCTAAGAGCTTTACAACATTAGATAACAACTAAAAAAAACCCATATATAATGATATGATTATGAAAAACAAACATCATGAAATTAGAAAACAAAAACATGCTGACAATAGTTAAGGTAAGGAAACATTAAGTCTTTAAGTCTATTCTTGCAGTCGAAATAGGTGAGTTTTAAGAGCACTCTTGAATGAGATCACTGTGTCTTTGTGTCTAAGTTCAGTTGGTAATTCGTTCCATGTTGCTGGGACCTGGTATGCAAAAGAACGATGTCCGTATGACTTCATTTTGATAGTGGGAATAATGAGAATATGAGTGTCGGAAGAGGAGCGTAAGTATCTTGCTGCTGTGTACACTTGGGTGAGGTGAGATAGGTATGTTGGACTTGTGCCAGTCAATGAAACGTAGCACAGAGAACAAATTTTGTGTTTGATTCTGGATCGAATGGGTAGCCAGTGTAGGGTACAGAGCAGGGGGGAGGTGTGCTCTGTTCGTGGTACTCTAAGAATGATCTGAGCAGCTGTGTTTTGAACTTTTTGAAGTTTCTGGAGTAGATACTGAGACGAACCAGATAGAATTGAGTTACAATAGTCCAGTCTTGAAAGTACTAAGAAACACACAAGTGTTTTAGTGGCATCAACTGAAAGATTATTGCGAATGGAGCTTATGCGTCTCAGCTCAAGGTATCATGCCTTGCATATGTTCAGGACATGTTGGTGCTATGCGAGTGTACTGTCTAGAGTAACACCTAGGTTTCGTACTGACTGTGTGAATTTAATGTTGGTGTTGCTGATATTTATTGTTTGAGGTAAAGGATGTGAATGAGAAAGTCTTTGTGTTGTAATCTGAATAGCTTCAGTTTTATCATCATTCATCTGCAGCTTGTTACAAGTCATCCATGATTTCACATCAAAAATACACCTCTCTACACCTTGGAAGGTAGCATCAACTTCAGTTTGGTGGCTAGATTTGTATATAGCTGTATGCTAAGGCCTCTTTTTTTCTTGGTAGATCAGCTCTTAGGCTGCCGTGCTATAGAGTCTGCCGGCAAGTCCGTAGATAAGGTACGTAGCTTTTGTCGTCTTCACTGACCTCAGTGCTTGCACAGCAGTACAACTTACACTATACCTTGGATGCGTCAAGGGGCACAATTATGTGCGGCACAAACTCTCCGTGGATCGTACATTCAATCACTTGCTCCTCTGCATACATAAGGACCGTGCTTGAGACAAAATCATGTCTCTAGAAAAAAAATGCGGTCGATGTTTGCAACGACAGGTAAAAGCGTGCGGGCCCGATTGGATCACCGCTGCTGTTCTGCAGGTGGCCACATTTGGATAGTACAGTCGAAGATAGCCAAAAGAGATAAACGTGTCTTGACTGGAGTGTGAGAGCGCAGCCCGTGGTGTCAATTCGTAGGAGAGCTTTTCGGTCCAGTTCTTGTGGTAGTCTGGCTGGTCGCCCACACTATCGCCAGGAACAGCGCGCCTCCTACTAAACCGCAATACCACTGCGACAAACTAAACTGTTAGGCTCAATATTGTGAAAAAGGATATAATTCGCGGATAAGATTCTGGCTTCTCGCCTGTAATGCTAACCATTTTCACGTCGTCTTTTAGCTCTGTTTTCGCTCCTGAGAAGCAGCAGCAGCAATACAGAGGGATTTCACGATGTCTCTGGCAGCGTTTACGAGGATAACGCGTATTTGGCATCGTCTGAGCGAGGACATTTGTTGCTGAACTGGTCAGTTGTCTTTGTTGGTGGAAGTTCTACATGGACAGGCTTCTTGGCTTGAAGCTTACTCAAAGATCTTAACGTCCTTGTTCACAACCCAAACGGGGCTGTTATGTAGCATAAGTGCAAAGTTCCGCGTTTCGGCTCTTGATTTGATGTGTTTATTACGTCGCACAGACTTTAAACTGCAGACCACATTATCATTAATGTCGATAGCTATGCCAGATTGGTGTCACTTGCACAGACAAACTTCTGCATCGTCCCAACACATCTCCCAAGGCTTGTTGTCAGCATGGAAAGATTGATCACTGCTGATAAGCTTCCACAGTCCCTCGTAAGACAAGTCTGGATTGGCCATTAGTCGGCGTTTCTCAAGAGCATTCTTGTATTGACCTATAAACGCGTTGAGCAGGAAGAGTTTAGTACAAAAGTCCGAACTATCATAGAGAGACCGCGAGTTGTTAACCCACTGAGAGAATACAGAGAGCTGATTGTTACCACCCTCGCTATACTCCCTTTTTGGCTTATCAAGCGGAAGCTCTTTTGATTCTTCACGTATAAAGATAATACGAACCTCAGGATCAAGGGAATCAAGGGTTTTCAGTCAGCTTAGCTCGTTCATAGCCATAAAAACATCTGTGCTAGTTTGGGCAGTACGATATAGTGCTTTCTAACAAACTGCACTAATTTCCTTTATGAAGGAAACCATAGTTTCGCCTTTCGCTTACATGGCATGTAACATAAACATCCTAGTCTTATTCTCAAACAATTTGGATAATAATTATCATTAGTATGGTAATCTCCTTCACACGAAATCACTAGAAATCAGTAAATGTGATTTTAAGCACGCTTTGTGACAAAATTGTGGCTGTTAAAAAAACACAGGCTCTGAAAAGTTATTGTTTAGTCCTGAACGTATTAGAACGTGTCAATAATTGACAAGAAAGCGTGATTTGATGTCTTATCGTCTGAGCTACAATTAGTACGGTAGCTCTGTTTAATGAATTTCGTCATTTTTACGACTTTAAAACTTTCTTTTTAATTCGCACAAGATAGCCATTATTGTGCCGATATACCGTTAAACGCCAATATGTAGATACATCGATCCATTCATAAAAGTATTTTTCCTTCTTTCGTCAGTTCTGTCATGAAGTACAATTTGTGTTAATACGGCTACTTTTAGTTTACCCTTTCAGAGAAAGATGGGATTATTTAACCCCATCTCAAGTTCTTACTCAAATACTTATACAAATTTTGGTCTAAAATAGATAGCATGTTGAAAGAGTCTGTTCCTGTTTACGCAGCTGATAGATTGTAGGGCGCCAATATTCGTGTGTTACATGCAAAAAGCTAAGACACAACACATCGATAAAAAGACTCGTCCTTACAAAATGCACATAATATTGTTCCAAAAGTTATTCTTAGAATTAAAGTACATTACTATATAATACAAAATTGTATCGTAACGTAGGGTATCTGTAAAGAAAAATCAATACTTTAATTTTTTTCCCCTTACGTCTGAGGCTACTTAAAGAAGTAGCACGACCCAGTTTGATAAGCTTTACCCCACCTGATCAAATATGATTTTTAATCATTCAAAGTCCGGGGTAGTGTATAAAGTTCCGTTCTTTGCTACAAGCGGATTACTTTCATCGTTATTCTGGTGAAAACATGAGTATATAAACTTTGGAAGGTAAGAAATTTTAATAACTTTTACAGATGAAAGATGTATTATTATTATTATTATTAAAACAGAGAAAAAGGTTTCATGTCTTCCTTTAAAGAAAAGAATATATATTTACCACAGCTATCACGCAATAATTTCTCATTAAATAAGTCTCGTATATAAAAGTTAGCTTTCGCAAAATTTACAACATATGTTACTTTCACAGCTATTATCCAGATACAATCAATTAAGCCGAAAGATGCGTACTTATTGTTTTTGACAAATTTTATAATTATTCACCCTTAATATTAGTACCACTCCCCGAGATTTTCGACGCTATCATAGCACTGCTATTATAATCCTCGTGTATGGTGTAAAGTTTTGGTTTTTTATATCCATCATGAAAACACGTAAAAAAAATTTAAAAAGATGGACTGAAGTAAAATAAGATTAGCAATAAATATATTCGTTATCAGTAATTCAGATGGCCATGGTTAATTCTAACATTTGTGTCATAGCATTCCGTAACAGAAAAATAATAGAAATTACTCTGTAAATAATATATATATATATATATATATATATATATATATATATATATATATATATATATATATGCAACAAGCTGACAACGAACAGTGAAAGACTATTTTTTAACTAGCTAAAGCGTTGTCGACCTTCTTTTATTCTGACCTACCATGCAGACAACCCCAAAGAAGGAAAAATTATTCATAAACACTGGCTTATTGTAGAATCATGTGACACACTAAAGTTAATCCATCCAAACAAACCAGTGCAGACAGAAAAACATCAAAGATACCCTAGTCGAAGTTACGCCATCACAAGCCAAGACCATCCTGGCAAATCTGTTCCCTGTGGTGATAAAAGGTGCAAAACCTGTCAACATATGATAGAGACCAGCGCATTGTCTAGTACAGCGACGAGCGAACAATCGAACATAAACGGTCCAAACAGATTGTGCAAAACAGAGAATGTAATTTATCTCATCACATAAGATCTGCGGCTTTCAGTATGTTGGATAATCTGAAAAGCTACACAAGAGGATCAATCTTCAGAGATCTGATTGGATGACAAAGAAGCTTGACAGAAGTCCAGTTGCAGAACGCTTCTCTTCTCCTGGTCACACTTTTAGTGATATAACACTGACTGCAATTGCTCACAACTCCAACTGGAGTTTCAAAACCAGGAAAGAAAAGGAATCTTGATGGATACGCCGCATTAGAACAGTTAAACCAAGCGGCTTAAACCAAGGAGACTAGAACAAGAACAAGCACACGCAATTAAAATTATCATCTGTTTACAACCACCGTTTTTTTCAATTAAATAATTCATTAATTTTGCTCATACTACTGTTTTGTTTTTAACAGTAACAATGAAATATCAGGGATATAATTTGCTGCTAAACCACTGTACATTACCAAAACAAATGGCGCTATAGCTCATCTCTTTGTGGGTCAATAATACCAACTAGTTTACAACAGCACCAGTCAAGTTGAAGAAAATTAATCGAAACATCAAACATTTTCAAGCTTTATTTCCATTAGCAATAGTTACGTAAACTTTTTAAATTTCAACGCGTTTTTGTCTTTACTGTTTGTCTTGTCTCTGTTTTGTGTTTGCGTTTGACAAAGACTCAGTGAGAGTCCAGAGCACTTGGGAGAGTGAAAAACTAGTTTTGCACTGTTCGTTGTCAGTTTATTGCAATTATGTTAATCCCCGACACACCCGATTCCCTTTTTTGATCCAGTGCAGTTTAAAGGAATGTTATTCGCCAAATGATTTGTATTTTTTACACACACACACACATACACGCGCGCGCACACACACACACACACACACACACATATATATATATATATATATATATATATATATATATATATATATATATATATATATATATGTATATATATATAATGCGAGGCGGTGAATTACTGGATTTTCCGAGTGAAATAATTGTGATATTTCACTGCAGTGAAACATTATTATATTTTTTCACTAGCCGTCAATAGACATTGATAACATTGTAAGTAAGAAATTTCAACATTTTTGTAAGACGCTTGCGTGGTGTAAACGTAAAGATCGCCGCTTCGCAACCAGGCGAAGCGGGTTCAAAACCAGCAATATACATTTTATTTTTCTTTTTTTCATTTTCTTTTTATCTGCTGTTTTACCTTGAA
Organism: Margaritifera margaritifera; assembly: GCA_029931535.1. Taxonomy (NCBI): domain Eukaryota; kingdom Metazoa; phylum Mollusca; class Bivalvia; order Unionida; family Margaritiferidae; genus Margaritifera; species Margaritifera margaritifera. Next base: position 524,127 of record JAQPZY010000897.1, on the reverse strand, counting down.
TTGGGAACTAGCATTATGTAACTACTGATATTTTATGTGCAAATATACACAAAACAGAGCAGAACATAAACGGTAAACTGCTGACATTATCGCGGAGGATACAGTAACAAATCAGATACTTCAGTGAGTTATACAAATTGCTAGACAATACGCTGCTTGAGCATAAAATAAAAAGAATATTTGCTTGCTCCGAGTGAATAACGGATATATTTAATCTCGTGGGTGAAAAACTTTAGTATTTTCACCCACTCGATGAAATATATCCGTTATTCACTCGTTTCAAGCAAATATTCTTGCATATATATCTTTTTAGTGTTATGAAAATTATTTTAATGTTACATATACATCTTTGTTCCTTTAATGAATCACGGGTGATTGAAAGAGACGTGTGTTCATACAATTGCTCTCGTGTAAATATAAAAATTCCTATGTTGCAGAAAATATATCACACCATTAAAAAAAATTAAAATAATGAATGTTGGTGTTGTATAAAGAAACTTAACATTACCTTAGGTTTTCTTTGAAATTTAAAATGATGTGCAACTGCAACTTCTGACCTCCAGTGTCATACTTTGTTGTTTTGTCTTCAGACTTCAATGATCGGACTTCAAAAGTCGGACTTTTAGATCTGTATCGAAAGCCACAGAGATGTTATTTATCTCAGATTTTGAAGTCGGAAGCCGAACACTTTCAACACAAGGTCCCTCCAGTATGTAATCTAGAATCTGAAGTTCGACGTCTGATATTCGTAGACCGAAGATCGACGTCTGAATTGCAAAGTATGAAATATGAAGTCAGAAGTCCCTCTGGGGTATCGCCATGAATATATGCACACATATGTATACGTTTAGACGTACATGGCCTTCTTTACCCTACTAAATTAGTCCAACAGGAATATGAACGAGCTCAGACTTTGTGTTAACTTTAATCCCCTGCAGTACTTGGATATCCATGCATTTTCACGCCACAGAAAGTAGACCCAGTTGATAACTCTTGTGATGATGTGATCCATGCAGGATTCTGGCAGAGCTGAAATATGTATTGTATTTCATAACACTGAATGTTTTTCACCCCACCCCAGCCCTCTCTTCCTTTTGCAGGAAATGAGTTATTTTTATTTCAAGGTTTGTAGGACGGATATGGGCCCAGGCGTGTAGATGAGGATGGGGCGCCTGGATATTAATGTCAAGCTTTCTAGTTGCCGTTTATTTATGAGTAGAATTCTTACGTATTTTGCTCCATTGTTCAGCCTTTCACTATTCACGACTGTATCACGGTGTTATTTAACGTCTTTGGATAAGGAACATATATCATATAAGAGCACCACTTTTGCTATTGTCCTCTTCTATCATAGTTTCATTCATTTGAAGAGCTTGATCATTACAGATGTATTCATATCTTGAAAACAAATAATAAAAGAAAATAAGATGATATGCTATCGAAATGTTTCTGGAGGGCATGAAAAGGTTCATCTCAGTTTGTAACATTCTGGGAGAAAAGCGATTGAGGTCTGCTTGACGGTGTTACTAGAGTCTTCTTTTAAAATGTTTCTGCTATCCATATAAATATTTCCCAAGTCTATACAGAATGTGACTCATATGCGAAATACTTTTGAAATTATATCGACGAAACAAAGTTAAATTATTTTTTCTAGCTCAGGGTTTTTTGAAATCTCTAAATTTGGTTGGTGTAGCACATGTATCAATTGAAAGTATTTTTTAATTTTAATACATTTAGGGTTTCGTAAAATTTTTTAAAATTTCCCCCCCCGCCCAAATCAGCAATTATACGACATAATGGAACGTGTATGGTAAGTCGATATAATGGGTCTTGTATGATAAGTGGATATAATGAACCTTGAATAGTAAGTTGATATAGTGGGTCTTTTATGGTAAGTCGATATGGTGGGCCTTGTATGGTAAGTCGATATAATGTGCCTTGTATAATAAGTTGATATAATATGTCTTGTATGGTAAGTCGATATAATGGGCCTTGTATAGTAAGTCGGTATAATATGCCTTGTATGGTAAGTCGATATAATGGGCCTTGTATAGTAAGTCGATATAATATGTCTTGTATGGTAAGTCGATATAATGGGCCTTGTATAGTAAGTCGATATAATGGGCCTTGTATGGTAAGTCGATATAATGGGCCTTGTATAGTAAGTCGATATAATGGGCCTTGTATAGTAAGTCGATATAATATGTCTTGTATAGTAAGTCCATATAATGGTCCTTGTATAGTAAGTCGATATAATATGTCTTGTATGGTAAGTCGATATAATGGGCCTTGTATAGTAGGTCGATATAATGGGGCTTGTATAGTAAGTCGATATAATGGACCTTGTATAGTAAGTCGATATAATATGTCTTGTATGGTAAGTCGATATAATGGGTCTTGTATAGTAAGTCGATATAATATGTCTTGTGTGGTAAGTCGATATAATGGGCCTTGTATGGTAAGTCGATATAATGGGCCTTGTAAAGTAAGTCGATATAATAAGTCTTGTATGGTAAGTCGATATAATGGGCCGTGCATAGTAAGTCGATATAATATGTCTTGTATGGTAAGTCGATATAATGGGCCTTGTATAGTAAGTCTATATAATATGTCTTGTATGGTAAGTCGATATAATGGGCCTTGTATAGTAAGTCGATATAATATGTTTTGTATGGTAAGTCGATATAATGGGCCTTGTATAGTAAGTCGATATAATATGTCTTGTGTGGTAAGTCGATATAATTGGCCTTGTATGGTAAGTCCATATAATGGGCCTTGTAAAGTAAGTCGATATAATATGTCTTGTATGGTAAGTCGATATAATGGGCCTTGCATAGTAAGTCGATATAATATGTCTTGTATGGTAAGTCGATATAATGGGCCTTGTAGAGTAAGTCGATATAATATGTCTTGTATGGTAAGTCGATATAATGGGCCTTGTATAATAAGTCGATATAATATGTCTTGTATGGTAAGTCGATATAATGGTGCCTTGTATAGTAAGTCGATATAATATGTCTTGTATGGTAAGTCCATATAATGGGCCTTGTATAGTAAGTCGATATAATATGTCTTGTATGGTAAGTCCATATAATGGGCCTTGTATGGTAAGTAGATATAATGGGAATTGTATGGTAAGTCGATAGCCTATATACATTAGCCTGATAAGTTTCTTTGCGATAATAAATCTTCGGGCGTTCGAAAGTATGGGGTTTGAGTAGATAAGTTGTATAAATACTATTTCAATCGATGTTTCACTGCCGAAAGTACTTAATGTTTTTCACTCTCTTTCACCCTATCTCTATCTCTATCATATACAAAGACGCATCGCAAGATCAACTCGTTAATTATTTATTTTTTAACTGACTGTTTTCAACATTAACTACATCTTATACCTAGTTACTGGTTATGCCTAAATATTAGTTCATCAGAATGTAAATGATATTTGATCATAAATTCATGGCTCTTGAAACCCAGAAAGAATAATTGATAATGTGTAGCAACAAAAAATAAATCATAAAAATTGATTTATAACATCATTAAAAAAAAAATCTATTTCTAATGAGCAGCCAGCACAAAGACACCGTATGCTAATAGCGGCACACTAAACTTTACATTGTAATCCATCGCGGTTGATTGGAATATTAGCTTCTTTTTCTAAAAAGCAAAATTATGCTTCAAAAACTGTTTACTGAGTAAATAAGGCTTTAAGACAGGTCTAAGGTCTAAAAGGATGATTGGCTGAGTTGTGTCATTTTATCAAAATCTGTTTACTGAGTAAATAAAGCTTTAAGACAGGTCTAAAGTTTAAAAGGATGATTGGCCGAGCTGTTTACGATTTATTCCTGACTGTAATTGTGACCAGACATCTGGTTTCAAAATCATGTTTTTAATTATTTTGCATCAATGAAAATGGTAGGAAAGCGTTTGATACCTTTAAGATTTATCTCACTTTATATGATCTTAAGTCAGGAGATGCAATAAGCATGTAACCATGACGCTCTCGTAAAGATAATTAAATATAAAGAAACAACTCTTTTATGGATTATTGCCGGTGATGTTGGCAAATTTTGGTATAAATTCTAGGCATGGACTACATGATTTTACAATTTCTGCCACATCCGTCAATTGATATCGAAATCCTCTGAATGGTATCATTTTGTGCAGAGATTCTTCAAAAATAAATTGATGCTCTTATGATATTTTTTTTCTCTAGCAGTCTCAAGAAAAAAAGAGAGATTCCAAACTCAGACTTCTCTATAAAACTAAGAAAAAAGAGGATACTGGCATTACAAGTTATTAGTATCAATGTCGTCGCTGGCTTCGTCAATTTAAAATAGACGATATTTTCCTCGTGGACGATAAATATATACATCGATAAATTGTTTACCTACTTCAGTGCAGCCGTTACTATCGTGCCATTTTGAAATCATAATACTGATATAAATTGAAATGATTAAATTCTGTAATTGTATATACATCGATAAATTGTTTACCTACTTCAGTGCAGCCGTTACTATCGTGCCATTTTGAAATCATAATACTGATATAAATTGAAATGATTAAATTCTGTAATTGTGGCACTGAAAATTAAAACGATATGAAGCAAATGAACACCATGTAACAACTTTGTTTGGATAGCTTATTCAGGAAGCAGCTAGACTGGGGATGATCTAAAACGTATTTATACATACCATAATGGGTTCATGATTACACCCTTAAGTATTTATGTGGCTGTATAATTTAATACGGAGGTTTCCAGCAACATGTTCTAACAAAAGTACGCACAAAATACAAGTGCAGGATACATTAATAACACAATCTGCTGAATGATAGGTTGCAAGATTTACTCAAAAATACCAATCTCACTAATGTGATAGATATAGCAACACGTGTTGCTGAGGATTGAGCTACATTGGTCTGTGCTGTTTTAATTTATAATAACGTTGAGATAATATAATTCTCGATATCGATCGTCCATTAGGCTGTTAATAAGTATCAACATTTTTGCTTTCAGGTGTCTGTCACTTTAGAAATATACTTTTTCCTCCCTTTCATCTCTCCATGCCCGGAAGTGGGTGTTATTTTTCTCCAGCAATCCTGCCCATTTTCTAGATAACTGAAATATACGTACATGGCAAGTGCACAACGAAAAAAGTGGGAGCGCCATTTGTGGATAGATTTTTCATTTGTTTGTATCAAAATGCAAGTTCGTCGTGAATTCCAGGTCTATTGCCGGTGTAGTCTTCTTAGATTTCTCCACTATCTGGAGAACCAACACAAATGTAACTTAGCATGGTTGCTTGAGTGTCAAGTCTTCTGAAACAGCACATGTATTTTCTCAGATTATATTTGCTTCATTAGATTCCGTGTAGAATTAGGTTACTGGCTCAATAAACCATTGCTACCAGGCTTAATCAAACGTGTTTGTTTCACCTCACCATATAAAGGTAAAGGGGTACATATTCACACGTTTGTACAAAATATATATCCTATTAATTTGAAATATTCGCTTCAATTTTCTTGGCAACGAAAATTACAATAATGGATATAATTGTGTCGCTAAGGTTCCGCTCCGGAATTTCTGCCGGAGTTTCTGAACTTTGCCCTGGTTTAAATATTAAAGAAAAGGTTTTCTTCTGATTGTGCCATAGGTAATCCGTGTTGCAAGAAAAAATACATGTATTTAAATTAGGGAAGGTTAAGGAACCTATCATTTTCTTTATGCTGATATCTGAATGCCGGTTATTGATTTCCGAGTACATAGCTAGGTCTTAATTTTGATATGCATCTCAAACAAGATTGCTAGCTCTACATAGCTAGTTTGCACTTTTCAAACTTGAGAGACAAATTGAAAGAAAGGAAATAAAATAGGAGCCATTAACTCTTTTCTTAACTTTTTTGTTTACAATTTTAACAAGTGCTTCTGGAGGCTCGGGGATTTAGAATCGGCCAGATGCGTCCCGCTCCCCCCCCCCGTCCCGCTCCCCCCCACCCCGCACGTTGAAAGAGAGCACTAATGGAGGATGGAGCCGCCGTGGCTCAGAGATTAGCGTGCAAGACTCACGACTGAAAGGGTGAGGGTAATAACCGTACCATCGGATTAACACGAGTCGGAGACCGTGCTGTATCCTTCAGATTAAGAAGGGTCGGAGACCGTGCTGTATCATTGGGAAAGGCACTTTATTTTAATTGTTTCATCACTATATGACATACCTGTGTTTCTGTGCCGTATAATACCAAATCAAACCAGTCAGAAAATAGCAAGAAATGCCTTCTCGGTAAAAAATTGTTTTTTCTATTTTAAGGACGGGCAAAACTAATGATCTTTGTGATATTTCAAAAACACTTCCCCAGCACACAGCAACCATTTTCACCAGATGTCTCTATGTGACAGCATACAGTTTTCCTAAAATACCTAATACTGATCAGACAAAACGTCAATCCAAGTAGGTGAAAGACATGTAAGTGTATGGTAACTTTATTCTACATTTGGGAGTTGTAGAACAAACAACTTTGAAGTGTGCCTTCCCCACCGTACTTGGTGCTCGAAAACCTCAGTCAAAAATCTTAAGGGCAAAACACGTGTTATCATTTTATAATTTATCATTGGGTTGTATAGCAGAAGTATTAAATTGCAAGCATATAGACATTGCTTATGAAGAAGGATCATCCATTCTCCATATATCAGTATTCATTAGTTTCAAAGTTTCACATGCGTCCCCAATCTCCAGCACCATACAAACGTGTATAGAAATGCACATCGCACTTTCTCAACATTGCAACCGATGCTATTATAAAACAAATATGAACAGGAAACTTGCCACAATTATTCATGAGATATCACTTATAAACTCTACAGTATGAACCGGCATGGGAGAATCATGGTCACATAGGTCAAAGGTGAAAGTGTGAACAGTTTGCTATATCGCCTGAGACTAGTATATCAAATTGTTTCCTTAACTTTCTTAAAACATAATTTAAGGAACATATTATTAAAATTGATTTTTTAGCAGTTTCAAATTGTACTTGTTTTTATTTCGTTTTAGTTTTTGGTGTTGTACGATTTTATCAGTGCACTTTCAGAAAACGCTAATGCCTGCACTATAAAAAATCGTATCTCTATATAAGGACACGCACAATGAATGCCCTTTGTGCTATTTCAATTGCATTTCCCTAGCACACAGAAACAGTAATTCATAAAAAATCAGCACGTTATTCTTCTAACAGTGATCAGAAAAACATGTCAGTCTAAGTAGGCGAAAGATATGTAAGTGTATATTAACTTTCTCTACATAGTGAGCTAGCAATTTTGTTCTGTGTCTTCCCGCTTTTAGCGATGTTCCATCTGGTCTATCGGTTGATGCTTTGGTCTGTCTATTAGCTCTTGCCATAAATTCATTTTGGAAATATTAAAACAATTACACACCACAACGATATTAAATTGTATATTAAATAATGAAAATGAATTCAGGTTGTAAAGACCAACGAAGAACCATTTTACAAGGCTGTCAGATTTGTGAAGTCTACTTGCAGATATTTCTGCATCTGAGGATGTTATGTTCACTGTTGTAACTTTTGGAAATCAACAATGAGTAATCCTGGAGGCTGGGGCTTGAACTACCATATTAATATTTACTGGAAATGACACTCACAGATGGAGACTAACTATTAACCTCAGGCGGAACGTGAATACTATTCCTCGCCGCATACTGGACGAAAAATATATATCTAGAGAAACGTGTATGTTGGGAAAGAGACACGGATGTTCGAAATGAACTATAGCCTTTGCAATTAATTAGTGTCCACTTTAAATTTCGTTTAAACAAAGTAGAAATGGATAACTAGTGTAACATTAGCAAATGACAGAACAAGGATTTGAATCTGGGATCCCGACGATTCAATGCGAAACCTTTTCCATCTCTTTTCCACAGCTTGCAATTTTCCTTTGGAAGAACGAGTGACATGTCGTTCATCATAATGCTTGAAATTGTTCAATTTGAAATCAAGTTAAATGTCATTTGACAGTTACATTTCTGACAGTAGCTAAGACTCGTTTGCTAAATGATGTCTTCAAGACTAAACACTGAAGAGAGACAGTTTATAAGTCCTTAAACTAATGTTTATAACTAATTTACCAGATACGAGGAATACTACATTATCATGTGTGTGTATACGCGTGTGTACGCACTTGCGTTTTTGTGTGTATGCACTAATTTACCCAGTTTTGAAAAAAAAAAGAAAAGCACGATTATTTAGTTCCCATTCAATTCGGTGTGGAGATGGTGGTATTGAAGCCTACTGGTTGTGAAGTGTTATTTGAGACACACACATCGAATCAGAGGAGCCGCGTTGGTTGAGTGGTTAGCGTGCCGGACTCTCGAACATAAGGGTGCAGATTTGAATCCCGCAAGATATGGTTGGTTGGTTGGTTGTTATGTGTTTAACGCCATTTTGCAGCACATGATAGGCTATACATGGCGGCCAGTATATTTGATGGAGGAAGAACCCGAGAAAACCCCGGGAAGAACCACCGACCAACATGAAGCTACTGGTTAGCTATCTCACATACCCACGCTTGCCGAGCCCGAGACTCGAACCCACGCGGACGGAGGTGAGATGTCAGTGATCTGTAAAGGAGAGCGCATTGGACTACTCGGCCACCCGGGGCCCCTTGCAAGATATGGACTTTTATGTGTGTATGTGCCGTTAAACACCAAACAGAAAATCAAATTACATTAATGCACAAAATAACATCCAAACGTATTTTCATGCATAGTTTTCACAATATCATGTAATGTTTAAAATTCATGACTAATTATAAAAAATAAATTTAAAAAAATCCTAAACAAATATTCCCATTGAATGAAAACATTTTTTAAAATTAACCGTTTGTTTTATATTATTGTCATATATATGCTAATACAACCGGCAAAGCCCATAACAGCGTCCGGAATGCGGAGTAAAGTCGTCGTTACTAATACACCAGGCAAAACCAATGAAAGTAATTAATGTTATGTGGAGTGAATTCGTCCTTTAGATTAAGTTTAATGTCTCACTTGAAATGCAATGGGGATTTCGTTTGTCAACGGTTGCATATTTATTATCTTGAAGTGTTCAGTCGAATTTTTTATATTTAAGTATGCGAAAAATGTATGAGTTATCGATGCGAATTCCCCAAACGGTATTCCGTATTACATCAATAAAAGGTCTATGGAATTTATACTCAAAGATAACATTGTACGTTTCGAAGTTGTATCTGATTTAGAATCATTTGGTGTGTGTGTTTATGTGTGTGTGTGAGACGGCTACTGCATGTTGCTTCAGCTGGGATAGTTTAAGAAGTAAAGCGTTGACTGGCATTCTGGAAATGTGGGTTTGATCCCAAGTATAACCGCACAACTTATTCCCAGTTTTCTTTGGTGGCAGCGTTGAGATCAGTAATCTCAAGATATATGGAGCGTGAGAGTCTTTCACTCTGAGTTGTTTAAACATCTTTACTGTAATATTTTATCATGTGCTTCATATTTACATTTATTTGGAAGGGTTTGTCTTCCAAAATCTTGTTTGCAATTCTTCATTTTTAGATTGTTCGAACTTTACCTTTAGTTGGCACCATATAGCCACTATTGTGCTACTGTGCCGTAAAGCGCTAATACCACTAGTACACTCTGAGTTAAACAACAAATCAAACACAAATATATTTGGGTGATTTTGCCGTCAATTGAAAGCTGGGTAACCTGTCACAGGTAACTGCATGGGAATACGGCTTAGATATCTTACGTGGTGCATTAGGGTGATCTTGATTATATGTTCAGTCTGGTCGTGCACATTTTACCACACACACACACACACACACACACACACACACACACACACACACACACACGCGAGGGAGAGAGAGAGAGAGTCTGTGTGTGCGAGCGTGTGTGTTTGTGTAAATGTGTGTGTGCCAAACTGATTAGTGACGATTAATAGTGGATGATGTGCCTGTCCTTGCAAAATATCACTGTTTATGTCATACGAGAACACACTAACACATATGGAGTGTCTATCTATTGAATCGTAGATATGTTCTACCTTAATAGGAATAAAACGGAAAGATAGTTACATCCATATGAACTTTAATGTATAACTCAGGAACCCTGACATTATTGTTGATAAATTTATTATCCTAAAAATGTTTTTGATTATATTGTTCCATTCACTAAAATATCGAAAATTATAATCCAGGTATACATTTTATAATCGCCATGATGCATACATATATTTGCTGCCTTACAAAAGCGCGCAAAAAGCTGCCAATCTGGACACGTGTTTGCTTTATAAATTGTGAATTGTTCGATCACTACGTACCATTTTTGGGGATATGATAACATGTCTTTATTTACCGGTGATTATGTGTGCAACACGAGACTGCTTTTCCCTCTACATGGTATCTGATTATTCTATTTGTTATTGAAGGTTTTTCATTGGTTTACCTGATGTAGACCCGGATCATACGGGTTCAAGTTGAATTATAGGATAAACTCCATTAACAGACATTATTCTCAATCGGCTCAATTTAAATCAAATTTCATGAGATAAATAAATAGGTAGGGTTGCACAAGTTAAATAAATAGGTAGGGTTGCACAAGATTCTTAATTCATCTGTACTAAAGAAGGGAAAAGAGAATCCACTATTTCTTTTTGTTGAGAGATATTCATGTGAGAGGTTTTTATCAATCCATCGATCGATAGTACTATTATCGATATATTCTGTCAATCTAAGATAACGTAAACATTTCAGTTATGTTAAGTATCCTATCACTGAAATGTATATTAATGAAAACATGATTTGGTGTGAATTTTGAATACAGTATGAAATGGGATGATTCAGGGGCGCCTCTCTGTACACAAAACCTAGGAAAGATCCCCTAAATTCTTTAATTTTAGAAATGAAACTTTTTTTGGTGTCGATTTCCTTAGTTAATATGAAATAAAGACCCGCACTCTTCAATAAACCTATGGTAACGTATAGTTGGTTAAAGAGAAAACAGTGCTATAAATATCTGGTCAGATGATGTTAGTACCAAAAGAGCACGCAATGCGCATTGACTGCTTCAGGTCTTGATTGATAAGATGAGGACATGTAAATTTACTATGACTGAAAAAGAATTCTGTCTCTAAAATCAGGAAAAGCAACGCGAAAGTTTTGTCTCCTTCAAACCGATTAGGAGCCAATATAACTCAATTGTCAGAACATCGGACTCGTCATCCACGGGTCGCTGGCTTGATACCCGCCCAGGCCAGACCGGGTCAGCTCTCTCTGTGTGGGAATGCTCTTAGCTCATCCTTCATCGGCATGATATAGCCACTTATATCTTGAAAGTATCGTAAATAAACAACCAAACAACATTAAAAGGGACCATCGTAGCAGAGGTAAAATCTACTCAATAAATGATTTTCAAGTACAGGCCGAACTATATACTGATCGAAATAATAGATTTACGATTATTCTCTCTCAAAAATATGATAATGAAGAATATTGCATTGGGTTATACTGTCTACAGTAAGTGACTGTTCGTTCAATCAGTTTCTGTGAAAACGTAAAAAAAGAAGAATACCTCCTCGATAATAATAATAATAATAATAATAATAATAATAATAATAATAATAATAAATTAAAATAAAAATAAAAATTATAAAAAACACCCTAAAATTTACCAAAACAAAAGAAAATAATTCTTATATGGAGAAGTAATAGAAAATACAAAAACAAACAAACAAAAGAAGAAAAAAAAAAATCTGCTGATCATTATAATGTATGTGTTTGTACGCTTTCATGTCACTGAAAGTAGGGAGTTTTCAGGCAAGATTTTGGATTCAGGATTTGTCAAAGTACACAATGCGGGAAACTGTGATGTGATTCAGGATATATATCATCTAATATATGCTTTAAAACTTCACTATGAACATGACATTGTGTTAAATCTGTTATAGTTAAAATAGGACCGCAATTCTTCATGAAAAATATCAGGGGAGAGAAAACTGGTCTTACCATATTTGTTCAACATTCTCTGGTATAGAGTGCTCTTTCTTATATAATTTTCAACACGTAAAAAAAAATATATATATATAAAAAAAAAAAAAATAAAGAAAGAAAGATGGAAAGAAAGTTGTTGGTTGTTATGGGTTTAGCGCCATTTTTCAGCACATGATATGCTACACATGGCGGCCAGTATATTTGGTGCAGGAAGAACCCGAGAAAACCCCGGGAAGAACCACTGACCAACGAGAAGCTGCCACAAAATATTTATGCTCATAAAATCTGAAAATGAAAATGATAAATACTTTTAGCTGCCCAGATATATTGATTTTAAGGGCAATGAATAAGCAGATAAAACAGCCATGCACACGCCCGCTTGCTAACTTTAAAAATTAGATAAATCGATATGTTCTGTGTACTCGGTAAAATATGTTGAAAGAAAAACTCCACAAACAAGCTCTGGGACATCAAACTCATCATAGGTGACTGACACTCCTCATCTCTAACCAAATCGCCGGGATGAGGTGGTTTTGTGTCGCTTGCGTAAAGGACACTCACACACACACACACACACACAAACCACACACACATTTTCACAAAATAAGCTTGGGCTGCAAAAAGTGAAACCGCAAAAATGAGCTCACACACACGATCCTTTCAGACTAATATTCAAAGAGCGAAAATTCAAAATGATACCCTTTGATGATGAATAAGTTTTATATCAGAAAAATATGGAAAACACGAACACCTTTCCAACTGGCTAAGCTTGGAAAGCTTATGTAGGTTTAACGGAATCTGAAACACTGTAACGTGGAATTATTTTATTAAAATGGAATGTAGAGGACGGTTTAATGTTTTATTAAAGCTGACAGAGGGATATAATACCACTCATAAAAAAATCAAACAGATGACTTCATAAAAAAACGAAAAAAAACCACAACATCAAAAGTATATATTTTGATTCAGTATTTGGTGGGAAAGGAAATATTGGATAATAGTTATTTGGGTTTGATTGGGAAGTTTGTATCTGGTTTTGACAAGAAATTAATGGAATTATAGATAGAGAACCAGTTGGAATTGAATTAAGAAAGCTTCAGATTCAAAAAGAGGAGAAGGAAACGCAAATGTAGAGAGAGAGAGAGAGAGAGAGAGAGAGAGAGAGAGAGAGAGAGAGAGAAAAGAAAGGGAAATTATATATATAGATATATATATATATATATATATATATATATATATATATATATATATATATATATATATATTAAAAGAATTAGAACTGGCAAGCGGATCACTCTCTCCCCTTTACACACAAGTTCAGGATTTGATGTTACCAGATATATTAGGTTAGTAACCCCTTTTCGGGAATAAGAAGTCGATAAATACTTCTTCACTTTGAGAAAATTGCTGAAAAATTGAAGTGGCCATGACAGCTTTGAAATTTATTACTCCAAAGTGTACTTATTGGCAAAGCTCTTGAAGTCTACACTTCACTCTCGGTACAATAGAGGGTTGATTATGATGTGGTTAAGAAATATATCTTGAAGGGATATGAGTTGGTACATGAGACATATCGACAGGAGTTTAGGAATTGTAGAAAAGAAACTGGACATACTCATGTCGAATTTGCAAGGGAAAACGAACAACTGTTTGATAAGGTTGATTAAGATTAAGATTACGATAACCTCAGACAGCTCGTATTAAATGAAGAGTTCAAGAAGTGCATCCATAGTGGTGTCAAGACATATCTTGATGAGCAAAAAGTTGAAACTTTGGAAAATGCTGCTCGCATGACTGACGATTATTCCTTAACTCACAAAGTTTCATTTGTCAGTGTCATACGACTACTTCCAAGTTTCAATCCGGTCCAACTTTTAGGAATCAAACATCTGATAAGACTGATCAGAAATCTTTATCTCTTCCTACGTGCACCTATTGCAAAAATAAAAGGCGTGTCATTTCTGATTGCTACAGGTTGAACAATAAATAGCTGAATAAAGACAGACATATTCCAAATGTTTTTTTTGTTGTTTTTTTTTGTTTTTAAAAGAGGTCAAGATCAGGGTCTTGTATTCAAGGCAATACATTTGTTGGGTCAAACAAATCCCAGTCTGATTCTGTTTTGGAGTCTTATGAACCATTCATGTCAGAAGGTTCACAAGAGCTTCTCAGAGTCTTTTGTTATCAGGTACTTTGTCTTTGTCTGAGAAGTCTTCTTCTAGTGAAAGTGTTCTTATTCAGGGAGTAGAGTGCTGTTTTGTAAATGTTCCTCTCGATTGTGTTTGGCATCATACTTAATTTCAGGACCTGTGCCTGCTGGGGAGGTGACACCTTTTCGTATAGAAGGTATTCATTTGTTACTAGGCAATGACCTATCTGGAGATAAGGTCGTTGTTAATCCATTTGTAACTGACAAGCCTTGTTTGGATACAAAAGTTGATCTTATTGAGATTGAAATCCTTGATTGTACTTGTGCAGTTACCAGAGCTATTGAAAAATAACTCTTGAGAATGTTGTTGATCAGGAAAATATTCCTTTATCTGCCACATTTATCGGTCAGTCTTTTGAGCAGGTCACCTTTTCTCCTGGTATTGATCAACCAATACGTATGGATCACAGTGATCATCTTTTTACTACTCATTCTCTTTATTCAAATCAGGGTGACAAAAGACAATTACTCCTTGTCGAACAGGAACAATATATTGAAATCTCCTGTTTGTTTCAAATGAGTTATTAGTGAAACCGAACCCACACAAGTCCCAGATTGTTACTTTGTAAAAAATGGGGTCCTTATGAGAAAATGGAGACCACTGAAGGTACCCGCTGGTGACGAGTGGTCAGTGAGCTATCAAATTGTCGTTCCTAAGTCATATCGAAAGGAAATTATTAGTCTAGCCCGTGAAACTCCCTTGGCTGGTCATTTAGGAGTCAATAAGACTTATCACAAGCTATTGAATCATTTGTATTTTCCGAAACTTAAACGTGAACTTTCTAAATACTGTAGTTCTTGTCACACTTGTCAAATGGTAGGAAAACCCAATCAGAAGTTACCTAAGGCTCATAATAATAATAACAACAGCAATAATAACAATATCAAGACTATTTAACGTGCAACAACGACATAAAATGCGCAAATGTAGAGAGAATACACCATACATAAAGAAGCAAACAACAAACAAAACAAGACAACAAGATGTCGAAGCCTCGGCGTTGGAGCCGAGGTTAACCTTCGAAGGTACGACACGAGCAAGAGGGATGCAAACAGAACTGGAGTAAGGGATGAAAATGAAATAAAACGACGTACGAGAAGCGTATTAGAGAAGCTAGCTTTTGGAAAATTCAACTGCAAATAATACAAATTGAAGTGTTTGTTTTTTATATAGCAAACTGCAATGCTAAATTGTTAGGATTCAATAGCCAGATACAACACAAGCATCTACTGAATTGGACGTAGGTATCTGAAAAGCAAACATGTCAACGTATACCTTGATCAAATTAATAGCACACAAGACTATACCATTTACATACCAACTATTCTACTTTGCCCCTTCAAAGTACTCCCGATTGTGAATTTGTTTCATACAATCTGATGACATGAAAGTACATTGCGTAGAATTAAAAGATTTAATATCAACATAAAAGCTGAAAATGGAAAAATGGAAAAATGATCGACGTTCAAAGTATCCCTGTAACGTATGCTGTACACGTTAAGGAAATAGCATGCGATGGAGTGCGTGTTGCAAATCTTTTATCGCTAGATAAATGGTAGTACTATTTATGAGATGTTCCAGAAATGTTTCTTCAAACATCGAGGCAAAATCAAATTAAGTTAAAACAGGAAGGATTGAACAAAAAATAATAAGAGAAATCTTACAAAAATTGAGATCATAAGCTGGTAATGCACAAAACACTGGCAAAGAAGCCATTCGGTTTATGATGTTTAGAATCCCACTTGACTTTCAGATACTAAGAGATTATTGTCCATTGTATCCATGTTTTTAGATTTATCATAACACGTGCAGAATGAAGTGACAAAAAGTGTAACTAAGATTAGGAAAACATTTGTTTACAATACGATACAATTCCATCCAGATCAAATACACAATGCATTCACTGCAAATGTAGAACTGCAACTGCTTTCTTTTGGGACTACATTATGAGTGGAGATAACATTCGACATTGCAGGTAATACAACTGTACCAAATCTCACACTTTATTCTTGCAGAATGAAATGAAAGGGATTTTTTGTATCTTGCAAAAAAGTGGCGAAAGTAAGCCAGAAAATCTTGACAACGCTGCAAATAAATATTTCTTAGTTCATAAATAATACAACCTTTTCTTTACGACATGTATTATGTTCAATGTTCTCTGATCAATTATAATAGCCTCAAAGAGATTTAGTAGGTTTTGTATGCACGTTTTTGCAGACAACATATTCACATTTGCGTCATCAGTGATTCTTCTTTACTTTGAATTCACATTTACACTAAAGGTTATACTTGTTTCCTCTGATTTAAAAAAAATAAATAAACAAAACAAATGTATTCTTATTGTATTCTTTCTTAAGTTTTCATCTTTTCTGCAATGCTTGCGGCTAGTTTAATCCCCTTCATTTGTTATCCACCAATCTCTAGTTCTCCCTAATTATTTTGTTCTCTCTCATTTTCTGAATGCCCATTGTTTCTTTTGTATTGACCATTTCGACCAGTTTTGATTTTATATTGCCTTTTCAATGGTATTATTTCAAGTTCTTTGAGAAGCTGTGGAAAGTTCTCATTAATATTTTTTTGACAATTATCTATCAGCATGTCGGTAGATATTCCATTCATTTTTCGAAATATATATTGCAAATATATTCAATTCTATATCTCTGTCCTTATCCACTGAACCTGTAATGTAAAACAAAAGAATATATGTCAGCTGGCTCAAATAGTAATGGCTAGAAGATTCACCCTGTATAGGGCAGAATACTCCGCAAAACATAATAAAATAATAGTAAAAACAAATTGGTGCTCAAATTCACTATTTCTGCCAAAAATCTCTGCTTGGAGTTTAGTAATTATCTGACGTCATTAGCTGCATATCAAATACGTGAGAAATAACTGTCCATATTTTCTATTATACTTAAATAACTAACATTCATGGATTATAATATAATGAAATATACACTATGTGTGTGTATTAACTAAATATATGAATCAATGAATTATAATGGTAGAAAATCGTGAATAGTAAAATGGAGAAGCCACATAAATATGGGTCATCGCCAAAGGCGAGGTGGTGTATGAAGGATTCCAAAAAACACGCTTGAATTATGTACAATTCTGAACAAATATGATCATATTTACTGGGCAATTAAATGAGAAAATAACTTGCATTTGTACTTACACATTTTCCTGTGAAAATATATCCACAGACTTTTAAAAACCATTATAAATTAACTTTTGTATTAGACTGACAAATGGCCGCACTATATTGATCATGATGTGCCTGATCGAGAAACAAATCGTCATTTAGACTGGCTTACTGATTATTGACTTTCACAGACCGAAACAGTTTCACTTCTAATGCACAGACTGAGATTTAATTTTTTATTGTAAAAAACACCTCCAAGTTTTACTAGCCAAATATGTCTTGTTAATTTTAATTTTAATGTTCTCTTGTTCCTTATACGGCTAAATATGACTAGCCCAAATGCCGCTTTTTCTAGACTACTCATGTATGCCTTTTTAATGGTGACACTCTATCAAAGTGTATACCTTGCCACTGTGTCCACTGACAATAGAATATTCGTTTCTTGTGTATATACTTTCCCTCTCTGAGATAGAATAGTTTCTTTTGTAAACTCAGTTTAGAAGTGTATTTGATAAATAAACAAAATGCGACTTTCCGAAACAATGTGATTTATGTAGCTAATTTTGAACCTATATTTAAGGATTTTCCAGTTTTTCCTACACATTTTATTATATTCACCCCGTAAATAATTGTGACATATTTACTTGCCATCTTGTAACTTGTAGTGGTACATGTTTGAGTTTGCTTTGAAGGGTTAATCTACAAATATTCTTAGCAATTATTCTGAGCATACATTTTCAGAGCTTAGTTGCTGATTGAAACCTGGATTGTGCTGATAGTTGTTTAAAACCTATATTTTATCTTGTGGAACAAAACAGAGGTCAGAAAAAAATGCATGTTAAAGTTGATTCTTTAAATTGTTATAGATACTCCAACCATGAAGCATATAGCTATAATGTTATGTCAATTCATCCGTTGGATGTGATGCGATGTTTACGGATAAGCAGACTTCAAAATTGTTAAATGTGAGAAACTGTAACATTGATGTAGCACAAATATACGATATACCTTACCTTCTTGCAAAATAAGCTAAAAGTTCTATGATTAGAAGATAAGTTAAGGATGGGATTGAAATCGTTTCTTCTGCTAAAACTCATAAAGTTTCCCCATTGTCACAACCATGCAGATTTCTGGAGCACACATACGACTTCAGAAATGTAGAAAACAATATCGATAGTTACCTCAGTTCTTGTATTTTATTTGCATTGCTATTAAGGTCGAAGTATTTCATCTAATCAATGATGCATTTTAAGGACTTATTTGTAGGTTCATACGACACGCACCCCTTCTTCTCCCATATCTTGCAAAAATCAAGAAGATCTGAGATAGCTGTCACTATGTAATGAGTTTTCCTTGCCCTAAATCACCGTAACCAGAGATATACCAATTGTCATGGAACCACAAACACACATAAAACACGCGTTAGCTCTCTTTCATATCATATATTCAGATGCATTAATTCGTTTTGTATCATTTTTAGTACGGATAAGTAGAATAAACACACTTACACCTCTTTATAGTTCATGAAACAATTAGTAAACGAGGTGAAATAGTGCTTTTAATGGGCATCTAACGCTTTACTTTCTGCGCGTTATAGCATAGCAAGAGGTTACCCGTATCGTGACACGTCAAAAGAGCGCCGACAAAATAGCGAGACTACAAAAGAGCACAAGACAAAAGAGACCCGACAAAAGAGCATTAAAAATAGTATAACTTAGAAAACATTAAAAAACTTGCAGATGTTATTTGTGTATAATCTAATTTTTAAAATATGAACAATATCAGAAATATTAGATTAGAAAAATATTTATTATGATGTTATTTTCGTGTCTAATCTAATTTGCAATATATGATCATGAACATAACATGTTTCAGTGTTCGAGTATAAAATTATATAGCCAAATTATGACCAATGCCACATAGATAATCCATTAATGGAATCATTGCATAAGTATGCACGATGGCCTGCAATCTTTTGTTCAGCTGGACATATTTCTTCTTTGAAGCTTCTGGCTGACGGATTCCGGACCTTTGGCGTTCAATGTCTATTTTAATGTGGTTTCGCTCTTGGTTGAATGCTCAATCAACTTAAAAGAGAACGTTGATTGAAATCAACAGTTTGTTGAAGTGCCCTATGCCAAGCTTCCATCGAGATTTTTGTACTCGGTAGACTATCACAACGATGGCAAAGAGAGGACTAATTCTGCGATTTCTTCTCCGCCTTTTGATATAAGTATCCTCCTAATAGTCCATGAGTGGTGCCATTTCTTCTGGACAAGCCTCTATCAAGTCTTTGCCAGCAGCATCTTTACTTTAATCCGAAATTCCACGTTGTCGCAATACAGTTGCGAAAGACCTAATTCCTGAACTTTTCTCCAGAGACATTGAACAAGGAGAAAGAGACAGCCAACAAGACGAGTATCCACATAAACATGCTGCATGACATTCGGCGTAGCGCTTGCTGGCGGCAATGATGATTTAAGCTTTTGGAGTTTTTCGAAAATGCGCTTGTATGTTGTTTCTGCTTTGTCTAGTATAAGAGAGTAAATCAAAGTTATGACCTTGTTATCATCAAAGCATGAATTTTAAAAACCTGATAAAACGAATTGGAGCCACTTTGAATGTCCCATCGACAAACCAGTGTGTATGACGATGTAAAAGATCTAAATTCCCCTGGGTTCCGAACATCAACATTATGTTGTCATCTACTGGTCCTAAATCCCACAGCAACAAAGACTCTCCTCTTGTCGTCGTTTGTAGACAGCATAAACACACATATGGATGTCTCCGACGGTTTGTAGATTAGGATAAGCCAGCTGTTTCCATTTCCTTTGATTGTACGTTGTGATGTGCGGTAAGCCGGTAAATGACTGGCAACTTCCAACGATATTTCGATTGTAGTTTGTTGTACCATCTGCCTTAATTATCGACTCCTTCTGTTGCTCGTCCCCGTATTGCCAACACGACTTTCAACGCTATGGTTTGTGCTGGATCAGGAGCATGACTGTGTTCGGATGATGACAGGACATAGTGCAATATCTTCAATCTGCCACGGCAGCCATCTATCTTGCAGCATATTCCGGATGTACTACAATCAGCATTTTTTCTGTCTTTGCGATATATGTAACCGTCAACCAACACAATAGCCTTGCCTTTTGGGGAATCGATCTTCTCCATGTGTAATTGTTTTAAATATAATGGATTTTTATTCGCTTATATATGCTCAAAAAATAATTAACGTATTGATTTCACGACTCGCTGATTTCTAATAAGTAATTAAAAGGTTTCATACAAGATGCAACATCTTTTGTTCTCATCGCAATCGACGTCTGTGCAATATCTAAGCAGCCTGATTAAAGTTCGGGTTTCATATGCGCTGCACTCTTTTGACGGCGACCTTTTGTCGGGGTGAAATTGATTGCGCTCTTTTCTCGGCTCTCTTTTGTAGACATGCAAGAAAGTACATGCAGTAATCTTCATCTTCAACGGGACTTGAGAAGTATCAGGTTAAATCTAAGAAGCAAAGTATCGGCAGACGGTAAACAGTTTTACTTCGTGAAGTTGGTTTAGATTTCTGGCTCAATCATGAATTTAGACAATATTCATCGCTCAAACTTATTTTTCTTCTTTCTTTCCCTCTGTAATCACAACCTCACAATTAGCAGCCTCTTTGGAAGACGTACGCCTCACTTTAATATATTTCCTTGTAGGGCAATGCAGAACAAAACATTTTATCAAGGTAAGCCTGATTCATACTACTGTCATTGTCTTAGTAATTGAATAAATATAAATATCCTACTTAACTTATTTTTGTATATAATCACGCATAATTAATATAGCCTTTGGTTAAAACCTTCGCATTTGCAAGTCAGGCAAAGCCAGGGCAGTGAAAAAATATTGTCGGTTTTATCATTTGAATAGTCAACACGTCGGGTACCAACTTATAATTAAATTTATTACAAATGCATGAAATATATAAAGTAGTTTTGTTTTCATTTATTATGTTTCATTTCAGAAATATGACCATGGATTTAAAGGCAACTGTCGCCTTTATTACCCTTGTTATGCTGTTTATTCCTGAGACATCACATCAATGTACAAGCACTAGCACAGACAACAGTATAACATGTACATCCAATAGCATACATACATCAGTGACGACCGAAATACCAACCGCTAAGTCCAATGCAACCATAGCAGTGCCAATAGCCATAAGCAGCACGAGTTCCGGAATCTCAATAGGTACCATTTGGAAACCAACGTGACATTATTCGAAAAATATAGAAAATTAAACAAAAAAAAAGAAAAAAAAAACCCAAAATAAAGCAAAAACTAATCTACCCCCCGCCCCGACAAAACAAACATAACAACAACTATTTGGAACAATATTTCGATTTTATAAAACCTGAGATTTTTTCCACTGAGCCAACAAAAAGCATCAGTATTATATGGCGTATATGTAATTACACGTAAATGTAATTCCGCACCATATTAAAACATTTATCTCGTTATATATTGGCTCATTCCACAATAAAATAGTGGAACGAATAATCAATGCTCGGCTTGTTTGGTATTTGAAACTAATAATTTAATATCTCCTTTCCAGAGTGGCTTTAGATATGGCCGTAATACCAATGATCATCTGGTTTGACTAGAAACATTTATTCGCGATGCTTTTATCAAGAAGGAACACTTAATAGCTGTTTTCTTCGATCTAGAAAAGGCCTATGATACAACATAGAAGTACGGAATAATGAATGACCTGCACAATCTGGGTTTAAAGCACCGTCTGCCCTCTTTTATATCGAAATTTCTCTCAAATAGAGAATGTAAGGTACGAGTGGGTTCCACCCTCTCAGATATGTACGAACAAGAAATGGGTATGCCCCAGGGCAGTATTTTATCTGTAACACTTTTCAACATCAAAATTAATAGCGTTACCAAGTGTTTGGCTCCTGGTATGGATTGCTCCCTATATGTTGATGATTTCCTAATATGCTATCAATCCAAGCACATGCATACAATTGAAAGACAACTGCAACAAAATATAAACAAGATTCAAAATTGGGCCAATGCCAACGGTTTCAAATTCTCAAAATCGAAAACAGTATGCATGCATTTCTGTCACTTACGAAGACATCATGATGAACCTAAACTCACACTCGACGGAACACCTATACCAGTTGTGGAGGAAACAAAGTTTTTAGGTATTATCTTCGACAGAAAACTCACCTTTATTCCACGCATAAAGAACTTGAAAGCTAAATGCTTGAAATCGCTAGATCTACTCAAAGTAGTAGCGCACACTGACTGGGACGCTGATAAAAAAGTCATTTTCAATTTATATAGAACTTTTATTTGATCCAAACTAGATTATGGTTGTATTGTTTACGGTTCAGCTAGAACATCATACTTAAAGATGCTTGACCCAATTCACCACCAAGGAATAAGACTCGCTCTGGGAGCATTTAGGACATCCCCATGTGAAAGCCTTTTGGCTGAAGCAAATGAGCCACCACTATCACATCGCAGAGAAATGCTGTCTCTACAATATACCCTCAAATTAAAATCGAACCCTTTGAATCCTGCTTTTTCGGCTGTATTTCAACCAAAATACAAAACATTTTACGAAAACAAACCAAGTGTCATACCTACATTTGACATTAGAATATCACCCATCCTTGCCAATACAAAAGTTGACCTTTCTAAAATCCAGAAGACGTTCATTTCTGAAACACATCCCTGGCTACTTAAACAACCAACAGTACTTTTTACACTAAACTACGGCAAGAAATCGGATACAAACCCTTCCATCTTTCATAACACTTATCACGAACTCCTTACCGAATTTAATAACTACACAAGAATTTACACTGATGGGTCCAAGGATAAGGAAAAGGCTGCTGCAGCCTTCGTTAGTGGAAATCACACTACAAAAGTTCGCTTGCCAGACGGTGCCTCGATTTTTTCAGCCGAAATCAGGGCAATAGACCTTGCCCTGAAATATATCGAAAGCAAACATATTTTAAACTCCATCATCTTCTCGGATTAACTATCAGTACTTCAGTCACTTCACAATAGGAAATTGGAAAATCCACTACTGACCAACATTCTCATGAAACTTACCGAGCTGTGTACCTCCCACAATATAGTGTAATGTTGGCTAACCAGCTATATCGGTATTAAAGATAACGAAAAAGCTGATCGCGCTGCTAAAATGGCCCTATCCCTAGAACCATCTGATTTTAAAATACCATACACTGATTTTAAAACTAGTATAAAAAAGTGTTTACTTAATAAGCGGCAAGCATCATGGAATGATGCAGTGAATAACAAACTACATATAATAAAACCAACCCTCGGCGACTGGGCTCCTTCCTACAGAACCATCCGTAAAGACCAGGTAGCCACAGCAAGAATTAGAATTGGTCTTACTTATGTAACCCACTCCTACATCCTACAGGACGAAGACCCACCTGAGTGTGTTTCTTGCAGTGAACCCTTCACTATGAAACATTTTATGATAGATTGTGTCGATCTCCAACCTACACGCGATCGTTACTATAATGGTCAACACATGAATGGACTTTTTGTTGTAGTAAACGTACCTTGCATTTTCAATTACTTGAAAAATGTAAACATCTATTATAAAATCTAACTTTACAGCAATCACTTTGAGTATTTGTAGAATATATGTACAGTCGTTCGTACTAAGTAAATTTACTTGTATTCATTGACACACCATTTACATTCCCCGTTGATCTGGAAACTTCATATATTACCCTCACCACTTCATTGTTTAGATTTTAATTGTTTGAATCTGTTATCGCTGGTCGATAATGAACCTTTTAACATTTGTGAATTATTCATCATACAAACTTTTGTATGGCGATAAATAGCCTCACAGTGCTGGTGCGCCGTTAAACCACTATCAATCAATCAATCAATCATATATTGGCCCATTCCACTTCCACCCCAACACACAAAGACAAACAAAGAAGCACATACATTCTTTACAACTGAGATGTTTACCGTACTGTTTTACTTATTACGTGTTCCATTTTTACATCTTTATCATGTTTTAAAATCTTAAATGGACTTGAAAACACGATTGCATTTATTAATGTTCAATTCAACGATTCAAAAGAAAACAAGCCTCCATCAGTATGAAAAATGTACTGCAAATATTTTATGTAAAGACTAACTTTACCCGAAACATAAAAAAGAAGCATTCACAAAAGAGCATTTGTCCAGACAATAGTCAAATATTTTCTTAGGTTTGATATAAAACACAATCATTGCAAATGCCATTTACACAGAATAGTTTCACATATAAAAATACTTTGCATAAAAGACAATGAAGATACATTTTATTTAGGTGAGGACTGAATATGGCGAAGAATTCTTCAGAAAAAATTGTATTGTAGGAAAGAGTGTAATAAAAGAAGGAAAGGAACTTTTGCACTCACAGTCAAGTAGACATACCGTACCAAAAATCAACAAAACGTCATGAAGTATAGACTCAAGTGGAAAGAATGAGAATAGTTTATGCTTAGACTGTCCGATTCAATATCGTCGGCGTGCTTTGTTAGATTGGGCTCAAATATAGAGAGACAACATACTGTTTGGCTATAATAAAAGTAAATCTAGAGGTATTGTAAATCGGCAAGACTTCATTAAGTATGTTTGAAATAGAGCGGATAACTAGAATCCATCTTGACAATATGTAGGGGCTATTTACAAGGACACGTGCGAGGGCGATTGTATAAGAGGGTGGTCTTGGAGGAAATAGCGCTGTAGATATACAGGGTTTTGACAGACCTCACACTATTTTGAATATGACACGATCCTATTCATGCATCTGTAGCTACCATAAATCGACAAAGCTTCATGAAGTATTGACTCGAGTGGAATGAACGAGCATAGTTTACGCTTAGACTGTCCGATTCAATATCGTCGGCGTGCTTTGTCAGATTGGGCTCCAGTGTACAGTACATATTTTTAGGTCTGCGTGTGTATATATTTGTTTGTTTGTATATGTCTGCTTTTGTAGTATACTGGTAGAATAACGAATCCAGCATGTACGTTTAGGTTGCATTTGTTTTTGTTAAAATAGAAATGCATAAAAGGCAATGCATACACATTTTATTTAGCTGAGGACTGAATATGGCGAAGATTTCTTCAGAATATAATGTATTGTGGGAAAGATTGTAATAAATGAAGGTATCTTTCTTAACGTTTGTATACAATAGAAATAGTGAAGACGAAGAAAGGAACTTTAGCACTCACAATCAAGTAGACAAACTGTATATAATTTTCATTCCAGACTTTAATGAATGTAATAGTTCCCCATGTGAAAATAATGCTACATGCACAAACACCAACGGTTCCTATGTGTGCAACTGTTTGAGCGGTTGGATGGGCAAGAACTGCACAGAAGGTACAGTTATTGTTTGTCTTGGAATTAGAACGTAAAGTGTTCATGCATATGAGATTTTGTATATGATATTATATATAATAATGAACGGAATCTTAAAATGTGATGCCACTGATACGGCGTTTTCCATTCGTCTTGAGATCTTTTTGTTAGAAACGTATGACATAAACTTACACTCGGATGTTATATCAAGAGAAGTTGTTTTCTTCTAATTCTCTTTAGATAATAGAACATTAACTATGGACCTTCTCCACTAGTTTGTCATTATTATTTGCCATTTGTATAAGCTAGGATCTTACACAGGATTAGGATTTCCACTTGGAAAGTATTGATGTCTTACAAAACCATGGGAGAAAGTCGGTTCCTCCAGATTGAAAGGTGTTTAGTTCCAAATAAGTCGCAAGACGAAACAAGAAAACACTCAAAGTTTAAATAGACTATATATATCTAGGTTTCGTTTCAGACAAAAATGAATGCACCAGCTCACCAGGTGGAAATAACGGCACATGCATAAACACCAATGGTTCCCAGTTCGTACTAGATGTTATTTAAAAAACTGACTAATTATTTGATGAACGTAATCCAAGGGGAGTTCGAGTGTAATAGTTATGATGTTAACTATTCAATGTAATTTGATTACACTTTTTGGTGATTGACACACCGCTGCTAAAACTGAATGTATATTAATGTATTTTTTAACATAGAGAATTGTTCTGATTGAACTAAGTGAATGAAGGCACATGCGGAAGTATTAATGACTTATAGGTATGCCATGGTAGAAAAGTATGGACAGGTAGGGGATAGTACTGAAGTTATATCAAATATGGAGAGACTACATACTGTTTGGGCCATAATAAAAGTAAATCTAGAGGTATTGTAAATCGGCAAGACTTCATTAAGTATGTTTGAAATAGAGCGGAGAACTAGAATCCATCCTGACAATATCCGCTGCAGTGTTTATGGCGCTTTCTTTCGGTCGTGGTCCTAGGAAGATCTAATCTGTTTCTTGAGTGTTGTTTTGCACTGCAGGCTTAAAAGAACAAACAACATCATATTTTGTTTTGCAATTTCGTCAAACGCTTCTAAAACAATCAATATAATAGAATCTGTTGAAACTTCATTTAGCTGAGAGACTGAAAATATGTAGGGGCTATTTACTTGGTTCCGTTCTTATTCCTATATTCAAACATGTGCTGTGTCTAAATAGCTATGGATTTTTGAGGGTAAACGTTATTGTGGGAAATGATGTAACAGAAGAAGGGATAGTTCCTAAAATAACGCTTGCATAGGATAGGGGTTTGTGAGTATGAAGAACAGAAATTGAACACTCCCACTGCCAATGAATTTAATTATTTTCATCGTTTCAGACTTCGATGAATGTGCTAGTTCACCATGTGCGCATAACGCTTCATGCACAAACACCAATGGTTCATACGTGTGCAGCTGTGCAAGCGGTTGGATGGGCAGTAACTGCACAGATGGTATAGTTATTGTTTGTATATTTTTATAACGTAAACCTTGCACAAGTATCAATTTTTGCCTAAGGATATTATATGTCAAAACGAGCTCTATGCTTAAATCCAGCTAACGTTCTCTTGGAGAGCATCTTTCGTTTTAGTTTGTATAATTTGCACATTGTATTGGGAACGTACTATACACTCTCTTACCCTGGTTATATGTCAACATTCATTTATTTCAAGTTCTTGTTAGACCATTCAAGACAAAGATGGGCCTGATACAAAGTAGTAACAATTATATTTTGAAAATTTGGAAAGGTCTTGGTATTTTCATAAGAATGATATTTATGGTGCAAATAAGCAGCAGAAACTGGACGGTTCCTGATGAAGCAAAATTGTCCAATTGACTTTAAGTTGTAAAAATAAAATAAAATAACTAAAAGAGGACAAATTTATAATCTTCTTACTGATATATGCTTCTCTCGATACGTGCATGAATATGGTTGGTGTTGACTTGGACTGTACAGAGTCTACAGTTATTATGTATATTTAAGTTCTGACATAAATTATTCATCTAGATCATTCATGTATAGGAATTTTGCATAACGTATCACGGACTTGTTATCGAGTGTACGGATATATTCGGCCAAATAATCACCTTTAAATGATTTTTGCGCTTTTTGCATCGTCTTGAATGCTTATTATTTTGGGTTGTTTTTAGCGGAATGTATAGGTGACGTGGTCGCAATAAGAGTATAGCAGAATATTAATTTCATTGTATTAATTTGACTAAAGACTAAATAATTCTTTGAATATGTGGAATTCACAATGTAATTGAAATGTGGCCGTGATTGTGTCAACTATTCACGATTATTTGGTTTTAAGCTTTGGAATTCAATAAAAGCTGAACTCTGAATGATGTGTTTTTGTTTCCTCCATCAAAGAAGGTAGAAATAAGAGAGTTTACTCGTCAAGACCTGACGCGGATAGATAGGTAAAAGTGAATAGAAACCTGTTAACACGTATAATAGTTTTCACTGAAACCGTATCTAAGTAAACTTCATGTTGAACACGGAGAAATGTTATAGTTTACATTGTTGAAAGAACCCAAATGCGCATGTACCAAGGACTCGTGCGAGGGCGATTGTATAAGAGGGTGGTCTGGGAGGAAATAGCGCTGTAGATATACAGGGTTTTGACAGACCTCACACTATTTTGAATATGACACGATCCTATTCATGCATCTGTAGCTACCATAAATCGACAAAGCTTCATGAAGTATTGACTCGAGTGGAATGAACGAGCATAGTTTACGCTTAGACTGTCCGATTCAATATCGTCGGCGTGCTTTGTCAGATTGGGCTCCAGTGTACAGTACATATTTTTAGGTCTGCGTGTGTATATATTTGTTTGTTTGTATATGTCTGCTTTTGTAGTATACTGGTAGAATAACGAATCCAGCATGTACGTTTAGGTTGCATTTGTTTTTGTTAAAATAGAAATGCATAAAAGGCAATGCATACACATTTTATTTAGCTGAGGACTGAATATGGCGAAGATTTCTTCAGAATATAATGTATTGTGGGAAAGATTGTAATAAATGAAGGTATCTTTCTTAACGTTTGTATACAATAGAAATAGTGAAGACGAAGAAAGGAACTTTAGCACTCACAATCAAGTAGACAAACTGTATATAATTTTCATTCCAGACTTTAATGAATGTAATAGTTCCCCATGTGAAAATAATGCTACATGCACAAACACCAACGGTTCCTATGTGTGCAACTGTTTGAGCGGTTGGATGGGCAAGAACTGCACAGAAGGTACAGTTATTGTTTGTCTTGGAATTAGAACGTAAAGTGTTCATGCATATGAGATTTTGTATATGATATTATATATAATAATGAACGGAATCTTAAAATGTGATGCCACTGATACGGCGTTTTCCATTCGTCTTGAGATCTTTTTGTTAGAAACGTATGACATAAACTTACACTCGGATGTTATATCAAGAGAAGTTGTTTTCTTCTAATTCTCTTTAGATAATAGAACATTAACTATGGACCTTCTCCACTAGTTTGTCATTATTATTTGCCATTTGTATAAGCTAGGATCTTACACAGGATTAGGATTTCCACTTGGAAAGTATTGATGTCTTACAAAACCATGGGAGAAAAGTCGGTTCCTCCAGATTGAAAGGTGTTTACTTCCAAATAAGTCGCAAGACGAAACAAGAAAACACTCAAAGTTTAAATAGACTATATATATCTAGGTTTCGTTTCAGACAAAAATGAATGCACCAGCTCACCATGTTAAAATAACGGCACATGCATAAACACCAATGGTTCCCAGTTCGTACTAGATGTTATTTTAAAAACTGACTAATTATTTGATGAACGTAATCCAAGGGGAGTTCGAGTGTAATAGTTATGATGTTAACTATTCAATGTAATTTGATTACACTTTTTGGTGATTGACACACCGCTGCTAAAACTGAATGTATATTAATGTATTTTTTAACATAGAGAATTGTTCTGATTGAACTAAGTGAATGAAGGCACATGCGGAAGTATTAATGACTTATAGGTATGCCATGGTAGAAAAGTATAGACAGGTAGGGGATAGTACTGAAGTTATATCAAATATGGAGAGACTACATACTGTTTGGGCCATAATAAAAGTAAATCTAGAGGTATTGTAAATCGGCAAGACTTCATTAAGTATGTTTGAAATAGAGCGGAGAACTAGAATCCATCCTGACAATATCCGCTGCAGTGTTTATGGCGCTTTCTTTCGGTCGTGGTCCTAGGAAGATCTAATCTGTTTCTTGAGTGTTGTTTTGCACTGCAGGCTTAAAAGAACAAACAACATCATATTTTGTTTTGCAATTTCGTCAAACGCTTCTAAAACAATCAATATAATAGAATCTGTTGAAACTTCATTTAGCTGAGAGACTGAAAATATGTAGGGGCTATTTACTTGGTTCCGTTCTTATTCCTATATTCAAACATGTGCTGTGTCTAAATAGCTATGGATTTTTGAGGGTAAACGTTATTGTGGGAAATGATGTAACAGAAGAAGGGATAGTTCCTAAAATAACGCTTGCATAGGATAGGGGTTTGTGAGTATGAAGAACAGAAATTGAACACTCCCACTGCCAATGAATTTAATTATTTTCATCGTTTCAGACTTCGATGAATGTGCTAGTTCACCATGTGCGCATAACGCTTCATGCACAAACACCAATGGTTCATACGTGTGCAGCTGTGCAAGCGGTTGGATGGGCAGTAACTGCACAGATGGTATAGTTATTGTTTGTATATTTTTATAACGTAAACCTTGCACAAGTATCAATTTTTGCCTAAGGATATTATATGTCAAAACGAGCTCTATGCTTAAATCCAGCTAACGTTCTCTTGGAGAGCATCTTTCGTTTTAGTTTGTATAATTTGCACATTGTATTGGGAACGTACTATACACTCTCTTACCCTGGTTATATGTCAACATTCATTTATTTCAAGTTCTTGTTAGACCATTCAAGACAAAGATGGGCCTGATACAAAGTAGTAACAATTATATTTTGAAAATTTGGAAAGGTCTTGGTATTTTCATAAGAATGATATTTATGGTGCAAATAAGCAGCAGAAACTGGACGGTTCCTGATGAAGCAAAATTGTCCAATTGACTTTAAGTTGTAAAAATAAAATAAAATAACTAAAAGAGGACAAATTTATAATCTTCTTACTGATATATGCTTCTCTCGATACGTGCATGAATATGGTTGGTGTTGACTTGGACTGTACAGAGTCTACAGTTATTATGTATATTTAAGTTCTGACATAAATTATTCATCTAGATCATTCATGTATAGGAATTTTGCATAACGTATCACGGACTTGTTATCGAGTGTACGGATATATTCGGCCAAATAATCACCTTTAAATGATTTTTGCGCTTTTTGCATCGTCTTGAATGCTTATTATTTTGGGTTGTTTTTAGCGGAATGTATAGGTGACGTGGTCGCAATAAGAGTATAGCAGAATATTAATTTCATTGTATTAATTTGACTAAAGACTAAATAATTCTTTGAATATGTGGAATTCACAATGTAATTGAAATGTGGCCGTGATTGTGTCAACTATTCACGATTATTTGGTTTTAAGCTTTGGAATTCAATAAAAGCTGAACTCTGAATGATGTGTTTTTGTTTCCTCCATCAAAGAAGGTAGAAATAAGAGAGTTTACTCGTCAAGACCTGACGCGGATAGATAGGTAAAAGTGAATAGAAACCTGTTAACACGTATAATAGTTTTCACTGAAACCGTATCTAAGTAAACTTCATGTTGAACACGGAGAAATGTTATAGTTTACATTGTTGAAAGAACCCAAATGCGCATGTACCAAGGACTCGTGCGAGGGCGATTGTATAAGAGGGTGGTCTGGGAGGAAATAGCGCTGTAGATATACAGGGTTTTGACAGACCTCACACTATTTTGAATATGACACGATCCTATTCATGCATCTGTAGCTACCATAAATCGACAAAGCTTCATGAAGTATTGACTCGAGTGGAATGAACGAGCATAGTTTACGCTTAGACTGTCCGATTCAATATCGTCGGCGTGCTTTGTCAGATTGGGCTCCAGTGTACAGTACATATTTTTAGGTCTGCGTGTGTATATATTTGTTTGTTTGTATATGTGTGCTTTTGTAGTATACTGGTAGAATAACGAATCCAGCATGTACGTTTAGGTTGCATTTGTTTTTGTTAAAATAGAAATGCATAAAAGGCAATGCATACACATTTTATTTAGCTGAGGACTGAATATGGCGAAGATTTCTTCAGAATATAATGTATTGTGGGAAAGATTGTAATAAATGAAGGTATCTTTCTTAACGTTTGTATACAATAGAAATAGTGAAGACGAAGAAAGGAACTTTAGCACTCACAATCAAGTAGACAAACTGTATATAATTTTCATTCCAGACTTTAATGAATGTAATAGTTCCCCATGTGAAAATAATGCTACATGCACAAACACCAACGGTTCCTATGTGTGCAACTGTTTGAGCGGTTGGATGGGCAAGAACTGCACAGAAGGTACAGTTATTGTTTGTCTTGGAATTAGAACGTAAAGTGTTCATGCATATGAGATTTTGTATATGATATTATATATAATAATGAACGGAATCTTAAAATGTGATGCCACTGATACGGCGTTTTCCATTCGTCTTGAGATCTTTTTGTTAGAAACGTATGACATAAACTTACACTCGGATGTTATATCAAGAGAAGTTGTTTTCTTCTAATTCTCTTTAGATAATAGAACATTAACTATGGACCTTCTCCACTAGTTTGTCATTATTATTTGCCATTTGTATAAGCTAGGATCTTACACAGGATTAGGATTTCCACTTGGAAAGTATTGATGTCTTACAAAACCATGGGAGAAAGTCGGTTCCTCCAGATTGAAAGGTGTTTAGTTCCAAATAAGTCGCAAGACGAAACAAGAAAACACTCAAAGTTTAAATAGACTATATATATCTAGGTTTCGTTTCAGACAAAAATGAATGCACCAGCTCACCAGGTGGAAATAACGGCACATGCATAAACACCAATGGTTACCAGTTCGTACTAGATGTTATTTAAAAAACTGACTAATTATTTGATGAACGTAATCCAAGGGGAGTTCGAGTGTAATAGTTATGATGTTAACTATTCAATGTAATTTGATTACACATTTTGGTGATTGACACACCGCTGCTAAAACTGAATGTATATTAATGTATTTTTTAACATAGAGAATTGTTCTGATTGAACTAAGTGAATGAAGGCACATGCGGAAGTAGTAATGACTTATAGGTATGCCATGGTAGAAAAGTATGGACAGGTAGGGGATAGTACTGAAGTTATATCAAATATGGAGAGACTACATACTGTTTGGGCCATAATAAAAGTAAATCGTGAGGTATTGTAAATCGGCAAGACTTCATTAAGTATGTTTGAAATAGAGCGGAGAACTAGAATCCATCCTGACAATATCCGCTGCAGTGTTTATGGCGCTTTCTTTCGGTCGTGGTCCTAGGAAGATCTAATCTGTTTCTTGAGTGTTGTTTTGCACTGCAGGCTTAAAAGAACAAACAACATCATATTTTGTTTTACAATTTCGTCAAACGCTTCTAAAACAATCAATATAATAGAATCTGTTGAAACTTCATTTAGCTGAGAGACTGAAAATATGTAGGGGCTATTTACTTGGTTCCGTTCTTATTCCTATATTCAAACATGTGCTGTGTCTAAATAGCTATGGATTTTTGAGGGTAAACGTTATTGTGGGAAATGATGTAACAGAAGAAGGGATAGTTCCTAAAATAACGCTTGCATAGGATAGGGGTTTGTGAGTATGAAGAACAGAAATTGAACACTCCCACTGCCAATGAATTTAATTATTTTCATCGTTTCAGACTTCGATGAATGTGCTAGTTCACCATGTGCGCATAACGCTTCATGCACAAACACCAATGGTTCATACGTGTGCAGCTGTGCAAGCGGTTGGATGGGCAGTAACTGCACAGATGGTATAGTTATTGTTTGTATATTTTTATAACGTAAACCTTGCACAAGTATCAATTTTTGCCTAAGGATATTATATGTCAAAACGAGCTCTATGCTTAAATCCAGCTAACGTTCTCTTGGAGAGCATCTTTCGTTTTAGTTTGTATAATTTGCACATTGTATTGGGAACGTACTATACACTCTCTTACCCTGGTTATATGTCAACATTCATTTATTTCAAGTTCTTGTTAGACCATTCAAGACAAAGATGGGCCTGATACAAAGTAGTAACAATTATATTTTGAAAATTTGGAAAGGTCTTGGTATTTTCATAAGAATGATATTTATGGTGCAAATAAGCAGCAGAAACTGGACGGTTCCTGATGAAGCAAAATTGTCCAATTGACTTTAAGTTGTAAAAATAAAATAAAATAACTAAAAGAGGACAAATTTATAATCTTCTTACTGATATATGCTTCTCTCGATACGTGCATGAATATGGTTGGTGTTGACTTGGACTGTACAGAGTCTACAGTTATTATGTATATTTAAGTTCTGACATAAATTATTCATCTAGATCATTCATGTATAGGAATTTTGCATAACGTATCACGGACTTGTTATCGAGTGTACGGATATATTCGGCCAAATAATCACCTTTAAATGATTTTTGCGCTTTTTGCATCGTCTTGAATGCTTATTATTTTGGGTTGTTTTTAGCGGAATGTATAGGTGACGTGGTCGCAATAAGAGTATAGGAGAATATTAATTTCATTGTATTAATTTGACTAAAAACTAAATAATTCTTTGAATATGTGGAATTCACAATGTAATTGAAATGTGGCCGTGATTGTGTCAACTATTCACGATTATTTGGTTTTAAGCTTTGGAATTCAATAAAAGCTGAACTCTGAATGATGTGTTTTTGTTTCCTCCATCAAAGAAGGTAGAAATAAGAGAGTTTACTCGTCAAGACCTGACGCGGATAGATAGGTAAAAGTGAATAGAAACCTGTTAACACGTATAATAGTTTTCACTGAAACCGTATCTAAGTAAACTTCATGTTGAACACGGAGAAATGTTATAGTTTACATTGTTGAAAGAACCCAAATGCGCATGTACCAAGGACTCGTGCGAGGACGATTGTATAAGAGGATGGTCTGGGAGGAAATAGCGCTGTAGATATACAGGGTTTTGACAGACCTCACACTATTTTGAATATGACACGATCCTATTCATGCATCTGTAGCTACCATAAATCGACAAAGCTTCATGAAGTATTGACTCGAGTGGAATGAACGAGCATAGTTTACGCTTAGACTGTCCGATTCAATATCGTCGGCGTGCTTTGTCAGATTGGGCTCCAGTGTACAGTACATATTTTTAGGTCTGCGTGTGTATATATTTGTTTGTTTGTATATGTGTGCTTTTGTAGTATACTGGTAGAATAACGAATCCAGCATGTACGTTTAGGTTGCATTTGTTTTTGTTAAAATAGAAATGCATAAAAGGCAATGCATACACATTTTATTTAGCTGAGGACTGAATATGGCGAAGATTTCTTCAGAATATAATGTATTGTGGGAAAGACTGTAATAAATGAAGGTATCTTTCTTAACGTTTGTATACAACAGAAATAGTGAAGACGAAGAAAGGAACTTTAGCACTCACAATCAAGTAGACAAACTGTATATAATTTTCATTCCAGACTTTAATGAATGTAATAGTTCCCCATGTGAAAATAATGCTACATGCACAAACACCAACGGTTCCTATGTGTGCAACTGTTTGAGCGGTTGGATGGGCAAGAACTGCACAGAAGGTACAGTTATTGTTTGTCTTGGAATTAGAAGGTAAAGTGTTCATGCATATGAGATTTTGTATATGATATTATATATAATAATGAACGGAATCTTAAAATGTGATGCCACTGATACGGCGTTTTCCATTCGTCTTGAGATCTTTTTGTTAGAAACGTATGACATAAACTTACACTCGGATGTTATATCAAGAGAAGTTGTTTTCTTCTAATTTTCTTTAGATAATAGAACATTAACTATGGACCTTCTCCACTAGTTTGTCATTATTATTTGCCATTTGTATAAGCTAGGATCTTACACAGGATTAGGATTTCCACTTGGAAAGTATTGATGTCTTACAAAACCATGGGAGAAAGTCGGTTCCTCCAGATTGAAAGGTGTTTAGTTCCAAATAAGTCGCAAGACGAAACAAGAAAACACTCAAAGTTTAAATAGACTATATATATCTAGGTTTCGTTTCAGACAAAAATGAATGCACCAGCTCACCATGTGGAAATAACGGCACATGCATAAACACCAATGGTTCCCAGTTCGTACTAGATGTTATTTTAAAAACTGACTAATTATTTGATGAACGTAATCCAAGGGGAGTTCGAGTGTAATAGTTATGATGTTAACTATTCAATGTAATTTGATTACACTTTTTGGTGATTGACACACCGCTGCTAAAACTGAATGTATATTAATGTATTTTTTAACATAGAGAATTGTTCTGATTGAACTAAGTGAATGAAGGCACATGCGGAAGTATTAATGACTTATAGGTATGCCATGGTAGAAAAGTATGGACAGGTAGGGGATAGTACTGAAGTTATATCAAATATGGAGAGACTACATACTGTTTGGGCCATAATAAAAGTAAATCTAGAGGTATTGTAAATCGGCAAGACTTCATTAAGTATGTTTGAAATAGAGCGGAGAACTAGAATCCATCCTGACAATATCCGCTGCAGTGTTTATGGCGCTTTCTTTCGGTCGTGGTCCTAGGAAGATCTAATCTGTTTCTTGAGTGTTGTTTTGCACTGCAGGCTTAAAAGAACAAACAACATCATATTTTGTTTTGCAATTTCGTCAAACGCTTCTAAAACAATCAATATAATAGAATCTGTTGAAACTTCATTTAGCTGAGAGACTGAAAATATGTAGGGGCTATTTACTTGGTTCCGTTCTTATTCCTATATTCAAACATGTGCTGTGTCTAAATAGCTATGGATTTTTGAGGGTAAACGTTATTGTGGGAAATGATGTAACAGAAGAAGGGATAGTTCCTAAAATAACGCTTGCATAGGATAGGGGTTTGTGAGTATGAAGAACAGAAATTGAACACTCCCACTGCCAATGAATTTAATTATTTTCATCGTTTCAGACTTCGATGAATGTGCTAGTTCACCATGTGCGCATAACGCTTCATGCACAAACACCAATGGTTCATACGTGTGCAGCTGTGCAAGCGGTTGGATGGGCAGTAACTGCACAGATGGTATAGTTATTGTTTGTATATTTTTATAACGTAAACCTTGCACAAGTATCAATTTTTGCCTAAGGATATTATATGTCAAAACGAGCTCTATGCTTAAATCCAGCTAACGTTCTCTTGGAGAGCATCTTTCGTTTTAGTTTGTATAATTTGCACATTGTATTGGGAACGTACTATACACTCTCTTACCCTGGTTATATGTCAACATTCATTTATTTCAAGTTCTTGTTAGACCATTCAAGACAAAGATGGGCCTGATACAAAGTAGTAACAATTATATTTTGAAAATTTGGAAAGGTCTTGGTATTTTCATAAGAATGATATTTATGGTGCAAATAAGCAGCAGAAACTGGACGGTTCCTGATGAAGCAAAATTGTCCAATTGACTTTAAGTTGTAAAAATAAAATAAAATAACTAAAAGAGGACAAATTTATAATCTTCTTACTGATATATGCTTCTCTCGATACGTGCATGAATATGGTTGGTGTTGACTTGGACTGTACAGAGTCTACAGTTATTATGTATATTTAAGTTCTGACATAAATTATTCATCTAGATCATTCATGTATAGGAATTTTGCATAACGTATCACGGACTTGTTATCGAGTGTACGGATATATTCGGCCAAATAATCACCTTTAAATGATTTTTGCGCTTTTTGCATCGTCTTGAATGCTTATTATTTTGGGTTGTTTTTAGCGGAATGTATAGGTGACGTGGTCGCAATAAGAGTATAGCAGAATATTAATTTCATTGTATTAATTTGACTAAAGACTAAATAATTCTTTG
Source organism: Margaritifera margaritifera (assembly GCA_029931535.1). Classification (NCBI taxonomy): domain Eukaryota; kingdom Metazoa; phylum Mollusca; class Bivalvia; order Unionida; family Margaritiferidae; genus Margaritifera; species Margaritifera margaritifera. The sequence continues at coordinate 486,210 of JAQPZY010000897.1, read as the reverse complement.
AATATGTGGAATTCACAATGTAATTGAAATGTGGCCGTGATTGTGTCAACTATTCACGATTATTTGGTTTTAAGCTTTGGAATTCAATAAAAGCTGAACTCTGAATGATGTGTTTTTGTTTCCTCCATCAAAGAAGGTAGAAATAAGAGAGTTTACTCGTCAAGACCTGACGCGGATAGATAGGTAAAAGTGAATAGAAACCTGTTAACACGTATAATAGTTTTCACTGAAACCGTATCTAAGTAAACTTCATGTTGAACACGGAGAAATGTTATAGTTTACATTGTTGAAAGAACCCAAATGCGCATGTACCAAGGACTCGTGCGAGGGCGATTGTATAAGAGGGGGGTCTGGGAGGAAATAGCGCTGTAGATATACAGGGTTTTGACAGACCTCACACTATTTTGAATATGACACGATCCTATTCATGCATCTGTAGCTACCATAAATCGACAAAGCTTCATGAAGTATTGACTCGAGTGGAATGAACGAGCATAGTTTACGCTTAGACTGTCCGATTCAATATCGTCGGCGTGCTTTGTCAGATTGGGCTCCAGTGTACAGTACATATTTTTAGGTCTGCGTGTGTATATATTTGTTTGTTTGTATATGTGTGCTTTTGTAGTATACTGGTAGAATAACGAATCCAGCATGTACGTTTAGGTTGCATTTGTTTTTGTTAAAATAGAAATGCATAAAAGGCAATGCATACACATTTTATTTAGCTGAGGACTGAATATGGCGAAGATTTCTTCAGAATATAATGTATTGTGGGAAAGATTGTAATAAATGAAGGTATCTTTCTTAACGTTTGTATACAATAGAAATAGTGAAGACGAAGAAAGGAACTTTAGCACTCACAATCAAGTAGACAAACTGTATATAATTTTCATTCCAGACTTTAATGAATGTAATAGTTCCCCATGTGAAAATAATGCTACATGCACAAACACCAACGGTTCCTATGTGTGCAACTGTTTGAGCGGTTGGATGGGCAAGAACTGCACAGAAGGTACAGTTATTGTTTGTCTTGGAATTAGAACGTAAAGTGTTCATGCATATGAGATTTTGTATATGATATTATATATAATAATGAACGGAATCTTAAAATGTGATGCCACTGATACGGCGTTTTCCATTCGTCTTGAGATCTTTTTGTTAGAAACGTATGACATAAACTTACACTCGGATGTTATATCAAGAGAAGTTGTTTTCTTCTAATTCTCTTTAGATAATAGAACATTAACTATGGACCTTCTCCACTAGTTTGTCATTATTATTTGCCATTTGTATAAGCTAGGATCTTACACAGGATTAGGATTTCCACTTGGAAAGTATTGATGTCTTACAAAACCATGGGAGAAAGTCGGTTCCTCCAGATTGAAAGGTGTTTAGTTCCAAATAAGTCGCAAGACGAAACAAGAAAACACTCAAAGTTTAAATAGACTATATATATCTAGGTTTCGTTTCAGACAAAAATGAATGCACCAGCTCACCATGTGGAAATAACGGCACATGCATAAACACCAATGGTTCCCAGTTCGTACTAGATGTTATTTTAAAAACTGACTAATTATTTGATGAACGTAATCCAAGGGGAGTTCGAGTGTAATAGTTATGATGTTAACTATTCAATGTAATTTGATTACACTTTTTGGTGATTGACACACCGCTGCTAAAACTGAATGTATATTAATGTATTTTTTAACATAGAGAATTGTTCTGATTGAACTAAGTGAATGAAGGCACATGCGGAAGTATTAATGACTTATAGGTATGCCATGGTAGAAAAGTATGGACAGGTAGGGGATAGTACTGAAGTTATATCAAATATGGAGAGACTACATACTGTTTGGGCCATAATAAAAGTAAATCTAGAGGTATTGTAAATCGGCAAGACTTCATTAAGTATGTTTGAAATAGAGCGGAGAACTAGAATCCATCCTGACAATATCCGCTGCAGTGTTTATGGCGCTTTCTTTCGGTCGTGGTCCTAGGAAGATCTAATCTGTTTCTTGAGTGTTGTTTTGCACTGCAGGCTTAAAAGAACAAACAACATCATATTTTGTTTTGCAATTTCGTCAAACGCTTCTAAAACAATCAATATAATAGAATCTGTTGAAACTTCATTTAGCTGAGAGACTGAAAATATGTAGGGGCTATTTACTTGGTTCCGTTCTTATTCCTATATTCAAACATGTGCTGTGTCTAAATAGCTATGGATTTTTGAGGGTAAACGTTATTGTGGGAAATGATGTAACAGAAGAAGGGATAGTTCCTAAAATAACGCTTGCATAGGATAGGGGTTTGTGAGTATGAAGAACAGAAATTGAACACTCCCACTGCCAATGAATTTAATTATTTTCATCGTTTCAGACTTCGATGAATGTGCTAGTTCACCATGTGCGCATAACGCTTCATGCACAAACACCAATGGTTCATACGTGTGCAGCTGTGCAAGCGGTTGGATGGGCAGTAACTGCACAGATGGTATAGTTATTGTTTGTATATTTTTATAACGTAAACCTTGCACAAGTATCAATTTTTGCCTAAGGATATTATATGTCAAAACGAGCTCTATGCTTAAATCCAGCTAACGTTCTCTTGGAGAGCATCTTTCGTTTTAGTTTGTATAATTTGCACATTGTATTGGGAACGTACTATACACTCTCTTACCCTGGTTATATGTCAACATTCATTTATTTCAAGTTCTTGTTAGACCATTCAAGACAAAGATGGGCCTGATACAAAGTAGTAACAATTATATTTTGAAAATTTGGAAAGGTCTTGGTATTTTCATAAGAATGATATTTATGGTGCAAATAAGCAGCAGAAACTGGACGGTTCCTGATGAAGCAAAATTGTCCAATTGACTTTAAGTTGTAAAAATAAAATAAAATAACTAAAAGAGGACAAATTTATAATCTTCTTACTGATATATGCTTCTCTCGATACGTGCATGAATATGGTTGGTGTTGACTTGGACTGTACAGAGTCTACAGTTATTATGTATATTTAAGTTCTGACATAAATTATTCATCTAGATCATTCATGTATAGGAATTTTGCATAACGTATCACGGACTTGTTATCGAGTGTACGGATATATTCGGCCAAATAATCACCTTTAAATGATTTTTGCGCTTTTTGCATCGTCTTGAATGCTTATTATTTTGGGTTGTTTTTAGCGGAATGTATAGGTGACGTGGTCGCAATAAGAGTATAGCAGAATATTAATTTCATTGTATTAATTTGACTAAAGACTAAATAATTCTTTGAATATGTGGAATTCACAATGTAATTGAAATGTGGCCGTGATTGTGTCAACTATTCACGATTATTTGGTTTTAAGCTTTGGAATTCAATAAAAGCTGAACTCTGAATGATGTGTTTTTGTTTCCTCCATCAAAGAAGGTAGAAATAAGAGAGTTTACTCGTCAAGACCTGACGCGGATAGATAGGTAAAAGTGAATAGAAACCTGTTAACACGTATAATAGTTTTCACTGAAACCGTATCTAAGTAAACTTCATGTTGAACACGGAGAAATGTTATAGTTTACATTGTTGAAAGAACCCAAATGCGCATGTACCAAGGACTCGTGCGAGGGCGATTGTATAAGAGGGGGGTCTGGGAGGAAATAGCGCTGTAGATATACAGGGTTTTGACAGACCTCACACTATTTTGAATATGACACGATCCTATTCATGCATCTGTAGCTACCATAAATCGACAAAGCTTCATGAAGTATTGACTCGAGTGGAATGAACGAGCATAGTTTACGCTTAGACTGTCCGATTCAATATCGTCGGCGTGCTTTGTCAGATTGGGCTCCAGTGTACAGTACATATTTTTAGGTCTGCGTGTGTATATATTTGTTTGTTTGTATATGTGTGCTTTTGTAGTATACTGGTAGAATAACGAATCCAGCATGTACGTTTAGGTTGCATTTGTTTTTGTTAAAATAGAAATGCATAAAAGGCAATGCATACACATTTTATTTAGCTGAGGACTGAATATGGCGAAGATTTCTTCAGAATATAATGTATTGTGGGAAAGATTGTAATAAATGAAGGTATCTTTCTTAACGTTTGTATACAATAGAAATAGTGAAGACGAAGAAAGGAACTTTAGCACTCACAATCAAGTAGACAAACTGTATATAATTTTCATTCCAGACTTTAATGAATGTAATAGTTCCCCATGTGAAAATAATGCTACATGCACAAACACCAACGGTTCCTATGTGTGCAACTGTTTGAGCGGTTGGATGGGCAAGAACTGCACAGAAGGTACAGTTATTGTTTGTCTTGGAATTAGAAGGTAAAGTGTTCATGCATATGAGATTTTGTATATGATATTATATATAATAATGAACGGAATCTTAAAATGTGATGCCACTGATACGGCGTTTTCCATTCGTCTTGAGATCTTTTTGTTAGAAACGTATGACATAAACTTACACTCGGATGTTATATCAAGAGAAGTTGTTTTCTTCTAATTTTCTTTAGATAATAGAACATTAACTATGGACCTTCTCCACTAGTTTGTCATTATTATTTGCCATTTGTATAACATAGGATCTTACACAGGATTAGGATTTCCACTTGGAAAGTATTGATGTCTTACAAAATCATGGGAGAAAGTCGGTTCCTCCAGATTGAAAGGTGTTTAGTTCCAAATAAGTCGCAAGACGAAACAAGAAAACACTCAAAGTTTAAATAGACTATATATATCTAGGTTTCGTTTCAGACAAAAATGAATGCACCAGCTCACCAGGTGGAAATAACGGCACATGCATAAACACCAATGGTTACCAGTTCGTACTAGATGTTATTTAAAAAACTGACTAATTATTTGATGAACGTAATCCAAGGGGAGTTCGAGTGTAATAGTTATGATGTTAACTATTCAATGTAATTTGATTACACATTTTGGTGATTGACACACCGCTGCTAAAACTGAATGTATATTAATGTATTTTTTAACATAGAGAATTGTTCTGATTGAACTAAGTGAATGAAGGCACATGCGGAAGTAGTAATGACTTATAGGTATGCCATGGTAGAAAAGTATGGACAGGTAGGGGATAGTACTGAAGTTATATCAAATATGGAGAGACTACATACTGTTTGGGCCATAATAAAAGTAAATCGTGAGGTATTGTAAATCGGCAAGACTTCATTAAGTATGTTTGAAATAGAGCGGAGAACTAGAATCCATCCTGACAATATCCGCTGCAGTGTTTATGGCGCTTTCTTTCGGTCGTGGTCCTAGGAAGATCTAATCTGTTTCTTGAGTGTTGTTTTGCACTGCAGGCTTAAAAGAACAAACAACATCATATTTTGTTTTACAATTTCGTCAAACGCTTCTAAAACAATCAATATAATAGAATCTGTTGAAACTTCATTTAGCTGAGAGACTGAAAATATGTAGGGGCTATTTACTTGGTTCCGTTCTTATTCCTATATTCAAACATGTGCTGTGTCTAAATAGCTATGGATTTTTGAGGGTAAACGTTATTGTGGGAAATGATGTAACAGAAGAAGGGATAGTTCCTAAAATAACGCTTGCATAGGATAGGGGTTTGTGAGTATGAAGAACAGAAATTGAACACTCCCACTGCCAATGAATTTAATTATTTTCATCGTTTCAGACTTCGATGAATGTGCTAGTTCACCATGTGCGCATAACGCTTCATGCACAAACACCAATGGTTCATACGTGTGCAGCTGTGCAAGCGGTTGGATGGGCAGTAACTGCACAGATGGTATAGTTATTGTTTGTATATTTTTATAACGTAAACCTTGCACAAGTATCAATTTTTGCCTAAGGATATTATATGTCAAAACGAGCTCTATGCTTAAATCCAGCTAACGTTCTCTTGGAGAGCATCTTTCGTTTTAGTTTGTATAATTTGCACATTGTATTGGGAACGTACTATACACTCTCTTACCCTGGTTATATGTCAACATTCATTTATTTCAAGTTCTTGTTAGACCATTCAAGACAAAGATGGGCCTGATACAAAGTAGTAACAATTATATTTTGAAAATTTGGAAAGGTCTTGGTATTTTCATAAGAATGATATTTATGGTGCAAATAAGCAGCATAACTGGACGGTTCCTGATGAAGCAAAATTGTCCAATTGACTTTAAGTTGTAAAAATAAAATAAAATAACTAAAAGAGGACAAATTTATAATCTTCTTACTGATATATGCTTCTCTCGATACGTGCATGAATATGGTTGGTGTTGACTTGGACTGTACAGAGTCTACAGTTATTATGTATATTTAAGTTCTGACATAAATTATTCATCTAGATCATTCATGTATAGGAATTTTGCATAACGTATCACGGACTTGTTATCGAGTGTACGGATATATTCGGCCAAATAATCACCTTTAAATGATTTTTGCGCTTTTTGCATCGTCTTGAATGCTTATTATTTTGGGTTGTTTTTAGCGGAATGTATAGGTGACGTGGTCGCAATAAGAGTATAGCAGAATATTAATTTCATTGTATTAATTTGACTAAAGACTAAATAATTCTTTGAATATGTGGAATTCACAATGTAATTGAAATGTGGCCGTGATTGTGTCAACTATTCACGATTATTTGGTTTTAAGCTTTGGAATTCAATAAAAGCTGAACTCTGAATGATGTGTTTTTGTTTCCTCCATCAAAGAAGGTAGAAATAAGAGAGTTTACTCGTCAAGACCTGACGCGGATAGATAGGTAAAAGTGAATAGAAACCTGTTAACACGTATAATAGTTTTCACTGAAACCGTATCTAAGTAAACTTCATGTTGAACACGGAGAAATGTTATAGTTTACATTGTTGAAAGAACCCAAATGCGCATGTACCAAGGACTCGTGCGAGGGCGATTGTATAAGAGGGTGGTCTGGGAGGAAATAGCGCTGTAGATATACAGGGTTTTGACAGACCTCACACTATTTTGAATATGACACGATCCTATTCATGCATCTGTAGCTACCATAAATCGACAAAGCTTCATGAAGTATTGACTCGAGTGGAATGAACGAGCATAGTTTACGCTTAGACTGTCCGATTCAATATCGTCGGCGTGCTTTGTTGGATTGGGCTCCAGTGTATAGTACATATTTTTAAGTCTGCGTGTGTATTTGTTTGTTTGTATATGTGTACTTTTGTGGTATACACATAGAAGGACGAATCCAGCATGTAAGCTTAGGTTGCATTTGGTTTAGTTCAAATAGCAGTGCAAAAAAGACCATGCGTATACATTTTATTTAGCTGAGGACTGAATATGGCGAAGATTTCTTCAGAATAAATTGTGTTGTGGGAAAGATTGTAATAAATGAAGGTATCTTAACGTTTGTATACAATAGAAATAGTGAAGACGAAGAAAGGAACTTTAGCACTCACAATCATATGGACATACTGAATATAATGTACATTTGCAGACTAGAATGAATACAATAGTTCCCCATGTGAAAATAATGCTACATGCACAAACACCAAAGGTTCATATGTGTGCAACTGTTTAAGCGGTTGGATGGGCAAGAACTGCACAGAAGGTACAGTTATTGTTTGTCTTGGAATTATAACGTAAAGTATTCATGCATATGAGATTTCGTACATGATTGTATTCGTCATATTGAACGGAATCTTAATATCCGTCGAGAACATATTATCCCACTGATTCGGAGTTGTTTTTTCTCGTTCTTGAGATTTTGTTTGTTAGGAACGTATGACATACACTTACACTAGGATTATATGTCAAAATACGTTGTTTTTTCTAATTCTTTTTAGATAATAGAACATTAACTGTGGGGCTATTTCACTAGTTTGTCATTATTATTTGCCAATTTTATAAGCTTGGATCTTCAACAGGATTAGGATTTCTACTTGGAGTATTTGTGGCATACAAACCATTACAGAGAGTCGGTTCCTCCAGATTCAAGGTATTTAGTTCCATCTAAGTTGCAAGACGAAACAAAAAAAAAACACTCAACGTCTAGATAGATCATATATATATATATATATATATATATATCTATGTTTCGTTTCAGACACAAATGAATGCACCAGCTCACCATGTGGAAATAACGGTACATGCATAAACACCAATGGTTCATACGAGTGCAGGTGTACTAGCGGATGGTTTGGCATGAACTGCACACAAGGTACGGTTGTTGTATATTTGAGTGTAATGACATACATCTTTCATGGATAGGAATGTATTGGAAACTATCTTGTACCTGTAACTGAGCAATTCGATATGTTTGGTCCTTTCGGATTCTCAATCATTATTACTCATTTAATAACCAATCTTCTAAGACATAGGCGAACCAGTTTGACCCATTTCGAACTCGATTTAATCTTTAAAAAAAAAAAAAAAGATTAATTCTTTGTTGAATGTAATCCAATGGGAGTTCGATTGTAAGCGATATGCTGTTGATTTTTCAATGTAATTTGATTTCATTTTTTGGTGGTTGAAAAATCTATGATAAAACTGAATGTATATTAATGTATTTTTAACATAGATATGTGTTCTGATTTACCTATATGAAAGAAAGCACGTGCGGAAGTATTAATGACTTATAGTTACGCCATGGTAGAAAAGTATGGACAGGTAGGAGATAGTACTGAAGTTATGTTAAATCTAGAGAAGCCACATACTGTTTGGGCCATAATAATAGTAAATCTAGAAGTATTTTAAATTGGCAAGACTTTATTAAGTATGTTTGAAATAGAGTTGATAACTAGAATCCATCCTGACAATATCCGCTGCAGTGTTTATGGCGCTTTCTTTTGAGTGTGGTCCTAAGAAGATTGATTATGTTTCTTATTCCTATATTCAAACATGTTCTGTTGTCTAAATAGGTATGGATTTTTTAGGGTAAACGTTATTGTTGGAAATGATCCTATTCATGCAAATGGAGCTACCATAAATCGACAAATCTTCATGAAGTATTGACTCAAGTGGAACGAATGTGCATAGTTTACGCCTAGTATGTCCAATTCAATATCATATGCATGCTTCGCTGGATTGGGCTCCAATGAACAGCAGATGTTTTTATGTGTGCTTTTGTGTCTGTGTTTTTGGTACATGTGTGCTTTTGTCTTACAGAAGTATCAAGACGAGTCCAGCGTGTACGTTATGTTGCATATGCTGTTGTTAAAAAAAAGCAGAATAGACAATGAGTATGAATTTTAGTTAGCTTAGGATTGAGTATGGCGATGAGATCGTCAGGGTAATTTACATTGTGGGAAAGATTGTGATAAAAGAAAATGTCTTCCTTAACATTGTTATACAATATGCATAGTGAAGTCGAAGGATGGAAATTTAGTACTCACAATCAAGTAAACATATTGTGTGTAATTTTCAGGTCAGACTTTAATGATTCTTCGTTATTTTCATTCTCGATTTCTTTTTCTTAGGAAGGTATAATATACACTTAAACTCGGATATTTTTATTCTGATTCTCTTTGGATAATATAATAATAACTGTGGGCCTTCACCAGTAGTTTTTCATTGTTATATTCCACGTATATAAGCTAGGTTTTTAACAGGAATTGGGTCTCCAAATGCAGTATTTATGGCACACAAAACCATAAGACAAAATCGGTTCCTCCTGAATAATAGATGTTTAGAGCTCAATGTAAGTTGCAAGACGAAACAAGAAAACACTCAAACTTTAAATAGACCATATATATCTATGTTTCGTTTCAGACAAAAATGAATGCACTAGCTCACCATGTGTAAATAACGCTACATGATTAAACACCCATGGTTCATACGAGTGCAGGTGTGCAAGATCTGCATGGTACCCCGCCCCAACCTCGAGATCTGTATCGGATTACTGGAGTTGCGGGAAGTGCAGGTCGTCTGCTGCGTCGACCAGTGCCGGCCCCCGCCCATCTCTGGAGAGCCGCATCATTATTGGTTGCATGCAGTCGCAGATTATTACGGAGCAGTAGGGGAGGTCCTGGGAAACCAAAAGAAGTGGATGCGCCTTAAATATGAGTCCAGTTCTTAGAGAAGCCCGGGGTCCTGTCCACCCGTCTCGACTAGGACTCCTTTGAGGAACGGTGGAACCGCGCTGAAATGTATTTTGTCCCTCATATCGCCTTGGTGGATAGGGTCCAGCAGCTCATGTTCGTGCGCCACAAAAAGCTCTTCTGGAATACACCAGTTCCTCTCCCATACCGCCAGCAGGATAGACAGCTCCAAAACATTCTTGTAACAACTCCTGGCACGCAGAAAATGCGGAAGCTTGTGCTAAATGATATTGTTGAGATTGTTATCGAAGGTGCTGAGAGCGCTGGCTTTTCTATAGAAAAACCAGACTGGTATTTCAGCTATGCCATAACCGTGCACAGCTCCCATGAGCTTACTATCAAAAGCCTGGGCAAGATATGGCTTGTTGACGATTATTTGGAATGGTCTACTCTTGCGTATTTGGCAGTATCGCGTATAGAGTATCCATCTCAACTTCATCGTATAGCTGAGCCACCGGCTGTGGGTGCCAAATCTATGCAGGCGTCGACTGAGCAGGACATTCGTATCCAAAAGAAGTGTGTCGCATATAAGCAGTATGATAAGGCCCGTGATAACAGTGTACCCCTGCTCAAGGTCGATGACGTGTTCCGCCTCAGCAAGGGCAAAACAGCCGCTATGCCGCTGCAACATAAAAATACTCTGGATCTTCGATCCTAAAGACACACAGTAGTTTAGCATAGACTGCCGAGACAACACCCAGTGACACTCCAAGAGCAATGTGAGGTTGACCTGTTTCGAGTGTAATTCCAAAATAGGCGCTGCTCAGCTTTGACCCGCAGCGCAACAAAATAGTGGTTTCGACTTCAGCGAAGTGTATATTGAATGAGGACCCGCCGCGTAGGTAATTGTGTCAGGGGCATAACCTGTAGCTATTTACGCACAAACGCGCACTTAGGCCCTGCATCGCCGTATTTAGCCAGCACGCGAGCTAGCCTGTAGACCTTTAAGGACCATATAAGGTAGCACTACGTTGTCCTCCTTCCAGTTCTCCTAGTGCATACATGTACCTCATTATGGCGTCTGAGGGCAGGCGTTTCTCCTCCAGACCGATCAACCGCGTCACTGATATTGGAAGCGTAGCCCGTACAGAGGTAGACCGAATGACACCAATATTTCTCTTGCTCGCCATTTAGGGCAGCCTCAAAGGCAGGCAGTCGCTTCACCCACTCACGGCTACGCTTTGCAGTCTCGCGTGTCGTTTCGGCTGAGAAACGCATTCCCTAGGTGTACTGATGCCCAAACATCTAGAATACGGTTGAACCTCTGCGCAATACGCTGCGCAAATGGGACTCCTGTCTCTCCCCGCTTCTCCTGCATGTTGTGCTTGGTTAAGTGCTACGACACGGCATCAAAAAAAATCCCCTCCCAGCCTGTATTAGTTTGAGATACTTTAACAGCCCCGCTTGTAGATACATGACAGCGCACCGACGACTTTGGAGCCCTCCTTGGTGGTCAATGTCTCAGCCTTCTTGTAATGACGGGCGACATAAACTACGGTTAGCGCTTCTTTGTCGTGACCCAAACTGATCATCCTGCAAAAGCAAGAGGTCGGCCTGGTGTACCTCGTTATAGGCTTGGACATCAAACCGCGCACTGGGGATGTTGCGAGGCGCGGGTAGGTACATCCGCCACACGGCCTACTTCTTGAGATATTCCAAGGTAACATCTTGTGAGACTTTGGCGGCTTCTGCCAGCTTTTTGATAGCTGCCACATTCTTCCAGTAATATCGTTGGTTGTAGTATATTGGCGCTATATATTAAAGTATCTATTATGCATTGTTCTCTTGTACTACAACCCTCCAGCTTAGCAACGCAGCAACTTATTACAACTGTATTTGCGTGGAGGATGAATTTGTCTTGGCCCCCATTATTATCTGAGAGAAGAGGCAGCGTGAGCTATTGAAAGCGCACCACCGACCATGAGAAGAACCTCTGCCACTAGCCAGCGGTGATGATATTAGCAAGAATGTTCTGTGTCCAAAAGTTCATCGCTGCAGTGACAATGGCCTTTGCTGCGTCTTCAAAACCTAGGCGGCCAATGTCGGCACGTTTTATTCTTAACAAACGTGTTGTATGCATCGTATATCCAATATCAAGACCGTCGAGTACAGTTCTATGGTAGAGGAGGTTTCCAAAGTCTACAATTGCAAGACTACTATTCCATATTAAATAGTCGGTTGTGTGTCTAATAGTGGCTGCTGCCGCTTGCTTTCATTCCATATCGTCCCAGCGCACTTCCGACGTTTTTGGTTCCGTACTGTCTAGACAGCTCATGCTTCTTGCGACAGAGAGCTGTTGAATAGAACTTAGGCGAGGCCATCCGCCAGAGCTAAGTAGACCAAGGGAACATAAGATGGCATGGTGCTGACTTGCTATCGTGATGTGTTTGCTTCTGTTCCCACCGCTGCTCTTCTCGTCGTTCTGCTTGTACTTGTGTGGGGAGCGCCGTAAGTGTCTGCATTTTTATCACCCTTGCGTTATTTCATCACAGCAGCAAGTTGTTTTCACCGGCGGTAACTCTGCCTGGGATTTTAATCTTATTGACCTGCATCACTTCTCGCAATCCGTTGCTGGTTCCGACTTTGGTTCCGACATTGGTACAATTTCCACTTGTGCGGATTCCGATTTCAGTTGCGCTGACGGTTCCAGCTTCGGTTTCGAAAGCACAATCATTGTTTGTTATTTGTTTACTCTGCCTTTCTCAACATGATCATAGGTTATCATGCCACCTGCAACTGGCGCTAGTACCTGGTCGTAGCTAAAGTAAAAGTGGCTGCTGATGCTGGTTAAAGAGGTATAGATGTGCTGATCATATTTCAAATACCTCGCAAGATGCTCACGGCTGACGTTGGGCACAAAGTCATTTTAGCGTCAGTTTAGCCTCGTATATAGGATAGGTTTTTAAACTTTTTAACTGATCATCGCCTGGAAGCCATCAAAGGTAAAATGTCGGGCTATGTATTCTTTGGTGCTCTAGAAGCCATTAGTTCAGACAGTCGGTCACGCTTACGTATAGCTGCTGCTGCAGATTTTCCAGCTGTGCCAGCTGTGCGGGCCAGTGTTGTAGCTGTTCCTGGCGTTCCGTTGGCAGCTGGCATGGCTTCAAGCCCGTCTAGTTTCTCCTCAATATTAAGATCACTAATAGCTTCTGCCATAACTCTCCTGAAGTTCTGGATTCACTTCACTGATCGCCTGACCTTAAGTAGTATGTAGCCTAAGACCGCAAGTGTTATGGTGTGGTCACTGGCAATGCATCCACAAAACATACATATACACACACACACACACACACATATATATATATATATATATATATATATATATATATATATATATATATATATGCATGTATACTTAAGTGTGACATATAGAGAAATATTCGTAAAATAATTTTCATATTATTTCATTCATATATTTTTACATGTGAAAAAAATATCTTTTATTTTCACATGTGAACATACAAGATTTCCCATCACATCATGCGACGCTTGTTTGTTTGTGCCTACAGAAGTTATACCTGCAGCATTCAAAAACGAACACTTTGTGAGAGAACAAATAAATGGAAACCGCATTACCTTCCAGACATGGAAATTATTTGTTGCTGACGAAATTTGACTGGACGTCGTCCGCGTCTATGTGCCTTGCTCAGAAACTTGTCTATGTATCCTGGCTGCGTTGGCGTTCCCTACCACCATGTCGTCAGTCGCCTCCTGAATGTTGTTATTATCCACAACATAGGTACCAGACGGTAGTATGTAAAGGTCGCCATCAAATACGTAATCTAGCTTGGTTCTGGTTTATGTGAGTGCGTCCTGGTAATTAGCTTTTGACTTTGAAACATCGTCAGCACCGGATATTTCTGAGTTTTTGCGAGAGTGAGAAACCGGTTTTAGACATCAAATGCCGTTCCACTACAGATTATCGGGTTAATCGTCTGGGATTTCGGATCTAGGATTGCGCAAACATACGCCAGGAGGATATCGTCGAGACGCATCCCTCTGTAGTGGGCAAAGACTTGCAAATTGTCCAGCATGGAGTATACAATCCCATGTTTTCCCTTCGTCTTCGTCCTGCGCAAAACATGCAACATGCTGTTTTCCGTCTGCCGACTCTCCAAGCTTAGTATGCTCGGTTTCATATATAGTGAGCTCTGCCACGTGGGTGGAGATGCCTTCCCATATTACAGATTTATGGGCAGGCTCCACAGTGATGTAGCTAATATACACACTCTTTGGCCATTGTTCATGACATGCTTTATCCTTCTCGCCAAAAATGGTAAGCCTTATGTCGTGATTGTAGTCGTACGGGGACTACTGGCAACAGGTGATGGCGGACTCTAACATCGCAACCAGTGGTCGTGCACCATATTGATTTTGCCAGAATCTCATTTCATAGTCTGCATTTACGGACCTTAGTGGTTATAAGCCTCTTCTGTCTCAACGTGGGGTGTCGAGTACTTTTCGAATATGTTGAATAGTTTTTTGCTTCTGAACCAGGCGTTATCCCGCACGTAAACGTCTTGGTTCAGCAATAGCTGGCGAATATGTGAACTCTTTGTGTCGCTATAGTTAAAGACGCCTCAGAGACTACATTTTGCGTTGCTATTAAAGGCAAGTACTTGTGGCTACACCATCTCCTCGCACTAGTTCTCGCACAAGTGTTGATTCTGATTATGTACGTCATCTTGGCAAATCCTCTAGTTGGGCATGTGACTCTAGAACTGGTGGTATGCAATGACTCAAATTCACGCGTGGAGATTTCGTAGATACCTACCAACCCGGCGTTAGATCTCCCCAAGGTTTTCTTCATCCTTTGTTTGACCCAATCTTATGATTTTGGCGGTCAAAGCTCAAACATAACACCAAATACCCCGACATTTATCAACATCCAGCGGCTTCATGTTCACCTTGATCAGATAAATACAACTGAGAATATTCTTAATGGGAAAAACAGTACCCTGCATTAAGTTATTTCTGTAGAGATGGTGAGTCCTAAGAGGATACGGGCATAGTCTCCTATGGAAAACCACATTTGCTCAGATTACGAGAAGGCGGCATCCATACGTATTTTAGATAATAAAAATAATATCCAATTAATATGCTGGAGTGCACTATCACGCCTGAAATTAACTACTAGTGTTTACACTTCGACAAGCACTTTATGGACCTATGTGGTCCTGGCTTCTTCTGGGGGAGGGGGGGCGGCTGCCTGATATCGGCGACTGAGCATTAGGTCCGCTAGCACCTGTTATCGAATCGACAAGGAATACAAATCACTGGATGAAGAGTATCTGAGCGAATAGGGATGGGAGAGGTTGTGGGTAATATTTACCGATTCACATTGGTACATAACGAAGATGCACAACAGATAGGCGTTGAGCACTGAGGCCACCCAAACCTCCTTAATCCTACCCGCGGTCAGCTAGGGATAATTGTGCTTTCGATATCGAAACAAATCCAAAAAGTACTGCAATCGGAAGCTCTTAGGTGCAACAGCTGTTACAATGCCGAGGTGGTATTTGACGGAGCGCATTTCACAAATACTTCGTCGGTAATAACTTTTTTTTCTGGCATGTAACACCCAATCATCTCACCAGACAAAATAAACGTCTGATCTTCTAAAAGAGATATGTTTTATCCCATTACAACAACCATGGTAGTTGTGACTCTTGACGAGCGTGCTGACGGGCATGTAGGTGAATGACATATTATATCCGCATCTAATGATATTTTTTAAGGAAGATGACATTTTCTTTATCATCGCCGTCTTACCAGTACACCACGGAGATATATTAGAGGTGCGTGTCCAAGGAGGAACTAAACATCCCATTCCTCCTTAGGAACTAAACTTTCATATCACGTTCCTCATAGAGGAGCTGTGATGTATGTATATGTATCCAAAGCTCCAAGATTCACAAGATTTTCGCCTAAAAAGGATCGAAGGCAAATTGCATGCTGAAATTGAGAGACGGCATAGTAACCCCCACCCCTAAGAAAAAGTACCAACAAGCTGTTAACATTACTAATAAAATCGACAAAACAATGGCAGGCATATTTGCGGGTCTTTTAAGAAGCAAAATCGTTACCACTTTGACTGGATTTTCATTTTAGTGCATGTTCTACTCCTATGAGTTATTTTGGCAAATTTATCATCATACCATTAGCAAAACCAACAAAGGAAAACAAAAAATAATTCGATATCAGTATCTGTGCACAATCAAAACTAAATACTGTCGCAGACCATATAGCAAAGGCGTTTATAGAAAACGCAATATCGAAAGACAAATTCAAGCTCATACTCGAAGAGTGCGAAAAGTACACAAACTATAAAGAAAAAAAATAGATAAAAAGCAAACTCGGCCGCCTTAAAAAAGGGTAGAAAAAAGCCAAAGGAAAAGCCGAAGTCAAGGCCGAAGCCTTCAAGGAGTTCATAAATTGTCTCGCTGGAAAATCCACATAAATGTTAGCTGCCTGGTGGTCCGTCAGAAAGATGGCAGGAGGAACGACATCAACATGTGAAGAGGAAAACCGCCTGAACGGCTGGGACTAAAACTGTCTTGCTCTCATGATTAGCAAAAGCTATTCATTGAAAACACTCTTTTCTGACTTTGAGATGTATGATAATGATGTGTAATAATTTAGCACTTAAAATCATTTTAAGCATAAATCAATGCAAATATTCCAGTCTTAACATGGATGAACTCTATCATTCATCACGTGCAAATAACGCTAAATGCACAAGCACATATGGTTAATTACACTCTTTGCTGCACAATTGGATGGAGTGGAAGAGAAATACGCATGCTTGTCTATGAATCTATCTAACTATCTCTACAGTCAGGGAGAGAGAGAGAGAGAGACAGAGAGAGAGAGGGAGAAAGAGAGAGAGTGGTTTGTCAGAACACTAAATATTTTGTCCTTTCTTATGTCACCTGGATGAGTTTTGATAAATCGATGCTCTTCATAAAGTTTAATCAAACTGTATAGGGTCGCTAATGTAGGAATGCTTACAAATGGCTTGATGTGTTTCCATATATTTTATTTGTGAGAAAAAAGCAGTTTGAAGAGAACGGGTGTTACTTGAATTCAAGATTTACTAAGGCCATGTGCAAAGTGAAAATGAATAAGGGAACATTTACACAAAACCTCTTTAAAACTTTGACAAAAATAGTTATCATTAACGTACGTTAATCCTGCTTAGATTTCAGATTGAAAAAAGTCGGCGTTCCTTGGCACAAATTGGTAGCAACAGATGTAATATTTATTGTGGGGAAACACGCATCTTTCTTAAATCCTTGTGGTTTAAAGCAATATAAGTAGCAAACAATATAATAAAAGTTGTATTTATTTTATTTTTAGACATTAATGAATGCGCTAGTTCATCATGCAAAAATAACGCCACATGCATAAACACCAATGGTTCATACGTGTGCAACTGTGCAAGTGGTTGGATGGGCAGGAACTGCACCGACGGTACACATTATACTTATCTTTTCGCTAATATAAACTTATCAATGAGTGCACATTTTTATTGTTTACGTAAACTGTGTATTACGTCTAAAAGAGCGCAATGTTAGATCCCCGAAAAGGGTTTGGACTGTCTTCTGAGTTTATTATTTACGATAGTTTATTTATGTGATGCTTTATTTGCAACTTGTACAACAAACAAAAAAACACGCTGAATGAGCGTCAAAAACAATATTTAAATTGTTTCATATAATGGATCTTGCTGTTGCTTTTTATTTATTTCAGGGGATGGGGGCTAATATCCTACACGAAATAAAACTTGTATTTTGATTATGGGATCTTTCTTCCTCTTTTATTTGTGTTCCATAACAATAGCATCCTATATATAGTCTGATAAGTATTTATTAATACGTGAAAACAAGTTTTAGTAGGAAACAGTTTTTTCCTGAATCAAAGATGTTGTTTGGTTAGTTTGTTTGTTTTTTTTTTTTTTGGGGGGGTGGTGGCGGGGGGGGGGCTTTTTGTTTTTGCTTTGTTACAATTTTGGAAGATGAATAATATAATTGTTACACTTTCTAGATCTGTATTTATCCATGCTTTATTTCAGACATTAACGAATGTGTGTATTCACCATGTAGAAATAATGCTACATGCACAAATAGCGATGGTTCATACGCTTGCAATGGTATAAGTGGGAAGTGACGGTTCAGAATGTACTGTTATTATATGCTTTAGTTTCGACATAATCAAAGTTTTATATAATGTGTAAAGTATATTCTGCGTAAAAGCACGTGAACGGTAAAATCTGACAAAATTCCTTTTATGCATTTCCTTTGCGTTTTATTTCTTCATAGAAGCAATTATAATAGCAGAATTGTTTAGGGATTAGCACTGAGATATTACAAAGTGTAAAATAAATAAATTACATAATGTGTCTAACAGAAAAGCTAGTTTGATGAACTAGATGTTGATAACAAATGTTTGGTATTATCTCAAATGCATTTTGACATGTCAGTTTGAATAGTTTTTAATAATAATAATAATAATAATAATAATAATAATAATAGGAGGATGAAGAATAAGAATACTTTCATTATTATTATTATTATTATTATTATTATTATTATTATTATTATTATTATTATTATTACCTTTTTTATTCTAGATTTGGATTGAGCCAAAACTCTTCTTGCTCAGTTTTGAAATGCCCGTGTTGGTTCATATTGATGACAATGTCTTCGATGGTTTCTTTTACCTTCTCAAAACATTAGGTCCAATGTCATTCTTCTTGAAGAATATTTCGAGGGTTTGTAGCTAATAGTAACATTTTACATTTTCGTTCAGGATAATCGTTTCTGCAGGAAAGGGTATTTAGTAAAAATGACATGAATATAATTCTACATAAACACCATGTTAAAGAAATATGGGATAGAAAACCAGACAGAACGAATGAATAACAAAAGCAATATTACAGTCTTCTATCTGTTCTCCTTCCATACATCTATAGCTGAAGCCATTCTGGGCATCGACAGTTTGACTAAACGCTTCCTGAATTTAACTCAGTAATGAGTTTTTATCCCCATGCACTCTATTTCAGACATGGATGAATGTCTCAAGTCACCGTGTGCAAGAGGAGGCACATGCATAAATACTGCTGGGACATTTATTTGCAATTGCTCTACTGGATGGAGAGGTTCAACATGTTCAGAATACCAAGGTAAATTGAAGGGGTTTTTCTGTCCTGCATTGGTCATATACAAAGACCACATCATCTTTTAATGTTATACTCATCATATATATGTATATATATATATATATATATATATATATATATATATATATATATATATATATATATATATCGTCATTTACAGTTACAATATGTCATAGCCTCACTGTAGCCACATTTTACGGAAATTTATATTCATACGAGCATAGCAATAACCCTAAATATCCAAAAATGTATATCATATCATATGCGATTTCGTAGTAGTCGTAAATTTCAGAAATTTGATCTCATTTGATTATTTAGTGATTCGATTACTATTATGAATTTATGTAAATAATATTTTTGTAATCTCATATATATATATATATATATATATATATATATATATATATATATATGATGGACATAAATGACGCTGTAATTGACACTTTCAAAATTTTGGTTAATATTGTAAATCAGTCCTGTTTATGAAATACTTAAATCACAGTAACGAAGCAGAAACACAGACGTAAAGGCAGACCTTGTCTAATCTGTACACAAATGCCCCAGACCACTACATTCAAGAGTTCATCAACAAGAGTTATTTACAATATCAACCAAATTAGGATGTGTCAGTACAATTGAACTTGGCCATAAATATAAAGATTGGGTACTGCAGATGACAAATTAGGCTTAAACGAAAGACCCCTCCTCCTTCCCGTCCTAACGTTTGATTTAAACTACCGCACATACGTTGCTTTTTATGTAAGTTCGCTCTTTATCTGTGTCTCTCTTCTTGTGACATCAACCTAATATTCTTCTTCTTCGTCTTTCAATTCTTCTTCTTCTTCTTCTTCTTCTTCTTCTTATTATTATTATTATTATTATTATTGTCAAGTCTTTACCTTTCATCTTTTATCATTTAGTACTTCAGTGTTATTTTTGGAAGGAGTTTCTTTCTAAAGTCTTTTGCAAGTTTTGACATTTACATAGTTGTCTTCCATTTTATATCTTGTAGGACTTCGTCTTTGGGTTTTAATTGGAAAGATTTATCCTCATAGTGTTTTTCTTCATTTTTCTGTATTGATATTTTTAGACATTTAGCCTTAATTGACGCCACATACCTACATCTTGTGCTGACGAGTTGTTGGAAGGACTTATCTTCCTGTTTGTTTTTTATTTGTTTTTTTTGTTGTTGTTTGGAATGGAAATATGTATCCACCTCCCTCCCTTATCATGTAAATACTTTATCTGAATGTATGCACAGCTAGAAGAAAATAGTGAACCACTATAGATAATAGATGGAGCCAGAAACACGATATCCTGGCAATGGCCTAGATAACTAGGTCACCCCAAACAGTTTATCACTATTGAGGAAACAGCTTTCAGCAAATCTTTTCCTTTTGTTTAAACCTTTTGATTATCTTTAATAAGTTTTTTCTTGTTTTCAGTGTTCGAATGTAAAATATTTCTTGTTCTATATGAGTCAATTGGTTGTGCGTTTTAGTCTCTGTATAAGTATTGCATTTTCCCCTGAGGAAAAGCTTGCTCTAGGGCAAAACACTGGGAAACTTTAATATTCATCCCATGACGTATTCCAACCTTTTAGTACTATATATATATATATATATATATATATATATATATATATATATATATATATATATATGTTTGTGTGTATGTGCCTGTATGTATGTGTGTGTGTGCGTGCGTGTTTGTGACTAATTAGTTTATCCATACGTTAAGCATCATCACCTAATCTTGGATATTTGTAATGAAACAATGTTAATCTAATGGCACCTCAAAATATAGATGTAGTTTACTAATTTTCTCTTCGCATTGGTATATTTGTCTTTAGTGTTTGTTTTGTCGATGGTATGTGTTCCTTTACCTAGCGAAGAGCTTGCTTAGCTAGAAATGTCGGGAAACTGTATCGAGCAAATGTGCCCTTACCAAACTTTGTATATATATATATATATATATATATATATATATATAGAGAGAGAGAGAGAGAGAGAGAGAGAGAGAGAGAGAGAAAGAGAGAGAGAGAGAGAGAGAAATCGATAGATACTCTGAAGGACTACTATCTGTTACGTGCCAAAAAAACTTCAAAACGACCTTAGATTCAGGCAAGTACTGCTGCAAAGACAAGCGTTGCCTAATTTGCAAACGTATGCCCGAGGCCAAATCGTTTAGAATTTCGACGACAGTAGTTAGCTTCACTATCAATGAAAGTTAGGATGTTAAACCAAAACTGTAATCTATCTCTTGACATACAAGATCAGTATCACTCGATATGCAGTAAAAACCGTCGGTTTACCACAAGAACCACATTCGCAACAAAATTAACGGGAAACTCACCAACCACTAGAACTCGACTGGGCATTCAGACGAGTCCTTTGAGATGCTACCGATTGAATTTGACCTGGGGTGGACCGATATAGAACGGACAAGAGACGAACGATGCTTGACACTACAAATAAAAGCATATGGGAAGTTCGGCCTACATGAAACAATTACACCCAGGCACCAGGCATCAGTTTATTTGACGTACGCAAGTTTTGCGATAATGTTTAGCCAAGTAAATATTCCGTAACACTTTACATGCAGTACTACTATTATTATTACTACTACTACATTATTAGTATTATTATTATAGTAGTAGTAGTAGCAGTATTCCACTTGTCCATTATCCCGCTTCACCATTCTCTTGACATATTTCCTTTAGTTCCTATATGCTTAACTTTACCGGGATATAATTTACTTAGTAAATTTTGTAGATGGCGTTGATTTTTAGCCATAAATGGTTTGCGTCCTTCGTCCGCAGTCTGTAAGTAGGACAAAGTATTTTGGTTCTCTGTGCGATAGGAACTATAATCCCTTCTCTGATTTTTGTTTTACACCTTTGTTAGACTGACGGCAGCACAAAGTATATATGAAGTTTACCCTTTTTGAAACCTTTTTTACTCTTCATTCAAATATGGAAAAGCCAAGAATTTCTCTTTGCTTTTGTGTTAAGCGTTTGTTTTATGGACGTACGTTGTTTCTTCCCCTGACGGGGAGCTTGTGTACTTCGAAACTTTGGGAAACTGTTTTATATTTGTGCCGTTATCAATTTGTGTGTCAATCCGTCTCCGTCTCTGTGTGATGTTGCCTGTATCTACATAATGATTTACTTATTTAATTCTTTGCTTTGTTACTTATGTAGCTTTCTCATTAATCTACGGCCCGGCCGCAGGAGATTCGGAGCTAACTGGTGTTGATGATAATTGTAGCTCTGTCATAACTTCTTCTTTACAATTCCCTATTTATGGAATTGCCTACGGAGAAATATACGTAAGTATTGCAATTTTTGCAATTTTTGTTTTGTCTCCATTGTTAGTTATCTAGATATATAGATAATTCTTAACGTACAGAGAGTGAGACCAAAGGGAAATAATAGGAAATCGTTCCAGTCATATATATTAATTACGTATTAACTAAGTATAATGCAGTTGATGCAGTACAGGAGAGCAAATCATATACAGTTATGTACCTCTCTTTGAGGAAAAGCAAGAATGTGTAATGATTAGAACATGTCGATTTAGAGAAAAACATTACTTATATATATATATATATATATATATATATATATATATATATATATATATATATTCATTTCACATAATTGTGGCTGTCAAATTATTCCTGTATTGAACGCCAACAAGGCAACATTGCAACCAAATTGTTGCATGTACCGTTGTAAACCATGTAATTTACGATCAATTTTACTAAGAGAAAAAACGACATATACAACAGGAAGACTGCTGTTGTGAACATAAACACTATCTTTAAACATTAAGGATAAATTTTGAATCAATTCCGATGTTGGCGGTACTGACGCTATTGCCTTGAGTTATAATTTAGCTAAAAATAACAAAGAATTGCAACAAATGTGCTGAATCTCTATTTGACATGGTTTGAGAGGGTGGCGACACAGATTTGTACAATCTAAGTGATTTTGTCCATCAAGCACTGATTTTAAGCCATAATCTTGCGAGATTTAAACTTAGATTAATTATATACAACGATGAAACATTTTGTCAGTAGCATCACCTAACAGGTCCATTTATATCACTGCTATAATGTGGCATTATAAGCAAGACATCATACATGTGATTCATTCCTTCAGATTTTACTATGAGCGGGTATCTTTCTATATTCATGGTTTACATTGCATAATATAGATATTTCGAAGGTCGTCGTCAATGACACAAAAGTTCGTCAAACGAATGTTTCATAACAAATTCAGTAACCGTACATATTAATTTTACTTTTTGTAAGGTTATGTGATACAATCAGGCAGTACAAACCCGAATTAGATGTACTTTCACTAACATGGTATTGATCGGCTTTTAAATATCACAATGCTACACTAATTACGACCTTAAATATTTCCTTGATATTTATACGTTCACCGTAAGGCAAAATATATTATGTTATGATGTTCCCCGTCCCTCCGTCATTCCAATCGTCCGTCCGTCTGTTACCAATTTCGTTTTCGAACAGTAACTCCAGTTGTCCAGCATATACATTTACCAAACTTTGTGGATTGCTTGCATTTTAGGTAAGGAATAAATGTATTGACTGCAGATTCATAAGCTCAAAAGTTAGAATCACAGTAACTGAAATAAAAACAATGTTTTCCTCACAATAACAGTGGTTTTCCATAACATACTTTGACCAATATTAAGCTTGCACTTTCAGTACGAAAGAAGATTAACAATGTTGGGATCAAACGGTAGAATGAGATAGTGATCTACGAAAAGAAGATTATTGTTTTCCTCACAATGACTTCAGTTCTACATCACAGACCTGGACTATTATTTTGTATGGCTTACACTTTCGGTAAGGAAGAAGTCCGTCGATTTAAGGGAAAAACGGTTAAAGGTGAAGGCCGCGGTGTTTGAAAGAAGAAAAGTGGTGGAAACATGCAACCTGGCAGATTTTGTTTTGCACACATGAGCACCCGTCCTGCCACCAACTTATCCACCCACACGCACACACACTCATGGTGGCTGTAGAGGAGTATATGTCTAATACACACAAGTTGCAGTTACAGTGATTTTTTAAAAAAACATTTTGTACAAAAGTTTATTCATACAGACATGACAGAGAGACACTTTACATGGAACTGATTTTAATGTATGATACATGGGTCCTGGTCTGTAGGTAGCAAGGATCTGGATCGAGGTTGATGGAATGTGATAAAAATGACAGATGTTTCTATATCAAGGAAAGATTATATATTTAGTTTCAACTTTTAACATTTGATAATTATAATGTAATATATGTATGTAGTTAGTTTTATCGACTAATAATATTGAAATACACACAAAGGAAACAACAAAACTATCAGTAAAAGCTACATTCAACCATACACAACTCAGGCTGAAAGTAAAATAAAGTTGTGCCTCTGAATACCCGTTGTAGTTGTGCATTCGTACTGCATTGCATTTGAATAGTTGATATAACACACACTAATTAGTGTCAGTTCTTTTATTCTTCTGCAACTTTACAACGACGATGTATAAACATATTAGGCTTGAACGTTACTCTTCTCGAAGAATGTTTTTCTACACATCACTTGTGGCAGATCATTTGGCCTGCTCGAAAAAATTGCCCCAGTTTAATAAAAGCTGTGTTAAGCAAGAACATATACAAAAGTCTGAGTTTCTTGCTCCTGTCAGGCCACAGTGAATAAAGGTCTTTATTGTTTTATTTGTGTCTTTAGTTTAATAATATTCATTTGTCTAATGATTTACACTAGCTTTCATTCTGGATGAGATATGCAATGCATGTTTCAATATCTATTTTTGTGCGTCTTTTGCAGGTTTGCACTAATGGAATCGTATCATTCTCGGAAACCATCACAACCCCCACCCCCACACGTAATGATGATGATCTCCAGCAGCATTCGTATCTAGCCCCCTATTTTACTGACCTTGATCTTAGGCATAATTTGACATCTGGAGGCGGAATAATTTACTATCATGCCTACGACATCATCAAAAATCAAACTTTAGGGACAAACGATAACGTTGTGCAGACGCAAAACTTCGTGCGCAAAACGGAAAGTGACCAAACAAATTTTAGTCCAACATTTCTTCTACTTGTCACATGGGAAAGAGTACAAGCGTATCCTGTGTCATATGGTAAAAATGAGGTAAATAATTTTTCTTTGTCAACCAAACTAAAAACAATTACAAGTATGGAATATTTGAGTTTAGACTCGTATGTTTCATTGCCAAAACAAAACTTTAGTGGAAAGATTTTAGAAAGCTTTTTTTTTTTCGAATACTGTTCACTTGTTATAGAAAAAAAATGATACTTTACAACATCGTATTTTTAAAAGATGTGCACCAATCACTTTATGACAAAATTTAATGACTTTCTTTGAGCAGAGGTGCATCAACCATAATTCATCATCAGCTTACGCATTACACATACAAAACAACATATTTTTAAAAATAAATTTAAAATTATCTTTTTAAATATATTTATTAAAATCACTTTCTTTGTTTTGTTTTTTTTGTTTTTTTTTTATTCTTGTTGCATGTTTATGTTATTGGCAACTCTGTGTAAATATTCCAGTCCTATCACTTACTGTCGATCAAAGTTTTTAAATTTGTCCCTTCTTCTTCCCTTTAGATTACGTAAACAGGATCGCATATACTGATACGCTAAGTATGTTCTGCCAGAAAGCATAAGTTCAAAATGTATAGATAATGTATTGCAACATCATAGATTGTATAAATTCCCAGCGATTAACCTGTTCACATGCTTTTCATAGTAACCGTGGAAACCACGTAATCCTCCCCGAATACTTGTTGCTTATATACAAATTTGAAAGGCTCCATTGTCTTATATTCAGATTCGAACCTAGATATTACTCAATCTGCATTATAGTTCTAATGAATTGTCTTAGACATTGAAGTGAACTCTTTGGAGATGTAACTATTTAGCAGGAAAAGACGATGCAAATATATAAGTAAGTGAAGAAGCACAAAGCATGTTTCTTTGTTGCAAACTTCAAGTTTCGGATTAAAACAAAACCTGACATTTTCACTTGTTTGCAAAATAGAACAAGATATACTTGCATGGCTGCTGTATGAGTGCTCATCCAGGTAAATTTGTACAATGCGTATGTTTCTGTTGAGGTTTTGCGATACTAAATAGGTCTAGCTGGTTGGTAAAAAAGGTCAAACAAAGCATGCGGTGCATGTTGCAAGGAACCCTTGATTACACATTATTAGACCTCCAAACATAACTGAAAAACTCACATGCATCTTTTTTATATTTCAGAGTGTAAGTTTTCATCTAGTTTTGGTAACAGATGGATTGAACACATTTGCTCTTTACGTCTACCTCAGAGGTCAAATGCTCTTGCAGCGTGGAGAGGTATTTATTGGATATGCCTTTAAAATATCGGAGACGTTGAAGAAAGATCTGAATTCTTTTACGACCAGAGCTTTAGCTATTGATAGCAATGTCGAAACAAATGGTGAGAGGTTCCCCCCTCTCTCTCTCTCTATTTATATCTTTCTCATCTATCTATCTTCCACGAAAACACCTATCTACGCTCCTACGCTAAATTTCTAATTTTGTATAAACATTTCTTAGTTGTATCGTTAGCTCGCCCGAGATATATATATATAATTGAAATGAAAAAAGCACGACAAATGCCGACAAATGAGTGCGACTAGTTTCGCATTTACTGTATGCTTCTTCAGGCACAAAGTATACAAAATATCTTGAAAGAAACGGATGACGTCAATATATTTATAAACAATAACATCTCTGATATAAAGTCATTAAATGATATGCATTATCATAACAGCATCATCTATAACGGAGTCAGAAAGATACATAAGTCTCTAATGAAAACTGAATCAGTGAAATCACAATATAGAGACAATCAGTCATCCGTAAAGTTATATATATATATATATATATATATATATATATATATATATATATATATATATATATATAAATTAAAATTCTATCTAACCGATGACTGAAGTAACTTTCTTTAAATCAGTAAGTTCATCTCTCCATGCACAATGTCCATTGACATGAAAGAAAAATCACGTAAAGAGTGATTTTTTGTATTACAATGTATTTAAATATTACAGGAGAACATATGATCTATACATTTGTTATGAAACAGTGATTATTTATTCGCTTAGAAACTAGTTGAAGTGTTTGTCCAACATATTGCATGTTACATTTTTATAGGTTATCAAATAAATTACATCAGTCGATATGCAGTCAGTGTTATAACGCAGAGAAAACAATACTTTTATATTGGAGCTACTAAAATGGATCTATATGTAACATTAAGTTATAGGAGACCTAGAAATGTGCAAGATTTTTGTATCAGAACAAAACCGACAGAAAATATACAAGTATTCTAGATGTAGCAGATATCGGTGCTCATAATGTACAGTTATTACAGAAAGTATCTATTTTGGTAGCTCCAATACAAAAACATCGTTTTCTCAAGGTTATAACACTTACTGCATATCGACTGATGTAATTTATTTGATAACCTGTAAACAAAATGTAACATGAAGTATGTTGGATAAAACACTTAAACAAGTTTCTAAGATAAAGAATTCCCGCTTACATATCAAACAAAATTGTGTGGATCCTCAGTTCTTCTCTAACGTTTTAATACATTTTAATGATTACTCTTGACGCTATTTGTCGTTGATGCCAGTCGATAATGTGCATGGAGATGTAAAAAAAAAACTAAATTAAGAAAGTTACTGGATTTCTCTGTTAGATACTGTGCGCCCCAATGACCTTAATACTAAGGTATTAGATACAACTGTACATAATAACATAATTTATATAATTGTAATATATATATATATATATATATATATATATATATATATATATATATATATTATAAATATATAAATATGTATGACTGCTTGTTTATATAATGATTTTAATATATATATATGTATATATATATATATATATAACTTGCAGTAGTATTGTATTATCTTTAGTTATATAAATAAGAGTCTTAATTATGGGTACTAGATTACATAAAATATTACGGATCACAAAACCACATCTTTGTCAATTATATCTTAAACCATAATTATAAATGCAGTTCGACTGATTTATATTCTACTCCTCATTTTAACCTTGATATTTTACACAATGGAACATGTAACAATCACATCACCACACTATTCGAAATGAAGACCCTATTCAGTTTCTAAAGTTAAGTGCACCTTGATGTGTTTCATTTGTAACGAAGTGACATGTTGTCAATTGTTCTAGAAAGTCCATCGGTACTTATACAGGGGTCGCAGTCATGTCTTGCACACGAAGTAAACAGTATTGAAACTGGAAAAGTATTTTGTGATGGAAAAGTCGACTGGAACGGACATTGAAAATTATTACTTTTAAAAAGCAATATATCTCATTAAAATGATTAAATATATATTTTTCTATTGTTTTATCCTGAAAACAAAAGATGCATGCCTTACTTGAATCAGACTTTGCACATGATAATAACAAACAGTTTGTTTTATTAAAATTATTTTTAGAATACAATCAAATTTCAGGCGAATTCTCTCTTAAACCGAATATTACCCTAGAATTGTCACTGTGTCATCTGTAGTTTTGTTGAAAACAGTGATGTTCATCTAGCACCAGAAATTAACTCAGATTGTCCTTACGGGTCTGACTATCTCATGAAAAGGAAGAATAGCAGCTGTTAAGTATAATAGTGTTGAATATCAACGGTTATCTTCTTGTAGTTACTTAAGGCCTGATGGCAGTTTCCCCAAATTTAATATAACTCTTTTGTTATAGTATTCTCAGCTCTCTGAATATGCAACAACCAGTACTTCAGATCAAAGTTCATAATAGTTTTACCACAAAAAAAACAAAACAAACAAAACACAAGTATGCTATAATGATTATTATTTTTTCACCGTAGCAAATGTTATGACCCTGTGTTGTCTGCAACTATATCAATCCAATCTGTTTTCAAATTACACTTGTACGCGTCTTGGCAGATAACTTCTTTTTTAGTTCACTGTAACCGTTGTGTTAGACATTTTTGTAAAACTATTTAAAACAGATTCATCACAGAAAATCAAGTGATCATTTCTACCTTTTGTCTCGAATTTGCTCGACTGTTAAGTAATCTTACAGGTAATTTGCCTTTTAGGACTCTAATAAAAGCATGCCATTACTGACATAAAAACTACAGTATAGCAATGCAGACATCTAAGAAGTGCTTGTACGAATGTTACATCTTTGTTATTTTAGTTAGTTTCTCTTAACCTATTTGTTATCCCTACTGATTACTGACATGAAATGAATGAACATTTCATAATCTTTTTTGAAGGGTCTATAAATGAACTTTCTATTGGCACATTGTTCAACTACAAACAAAGAAGTTAAAAGTCATGAAGAATGTTGTGTTCAAAGATGTCATGATCAGGAGAACGACCTTTTTCATAGTACTACGAAGGGGATACCCGTATCGCAAATAAATAGAAAACATCAAATAAGGCAGTAATAAGTCATTTATTATTAATCTATAATAAGTGCCTAAACTTTTGGTATATTACTCTACTTTAATATATGGTCAAATCGTAAGTCGCACTTTAAGTTTGGTTAAGATGTCAACAAGGAATTTACAGACCTTTGAGTTCAAGGTCAGGGTTGTTGACAATTATTCACAACTATATACAACTTTATTGGGGATTTTCCACTCGAATGACGCATTTTGTATTGCATTGTTGATCATTAGATGACACATGTCCTTTTGTGAAATAGGCCATTCACAAAGAGTATATGAGAACTTGATGAACGCATTATAATAACTCTTATATTAAATCCTGTTTTGAAAACATTCATGTTTTTTGGATCAGTCTGTTTGGAATCATCCTACTGTTTGGAATTTTTGTATTATTAGAGTTTGAGTTTTCTTGTAGTGCTGTAGACATAATTCGAAAGGAATTGTTTATTTGTACATTCTTTGAATATATGAATTTTGGATATTTTCGGAACATTCTCAAAGATATCCTGGATTGTATCGTTGTCGTACATCGGTATACTGAAGACTATTGTTGTGGTACGTAAGGACATTCAAGACTATCGTTGTGGTACATTTGTACTATATAGACTATTCACTCATTCGGAACATTCATTCATTCGGAACATTCATTCACTCTGAAACTTCATTAATTCGGAAGATTCTATAATTTTTGACTTGTGTTTAGGACATTTAGGAATTTTTGGAATTTAATTCACAAATTGTAAGTGTCTTTTGAATTTTCATTTTTAATTACAGAAAAAATAAATTGCTTGTTGATTTTACAGACATTGTTGGTTTCAGTTTCTTTATGTTACATTATTTTAAAACCTAGAGTCGTAACATAGCTGGAATAGTTTTTCAATATCAAGGGGAATTACGCGTGTAAATTAAACAGTTTGAGGTACAATTGCACCAAATATAATACCATAAATGCGGTAACTGTTCCAAGGTGAATTAACTAGTCTGATTATAAGTGTAAATAATGGCAAACAATGATTTTATGCTATCCTTTATAGGTCTAAAAGGTGTTTTGTACTATCGACTGACACCACTAGAATTTCAATTCAGCAGTGACCAACGTGTATGTCTGTCTTGGTGGTCAGAAAACCGCGACAAGAGGACTTACTACGAAAAGATGAATAACGATATGCCATCATGCCCTTGCTCCTTAAACTGGCTTTGGCGGGACAGTACTTTCGGTAGCTACTATTTTCAGGATGCCTATACTTACTGTGCTGTTGTTCGACCGAGGTGGTGGTACAACCCTCATGGAAAGGTAAAGATTTCGTTTTTAGTAAGGTCTCCCCTCGTATACGGCATTTCTTAACATGATAAAACATGTTGTGAACATTCT
The DNA here is from genome assembly GCA_029931535.1 of Margaritifera margaritifera. Classification (NCBI taxonomy): domain Eukaryota; kingdom Metazoa; phylum Mollusca; class Bivalvia; order Unionida; family Margaritiferidae; genus Margaritifera; species Margaritifera margaritifera. The sequence continues at coordinate 455,017 of JAQPZY010000897.1, read as the reverse complement.
GACTTAGCTGCGATAGTGCAGAGTATTTGACAAATACTATCAGTAAGACGCGAATACTCGTTGTGATGTTATGAGTCTAAAAAGTGGCTATAGCACTATTTAGTGACTAACATTCAACAGAGAAAGTATATTTTCTTAGAAGATTTGTCTGATTAGTTTGGTTTACATTTTGGTTATGTCCTTGCTTTCTTAGTTAATTCTGGTTTGACTAAAATATTCCTGAGTGCTGTCAAACATTCATGCCTTATATGCAAGGTTATCTCCAAATTTCCGGCAGAAAGAATATAATGAGAGAGATTGTGATTAACATGAACGTAGCAATGCACACTCATATATTGTAGCCCAATCAAATGAATGGCGCCCATTTAAAAATACAGTTATCTTGCAGCATCACTTGATTTTATTCTGTGTTCGCTTATGCACACCATGAACATTTAGTTACAATTGTTCGAGTATAGATTATTATAAATTCATAGTTCATATCTACTAGGATTGAAGATATTGATGCAGTGCGGGAATTGTGTTTATGATAATGTTACTTGATGACAAAAGAAGTTAATGTATCTTTGAGACTTGACAAGAATTGAATATATATGTTTTTCTTCCATAAATAGTACGTGGCCCACAATCCGGTAAAAAACAATTACAGTTTGTCTTATAGTATCAAGACAATTGTAAAGTTACCGAAATATGATCTCCGCTTAAAAAAATGTTCTTTTATGTTGAAATTCTTGGTTGTCGTTGTTATTGTCGTTGATATCTCTGTTGAATGTTTGTTATATTGAAGTGCAAATTTAATCAGTTCTATAAATCTCCCCAACTCCGATATATAATCAATATATATTTGTTATATTTCCAACTCTAGCATTCATTTTTCAAGAACATAACCCAAATAATTTATCGTATAAATGGGTATATCACATACCTGTTCGAAGAAAAGGTATCATTCGCTTGTATAATCCGCCCTACAGATTATAGTTAGGATTCAATATTAAAGATACAAGTTCTGAAGTATGTGCTGGTATCACCTTCTAAAATTCTAAATATAACGGTAAGGATGTTCTGTTCCACGGCCGCCTTCTTATCAGATGAATTATTATTATCATTATTATTATTATTATTATTATTATTATTATTATTATTATTAGACGTGCTGCTATAACTTAACGACTGGACAGTATCAACAAACAGCACCCACTGCAGGAGGGTTTCTGCAATATCACAAGATAACAAACTCTAAGCAATATCAGGCCGTGGACTTGAGGATGAAGGAATATTGCTGCAACAGAACCAAACTTTGTCACTTGTACTATGAGCTGAGACCTGTCAGCCGCTGTTACAACACATTTCCTTTCTTTTTTGGTTAGTGCCGGTTCCTATTAGTAGTTTGTTTTGAGCGTTTGAGCGACGATATTATATGAAACTAATTTTAAAGAATGAACGTCCCGTTTTGGAATAAATAATATTGCAGACAAAGAAATCGCACCCACTAAAGCATGAACAGTCATATGTGTTGGTAATACTTAAAGGCAATTTCCTGAGTACAAAGTGAGGAACAACTGAGATCTTTTCAGCGAACAGACCGTGTGAACACACGTAAAATACTAATTTACGTGTCTGATTGACTTCATAACTATGCCTGGCATCACACTTGTTCCTACATAACCGACCAATTTGAAAACTTTCTTAATAGCGTAAGTTTATGTATATTGATATTCAACTTGTTTCATCCCAGGGCATTTTAGAGTAAGGATAGTCTTAGAATATAGATTAAAATTTTCCATTTAAATGTAACCAGCATGTTTTGAAAAGCAGAACAATTACTGGAATAGCGAAACGTGTTATATTTGGGCAATTATCGTCTTTACTCTCCCTTTACCATACATTTGAGGCGTCGATAATATTTCCGTAGCTATCTGGTAAACAAAACTGAGGGAAAAAAAGAAGCCAAATATATGACAGTATTGTGCTAATCTGAATTTCATTGACATGAAATAGTTATTTGGTTTGTCGTGGTGCCTGAAAATGAACCATTCCGATAACTATCCAAACGATGATTGGCCATATAAGCTACCTTGTGGGCATATACTATTCTGAGAGTCCATGTAAATGGTTTATACAAACTGCTAAGTTTTCCTGCAATCATTTCCTAATTTATGCCAGGCTACTTATTTGATTGTATTGTTCGTCATATATTATATACGTTTCATCTATAATGGGAAAATGCCCATTATAATTATTATTGGATTATCTTTGTCTTTTTCCTCATAAAGATGGGACTTTCTTTTTCTTTTCCATGATGTAAAAAAATAACTAGAACACCACGATTTAAAAATTGTTTGTGAGTTGGTCATTAACGGGCACCATCGATTTTTCTATTTCTCAACAACTTGGATGTTTTGATCTTTTATATGTATGGGTTTCTCCGTTATCATCTACGTAAAGGTAATTTTAAAATAAAAAGAAAAATATAAATGTATGTCTTATTTCTGCAACAACATCAACTTTTCAATATGAGCCGATAATTAATAATGTTGATGGGAAGTGATTGCATTAACATGCAAGATAATGATTACTTCCACGACTTAATTACTTTTTAAGCTACATTCTGGGGTGATCCTCATATTGAAACACTCGACAAGAAAAAATTTACATTCAATGGATGGGGAGAGTACACACTTGTATCCTTGGAGACAACCAAAGTCACTTTCTACCTGCAGTCACGTACATCCCGAGCAGAGAAAACTAATGGCAATTTGACAGACGCTACAATTTTCTCGGCTTTTGCCGCGAAAGATAAGTTTGGCTCCAATGTACAGGTAGAACTCAATGAAAGAAAAGATGGTAAGTTACATTGTATTGTTTCTCAAATATTTATTTCGGTGCATACCTCACTTTAAATAAGCTGTATTTATCAATCGTTTTATCTGTATCTTGTGATCAGTAAATAAAGCTTATTGCCATTATACGATTTTGCTAAATCTTCTCGCTCTTATTACTAGCTGGGGTTTCTGATATTGTTAATGATGTTAATTATTGCATCTCATCCCCAAAATGTTATTATTATTATTATTATTATTATTATTATTATTATTATTATATTTTTTTTTTTAAATCATACTCTACTTCAGTAATTATCATAACAATCCTTAAAAAGAACACTCTTAATAGTATGGATTAAATTAAAGCAGATTATAAAAACATTTTGCAGGATAAACCATTGAACTAGGTATTTTATTATCATTGGTCTTGAGGATGAAATATATTCGTGTGTTATATTGTTGTTTCTCTCTGTTTGCATATCTTTGAAGGAGTATGAATTAAATTAGGTTTGAAACCACTTCAAACTCATAAATGTAGAAGGGGCTTAAACCGACCGTTACGTGTAAAGGAGATTCTGTATTACAAATTTAGATGAAAAACATTGACTTTCTTAAAGCATTAAGTCAACAAAAGCATGAAATGTAATACATCAAAAGGATTTCTAGCGAAATTAACATCAACGACAGTAATTTGCACAGGATATTTTTATAACAATATTTCAAGCTGCTGAATTATTAATGATAATTCTCCTCTTATCATGTAATTAATATCAACTTTAAATATTATGAACATATCTTCAACTTCAACACTCATATTATGTTTATATGTTTTCCTAATCCATTTACGCATTGCTTTTGATAGTTTTTAGCCTCTGATCGCAAGAAAAAAGAAATATGGCATGGTGCCCGTATGGTATCGAAGAAGTACTGGCCAAACAAATAACGTATATAATTGTCTTCACTGATTCTATTCCCTTCTAAAGGTAGCTAGAATATATCCCAAAATAAAAGCAAATATACATGCACAATATTTGTCATTAGCATTGTGTCCGTGCCCAAGTTAAATACCTTAAACAATTATGTTCTGATTTCTTACAGGTCTAATCATATATGCAAAATCTAGCAAGAATGCTTCTTCCTTTGATGACTTCACAAGGGACTTTGATAATATGGCCAAGGAATTTGACGTGCAAGATGGATATATTTCTCTTTCTCGAGACGATGCTACAAAGACACTAACGGCCGTATTTTCTGATGGTCTCGAAGATACCATTTATATATTTCTCATTCATTTTGTCATTATATGAAATCTATATAACTGTAATACATATATTCATCTTTAGCTTCCATCAAATATACTGATGTATCCAAAAGGTTGAAAACAAAACTTTAAGAACTATTTGGCTTTAGTTATAGTTCAAGAGCATATTAAAGTTATATCCTTTGCAACATAGGATCATAGCGAAAGTTACCTTTTCATGTATTACCCATCGATGTTTTATTGTTATTTTCCAGGATATAATCTGTTCTATCAAAACTATTAGAACGTAAATTAAAACAGTAACAGAAGGTATGATTTATTTCAAACACGTGACACCTTTTAGAAAAGAGTATTAAATACTATTTAGTGTGAGAATTAAGTGCGAGTAGACGAGATGAAACAGAGTAGATGTTTTCTTTGGGAGGGGGGTCAAAATTTGTCACGAACGCTCATAAACTTGTTAATGGTTCAACGTAGTATTAAATTCGTCCCTTCTGATGAGAATGCAGATTTTCACTCCACATTCTGTCTTGTTGAAACGGATCAAAAGTAACATTGGATTTGCATGTATGAGAAAATAACCTTTATTCTGTCAAATGAATAAAAGTTCAGACACTAAATTATTGTATATTTTGATATTTAAGGTATATCCTTCAATGTCTCAGTTGGTGTTCGAATGCTCTCTGTCAGTGTGGTGTTACCTACTGAATTGAAAGGACACACAAAAGGTCTGCTGGGAAACTTTGATGGAAATCCAGATAATGACTTCATGTATCACAATGGCACATTCCTGCCTTCAAATATCTCCGAGCGTCAAATATTTAACTACGGACAAACATGTAAGTTGTTTTCCCAATATCTAAATATTTGTAAATTGTGAACGTGCAAAAACACTGCATGGCCCTCTTGAAAGTGCCACTTCAAAGCTATATAGTTCATCACCTACGATTAGTCATATGCGCTTTTGGCGGACAATTGCCCTACTGCCGGCGTCGGTTGATGATTCCGCATGTAACCTAAGTTATTGTTGACAGGTTTCAGCAACGTTTAACAGAGATGTTTGTCATAGTCAATGATATGAACCATTTGATTTTTGTGATCAGTATATAATAACAGCTCGATTGGATGTTTCCTGCGTTTGCATGGATCTGCAACGTTTAACAGAGATGTTTGTCATAGTCAATGATATGAACCATTTGATTTTTGTGATCAGTATATAATAACAGCTCGATTGGATGTTTCCTGCGTTTGCATGGATCTGTGAAAAACACATTTCTTTGCTGATTATTTCTGCCTATATTTCGGTATATTTCATTTGTCTGTAAGTGAGACACAGTTTATAGTGATGAATACATATTTTCTAGCAATAAAAGGATATAGCATAATATATGTATAACCTATTTTGATATTGATTTTTAATCTGCCTTTAGATGTACTGAAAAGCTTGGAAGCAGACGAAAAGAGACAACAATAACTGAAGACTGAAAACAGTCCATGCTTCTAGAATGATTAAATGCAGTTAAAGATGTTTACAATATTATATTAGGTTTTATATTTCAGGGGAGATAAGTACAACGAAGTCAGTTTTCATCTATCCCCTTGGAAAAAACCACTCCGACTACCAGTTCAAAAATTTTGTTCCCAAATTTTTGGATGAAGCGAATGCTGCAAAGGTGGCCAATGCCAAGAAGAAGTGTGGAGAAGACAATCAGGAATGCATATTTGATTTCGTTTTCACGGAAAACGAGGCTATTGCTAACAACACTCGCCGCCTAGAAGCACAAGCTTCAACTGGCCAAGCAGAAATCGGTAATCACACCATATTCTACTTCAAATATATGTACAGTTTATCTAGTCTGTAAAGACTCTTGAGTAAATATACACGTTTGAGTTTTCGGAACGATGACGCACGGAAAAAGAGGTGTAATGTGTAACTTGAGTGAGAAAATCGTAATGTAATGCAACGTAAATAATCATAGTAACTCTAAATGAATCCTTAGTAAACATACGTATTTAAAGCAAAAAGTCATTTAAATAAAATGAGGAAGGAACACATAATTTCAAGTTTTAATAAATTTGAATCATGATAATGTATTTGGTACAATTAAATGGTACTTTTAATGCCTATTTGTTATTTTTCCTTCTTGAGAAATCATACACGTTGACTATCAAAGTTGTTTCAGTAGAAGCATTTTGCGTTGTAGTATTAGTTTTTAGTTTTCGTACAAGCAGCAGTGCTGTTTGTAAGGACGGTTTTGATAGGAGTAATATTAATATTAGGATTTGTAGTGGGAGTAAAGGTAGTAGTATTAATAATAGCAGTAGATAGAAGAAGTAGAAGAAGCGGCAGCTTCGGACGTATAAGTAGGAACATTCGAGTCGTCAAAAGTATGTTTAAACGGCAGTAGTAGAAAGTGAGGTATTAACAGCATCAGCAATGGTTGCAGGATCAGTCCTACAAGTAGTAGTAGTACTAGCTGTTGTTTTTGTAGTAGTATTAGTATATGTAGTAGTTATTGTAGTGTGAAATGTAGCTGTAGCAAAAGAAAAGAATATTATTTTAGTTACTATAGAAGTCATTATAGTAATATTTTAGTTGTTGTTTAAATTGCTTTTATTTGCTTGTTTGGGCAAGATTCATCAGCTGAATAGATGGATATTTTAATATAATAATTGCTAATTATTTTTAAAAATTCTTACAGAAAATAAAATTCCAACAATCTCTGGCAATAACACAGTATATGCCCATGTGGGCGAACATGTCTTTGTTCGAGCAAATGCATCTGATGATGGACCAATTACATATCAACTGTTATACAATACGGCAAATGCCACATCTACAGTCCAGACAGATAATTCGACACTGGTTTCATTTGTCCTTTCAAATGATGAACCGGTATCAGTTAGGTAAATATATTTTATCTCCGTATTGTATTTAAGTTTGTATGGATAAAAACCTCAGCGGAGGAATATATTGTTTTCTGCTCTTTGTATTATATATGCAAGATTGCATTTTGGTGAATATAACTCATCCTAGCAAATGTACATTGTGATATGTAAAAATATGAAATAACAGTAGACATCTGTTTTCGTTATTTTTACGGCTTGTAAAACATTGACGTGGGCACTACTCTGAAGAAAAAGTTTAAGCACATTTTAATATCAAAGTTCGTAAACCCGAAGAGATTGCTAGTAGCGTCCACAAATTGAAGCGTGCTTTTCTGACTGTATCCATAATTATTAACACTTATTAATTCATAACATATTTACATTATAGTTTACAAATCCCACACAGTAATGTAAATCTGTTTGGCTTCCATTCCTGGTGGTTACTTACAGAGAAATGTAATATATGAAATAATAATGTAAAATAGAAGATATGAACAGAAACATGAACTCTCTCTCTCTCTCTCTATCTAAATATATATATATATATATATATATATATATATATATATATATATATATATATATATTATCCTTTTCTTTTTGTATTATTTTCACTGATTTGAGTAACTTTTTTTAAACAAAACTGTTTACCCAAAATAGTATAAAGCTGATATTGGTAAAGCTTCTTATTCAGATAATTTTAATCCTTCAATTTTGTCCATATACTGTGACGTGGACCTCAGTAAAATTATTGGTGTAGGGCGATAGCTTGCTTTTCTTAAGATAATGGACTCATCTAAAACATACGACTACTTGATTTCCGATTCTTCTTAATATTCCGTCATGACTGTGAGTGTTAAACTGAACATCAATGAGTCTCAAATGTTTGTTTTCATTTATAATCTTATAATATTGTCTGGAGATCAGAATAATAAACAAAACGCATTATTATTATTGCAGCATAACCGCTCAAGACAAATTGCAAGTGCAGTCCCCTGCACTTATCCTTGATATATATCTATGCAGTAGCTGTACAGGTCATGGGTATTGTGATTTCACACAGGAAAGGGCAGACAACCGGTCAACGCCGACATTTAAATATGCTGTGTGCATTTGCAGTTCCTTTTGGCAGGGTAAATTGAACCTTACTGCTCTGAAAAGTTTATTTCATAATTCTTTCTTTCTGCCTTCATCGTTGGACACTGTGTGCTTTTCGCTGCGCATATATATATATATATATATATATATATATATATATATATATATATATATATATATAGATAGATAGATAGATAGATAGATAGATAGATAGTTGTGTGTGTGAGGTTATTCTTGTGAACAATAATATCAATACAAGTCGACTGAAAAATGTAATAAATACGTGTGTGTGTTTTTGTGTGTGAAGATATATGTGTGAGGATATGTGTGTGCGTGTGTGTGTGTTATTTTTAGTGAACTAAAATACTATAACAAGACAATTAGGCTAAGGAAGTATTATATACGATATAAAGTTACAATCAATAATGTGTACAAAGACACGGTAAAATAAATTACTTTGTGATATATCACTAATTAAATGCAGAGTTGTATGGAACAGGAGAGAAATAAAAGGTGATAAGAGCAATATATATGGGGTGTTTAGAGTGAAATTTTCTCAACCCAAATAAAGCAAAATCTATGTAAAATTTCTAATATTTGCACTGAAGGCGAAAATTGCGATATCGATTTTATGGGCTGTGCCTCCACACCATGCTCTCCACTAAGAAATTGTACAGACAATCCTGCTATCATCCATGAGAGTTTAAACCGAGCCTATAACTGTTCCTCCTGTCCTCAAGGATATACGGATGGGGTGGTAGACCATAGCAAATGCATAGGTAAGTAGGTATGTTTCATTTCTAAACATTCATTCTGTCCTAAAGAATATACTGATGGGGTATAGACTCTAGCAAGTGTATAGGTAAGTAATCGTGTTTTGTTTTTGAACGCTCATTCAGTCCTAAAGGATAAATGAGGGGGTAGTAGACACTAGCAGGTATATAGGTAACTAGGCATGTTTTTGTTTTTGAACGTTCATATGTCCTCAAGAATATACTGATGGGGTGATAGACCCTTGCCAGTGTGTAGGCAAATAGGCATGTTTCGTTTGTGAACGTCATCCTGTCTGCGTGGATATAATAACAGGGTAGGTGATCCCACATAGTCTGTATTTGTTAATATATATGAAGTATAACATCTTTGGAGGAAAACATTATCGAACATAAATTATCAATATGTATATAACATTATCTAGCCTTTAAAGAATACGTTTTCCTGAATATAAATATAAGTGAAAAAGGCAAGATATCCAGCTTGGTGACATTTTCGACGCATTGGTCTATTATAGAAACGTATACTGACATATATGGGCAATGAAGGCTAGCCGCGTTGATATAGCACATGGGTTAATATAATCCTATGCCTTTAGTATTTTAGTGTTTGATATATATATATATATATATATATATATATATATATATATATATATATATATAATGGTTTGACATATTATAATTAGAATATATTTAGAGTAATCAGCTTTAATATTTTTGGTCGTTAATGCCCTCACTAAGAATGTGTATGTACTTATCGTTTTTATCTATATATTTGTACTCATATCAATTCAGCAACTCAGCATGTTCTTGATTTCGTGATTGAGATGTAGGTACAAATATCTCACGTATTGGAATTATTTCAATAATTGGTGTTTCAGATGTAAACGAATGTGCAAATTCTTCACACGGATGTGCACAGAACTGTGTTAATACAGAGGGAAGTTACTACTGCACATGCAACAACACTTTCAGATTAGACTCGAATGGAAAGGCCTGCCAAGGTTATTACGTATTTGTTACTCTTTGTTTTGATGAATTAAAGAAATCAAAACATTTAAAGTAAATAATTTTAAGTTGCACTCCATGCTTTTGCTAAGATCTTCATAAAGCGTGAATAACTAGCACGCATACTTATTTCAAAGTGTAACACGTGTGTACTTTCTAAGAATTGTCATTATGCATAAAATGACTACGTACATACGGCATCCACTATGTCTGCTTACCACTAACAATAAATAGAGGATATCTACATTTTCTGAGTAGACATAAGGAAATATTGCAAGAGTGACGTGGGAAACATTGTATTGCTACGAGTGACAAAGACTTGGGTGACAATACAAAATATTTCCTCTTCACGAATTAAATATGTCCTTATATCTACTGAAAAGAAAACGTAGACTTTCTTTTATTATATATTTTGAAGGCAGAAACCGTCGATTGGCATGGATTTTACTCCAGCCGGTGCCAATTCGAACATCGGCTGCATTACTACATCGATAAAAAGAAGTTCTGGCATTTACAACAATTTTAGCACAGGAACCTTTTACAAATTGTTCTTGTACAAATAATGCTTAAAATGTTATATTTGTATCAAATTAATGACTGTTTCCAAACGAAAATGAAGAGACTTTGATATTATTACATTTCTTGCACGGATTAATACCATAAACAATGCCGGGTCATGAGTACTGTATGAATATCACGGAGTGGTCACACTCGTCAAATTTCAAAGCGTAACATCTTTAAACAAAAGATTTTAATGATTGCAAGTTTACTTTAATGGATATTAGTTCGCTGTTTTGTTCATTTCTCCATTCAAACGCGACTCTTTGGTCTCGACAACCTTGCAGTCTGGCTCGGCAACAAACGCTGCACCCAAAGTTTGATTGTCACTTAATTTCGGATTGCAATCAACAGTCATAAATGCCCGAATTCTCCATCGGATTCAAACATGATTGTGATTGTGTTGAGAGTTAGAATCGCCACTTAAACAATTTCGTAACTATATTTAACCAAGAGTTTTTCCTACAATTGTCTCCGTTGTGTCCGAGTGGAAAAGGCACAAGGCTGAAGAATGTCTTAATGAACATTTAAATTTTAAATGTATGTAGAGTGTTATGCATCGACAAAACATCTAATAGCAACCGTTTTTGTATGTTCAGTCACTAATCATTTGCAGGATTCACGTGGAAAACTAATTTAAAAAAATAATACTTGAAGCCTACTTTTTGTTCTCTGGAGTTCATTTGTAGGAATTTTTATGGCGTCTCATTATTGATCAAAATAAATGTATACTAGAGGGTCTACAGTCTTGACACAGTTTAAGATCTGATTATCCTGATGGAGAGAGAGAGAGAGAGAGAGAGAGAGAGAGAGAGAGAGAGAGAGAGTCAAAGAAGACGAAGAAAAATGAAATAGGCCTATATATGGAAATACAGATCTGAATACAACGCTTAAAGGCGATATAGTTTCTAAATGAAAAAGAAAGTAGTTCCAAAAATGATATCGTCACTGTGGCAATACAAGTGGTATCACCACCATGGTGATATAGTTTTTCTTCCAATGATATATTTGAATATATTATTATGAAATATATAATAAATTACAATAGCAATAGCAATGCGGCTCGACGATAGCTGAAGAATGTTTTAATGAACATTTAATTTTAAATGTATGTAGAGTGTTATGCATCGACATACGCATATAAATATATATGAATGTATAGACGGATATATGTACGTATTTATGTTAGTATGTATATTCGGATAGGTGGATCAAAGGAGATAGTGAGGGTGGGATTTTGGTATGTGTATGGTGATATTTCCCAAATATTTCACAGTCTTTTCTTGTGCAGCTCTATAAGATAAGTTTTGAAAAAAATATATACTGAAAGGTTAGGTCCTGAATATGTTAACTTATTTTCTCTTTGAGCTGATGAATATATGGCAGATATCAATACTGGTTTAATTTTGTAGAATGTTTGTGTGTGTAAATGTGTAACTTTTGTAGAATCACAGCAAATCAAATATGATATGAAAAACGACATTTCTGTACTGACTTAAATACAGTACTGAAGTACAGATAAACATATTAACAGAATCGAATATAAAATCGACTTGGTTATAACGCATCTATATATAACGTAGAGTTGCATATGATTTTTTTGGGTCCCCGATAAAGCTCTTTTTGTAGTCTTATCATACGATTGATACGAGCTTCTATTACAGCGTTACCTTACGTCAGATAAAAAAAAAACTGAATATAAACCGAGGCTGACAATATTTAGTTGCTTCAGTACTTGCTATATTCAAGATATTATTATGCTTCTTTTCTTTGTTTACTTAAACTTCCATATTAACTCTATTTCAGATATCAACGAGTGTCTAGAAGGCATCTCTGCCTGCGATCAGGATTGTAACAACACATATGGAGGGTTTATTTGTACCTGTAAAACTGGTTACACCTATAATATGACCAATCGCCAATGCGTAGTTGGTACGGAAACCTTTAATTTAATACAAAGTATCTGGTAAATGTGTAAATATGAAAATGTAGTGGATGTATGTATTTAAATTCTTCAAGCATCTACAAACAGTTAGACAGGAAAGAGTCCTTACAGACTAGGGTATCTCCTTTTGAACCTTCCGTATTTTATTTTGCAAGTAACATTGCTGATAATCTTAATGTTTACTATACAAATATACATTTTTATTATTAGTCATACCAGTCGATCTTTTTAACCATACATAATTCAGCATTCTTTAAATAAAATATATGATACTAAATCTGTATTCACTTTCGCACCGGTTCGTATAGGACCTTCAGTCAACATAACCGCTCATTTCATACTGACCCCAATTTATTATTTATACTTTGTTTAAACGCAGTAAGCACATCATATTTTAATCCTACTATAAATGAGCCAATCAAATTGCACCTTTAGCAATTCACTTTTGTCGGCTATAACAATAAGGATCAGTGGTCTAGTTTGGCAAAGCTAAACAACTAAATTAGTTTCAACTTATGACGTTTGCATCAGTGAAGAGATTTGTAAAATGTGTGGGTTTTTTTTCTTTTTTTTTGTTCTTTTTTCGTTTCTTTGTACGAATTAACACGCACAAATCAACATGCAAAGTAGTTTTCCGATGGACTGGTACCTGTTTTCAAACGTCGGGAAAGTAATAAGCTTATTGAATATGTGCTTATTTCTCTGTAATTCAAACGTGTTATTCCGTAAAGCCAAAAATATAATAGGTATAAATATCAGATTTCACTGAAATAGGTAAGCTAGCCTTCGACAGTGACTCACCTCTATTCGTATGAGAATGAGACATAAGAAAGACACAGGAGTATTACTGACAGAACGGATGAATCTATATATTTGTATCCGATTGCTAATTTATTGTCAGTACTACAGTAGCAAATGGACAATAAGTTTTATTTAGTTGCATTTATTTGTTTGTTTCGGTCAATTGGAGTTTCGCTAGAGTCTAGCTATTTACCAATTAATGGTATCTTATCATTTCTGACGCTCCAAAGGGACCAAAAAAATTTCAGTACAAATCCTAAGAGACGCTTGTTTAATATTCTTTTAAGTCTGTCGAATGTAATAGTATCTCTAGATAATTGTTTATTTTAGAGACAATAATATTTTTCCAAATAAGCATTAATGAATGAGTGTTGCTGTTGTTAAATAGTATTGATTTATACTTCTCACCGCTTTCTTTACCATTCTGAGATTGTTTGTAACGATTGAGTTATAGTGTTGCAAAAATGTTCAACATATTTATTTAATATTTGTTTTTCTTTTATTCTGAAAGACAAACACATCGATGCTTGTAATAACATAAACTGTAGCCTAGCAGATGGATGCACACAAGACTCGTTTGGGAATGCAACATGCTTCTGTCGCGCTGGTTACAGTCTTACAGATGAGAGCACGTGCAAAGGTAACAAGGTGTCAGTACTTAAAACTTGTATTGGTAGGCTGAATATGTACACCAAAAGAACTAACTCTTCCTTTGTGTGTACTTCTAGATGGAGCGAATGTGCTATGATAGCTGAAAGTGTTCTATGTTTCAAAAAGCTTCAATCATGATGAAAACCAATGAAACGGCTAACCGATACACCCATAGTGTTGAAAAAGAATATATGCAGAAATTATCCATGGATGATTCCCATTCTAGAACGTTTTTGCTGTCACAAAAAGCCTGAGAGCGGAAGTCAATATACCCCTTGCCTGAGGATAATTAAATCTTATACCATATTTCTTCAAGATTGCATTTATTTATTTAAATATTTGTATGACACCCGTCAAACGAAACGATTGTTGGTGTAAAATCTGTCACATTTACAGAAATGTGGGCATGGGACGCAATTCTCAGAATTGTAACACAGATTCATTAAAATAGTTTCAACAAATATAGTACACTTTCTTGTGATGTCGGATATCATATAGCTACAAGAGTACGAAAGAACATGTTCTGATTACAATTAAAAAGCATTAATATAACACAATGTTATTCTTTCCAGCATGCGGACACCTATATTAAACTCTTAGATAGAATATCTTTCGACTAGGTGTTTTGTATTCAAACTGAGGAGATAGAAATGCACTCTACATTTCAAAAGTCTGTTTAGTTCACGTTTATTACTTAAGCAAATAATGTATGGCAAACATAAAAATACTTACTTTCATATTCATCCAAATATATTAAATCCATTAAATCGTAATTAAACAAGTGAAAATGAATCTCATGAATACGATCTGCATTTCTTTTACCCCCTGCATTACTTTAATGTTTACTTATTAATAAAGACTGATTGAGTTAGAGCATTTCATCCAACAGATGTATTAAAAAGTATATCACCATGTACGTATGTATCAGAAGTATTTAATTATGGGAACGTTCATTACTGTACAACTGTGTTTACAACGTTTATTGAAACTGCATATTATTCTCTAAAATTATATATTTTCTAGTCATATGATGTTAACAATAGTGTGCATATACTTTTGTGATTTTGTTGTTTGGTATCAAACAGAAACCAGTAAGTAAATTTGGCAATAGTTATCAATTCTCTTTCTAATTTTAATTTTAGATATTGACGAATGTGAGCAGAACGTATGCTCTCAAACATGCGAAAACAACATTGGCAGTTTCCAATGTAAATGTCTCATAGGTTATTCCCCGGGGAACGACAGGACATCTTGCGTTCGTAAGTAAATTGTATACTGTCAACGATGAACTGTTAGATGCAAAACAGTAAATGAGCACTCTGACAAAATCAAATTATGATATAGAACTGCAGTTACATAAATCTATATTTTACACCTTGAAGATGCGTACTTGTGTCTACTTTATGCATCCAAGCATCTGTGTAACAACTGCTGATCATTTTTGTGTGAATGATGTGTCCATCAGATAACTATATTTTCTGGATAGTATCCTTTGTCTTACATTTCCTTTGGCAGGATATATTAGGGAGCTGTTTGACTGTATCTGATTTTAACTGATTAACAGATTACTATATTCCTTGCATACTGAATTGCAGACATTTGTATTACGATCCATTTTTGGAAAACTATATGTTAAAACTGACATTTGTGTTTATTACTGTTACTATATTGAGATGATTATTTTTAGAATTATATTATTAAGTATGGGATCTGTCGATTTGCGTGTTCAAAGTTGACCACATCGGGATTTGTTTTCCTCCATATATTTAAACTCAACATGTTTGAGTAAAGCTCTGAAATTACAAAAATAGCTATATTTTGTACGCAAACCAATATAATCATCCTCTATGTTGTTAATTTTTTAACTGCAAGTGCAATATTTATATAAGTTTGATTTAACATCAATATCTTACTATACACTCTAGCCTGTTCGTACCCATTCTATGGGGAGGATTGCATGTACACGTGTACCTGCGGCCGAGGAGCCGAAAGATGTGATCCCGGAAGAGGTTGTATCTGTGTACCAGGATGGAAGGGAAACAAGTGTGACCAAGACATCGATGAATGCACAGAGAAGCCAAATATTTGTATCGATACACTTAAAACATGCATGAATGCTTTTGGATCATACACATGCACGTGCATATCAGGGTACAAGGCGATAAACAAAACATGCATAGGTGCGATACTCTCTCTCTCTCTGTCTGTCTGTCTGTCTCTGTCTCTCTCTCTCTCTGTCTCTCTCTCTCTCTCTCTCTCTCTCTCTCTCTCTCTCTCTACATATCAAGTAGTGGCTATGTTATTGCCAAGTAAACTTTAATTCGAAAATCTAAACATTAGCTGATACTAATGATTCCCGTTGGAAAACACTTAACGTAAAGGGAATATTCATTTTCGATTCATTCTTGTGTTATTTTTAATAAATAACTTATTCCTTAAACAAATCCATTGAGACAAACGTTGTTTTTGCCATTCATTTATTGACAGTTAGCTTTACCGTAGATTCTGCTGGTATCACCAGATGATTAATCACTACACGATTCGAGAAATTTGTATAGTTTGTAAAGATATCCCAATTCTATAGCTTCTTTCTCTTTCGACAGTTTTTGCTATTTATATTCATTTCAAAATATAATAAATTCCAAATCATAATCATAGTTTTGCCAATAAGCCAGTTGTTCTTTATGCATATTTAAACAAATGGTGATAAGAGCCGATATGTAGAGGGACCTTACATTATACCATTATAAGAATACATATTAGCATTAAACGTCTCCCAAGCCATGGGAGAAGGAGCAAATATGAATTAGCATTGTGATATTTTTAGACGCGTGATAACAAATAACGGCAAAATTGTTCGAAATATTCGTATTGATGTAAGCGGAATCACCATGCTAGGTACTTACAAATTGCTTTTTAAGAATTCCTCTTGAGATATCAGGTCTCCATTCTTGTAGTGCAGTGGCTCTGACACAAAATATTAAGCCTATATTAGTCGTTTGTAGGGTGTTGTTGCACAAAGATATTCTAAAAGCAGATTTCCTCTAATCCTGCCCAACAGATATCAATGAATGTGGGGACCCGACACTAAATGACTGTGACCAAATCTGTAGCAACACACTGGGCGGATATACCTGTAGCTGTGGGTCTGGATACATCATCGACGCAAATAGTAGCACAAAATGTAAAGGTATGTCATAATTTCATGTAGAAATGTTTCAGTTTCATATTACATAGCCTACATTTTCCTCACTTAGCATCACAATGTTGACTTTAATATTAATTTACAGTACCGCTCATGCTCTAATAGAAATTAAACCAATTGCCTACATTGTACAAATTAAAACAGATTTTTACATACATATGCGGTTATTTAATACTTGCCAAAAGGAGGAGTCGGTATGTTCATTAATCAAACAATGATGACGCCTTAATTTAGTAAGTATGAAGTCACTACAGTGTAAAATTAATTTCCTGCCTTGAAGAATAGGGCATTTGTTTGAGATTATATGTTCCTTAAGGTATTCATGTTTAGCAAATAACAAGCTTCGAGAAATGACACGTAGATACAACATCGTGCACCACTGATGTTGTTCCCTTTCCCTGTGTTTATTTTTTGGACTTTACTTTAATACTTAAAACGGCTAAAACAGAAAGTGCAGTAAATGAAAATGTTCTGCTATATATTACTTGGAGATCGTATACATACTTTTGTTCTGAAATTACATAGAAAATATATCGTTTTAATAAACTTAACAAGTACTTGTTTAAATTGCCTCAGAACCTTCCACGGCTGATAATAATATATTGTTTGTTTATATTTAGACATAGATGAGTGTAAAACTGGGCAATCAGGTTGTGAGCAGGTCTGTGAGAATTCTGTTGGAAGATTCTCTTGTTCCTGTGAGTTTGGATACAAACTTCAAACAGATAGGAGAGTTTGTGAAATAGGTTTGTAGACCATCTCAGGGTTAGATGCCATCACATATTTTGCTTACACTAGTCTAAAATAGTAATATACTAAACAATGTATCTGTCCATATATACGCTTAAACACCACAGCGACAATATTCTTCCGAAAATAAAGCGTGAATGAAAAGTTTCTAAGAAGATATATAAATCTAACCCAAAGCTATTATTACCATAAAACGTTAAATTAAACGTTAAAGATCGCTTACTAATTGTTGTACCTTTTTATGAGTATTCAGCATTATGTTAAATGGCACATATATGATTAAAATAAGTAGCTAATTTAGCTGCTTACCTAACGCTCAAAGTTTTAGAATGTGGAGATAATATAATAAAGGTGTCAAAAATGGTACAGTTTCACACAAGGCAATATATATACAAAATGATGTAGGTTAGCTATGACTATTCAGCACAGTTGCCCTAATGTACATGGAAAAATCGATACATGTGGCATATTTCGTTAGGGAGAGTTAAATGTCTTTAATTAGAGCAAAACCTATATCCCTTAACACTGGCATGTAGTACAAAATATTGGCTGTTGTTAATCAGAGCGGATAATCACCTTCTCAAAATAAATTTACGCCATTTGTATTGGAACTTTTCCTATGTACAATAGCTACAATTTTTATATGTTTCAGATGAAGATCCATGCAAGACGTATGCTTATCTTCATTGTAGTCACTTATGTCGTGTCGACCTTGTAAACAAGACTGCCGTATGTGGATGCATCCAAGGATTCAAACTTGGGTTTGATAACCAAACTTGCATAGGCAAGATCATGTACAAAATATCCTTTGAACAAATCAGTTTTGCTTTTTTGTGGCAAAATAAATTATTACAACTTCTAGTTAATATTCAATATATGTGATTTTATCAGCAAAAATATAACCTGTCACAAAAGGGCATTCCAATATACACTACAATTGTCTTTTGTCAAATTATGTAAACAGCAACATTTGGTGATGATTTATTTTTTACATTGAGTTTTACAGGGGTCTTTTTATGTCTCATATATATGATTCGTAATAATTTTATGCTGCAATTGCCCATAATTTATCTCCTATATTTGCATTGTTTTTAATATGACAATAACAATTATTATTATTAGTATTATTATTGCAGTTTCTTTAGATTAAACTTCACTCAATTTGCAATTTTTATATTTTAGATATTAACGAATGCTCGGACTTAAATGGCACACTAAATCATTGTGGAATAAAAGGAAACTGTAAGAACACTAATGGCACGTATATATGTTATTGTGACACGGGTTTCAAGTTGGAAAATGATAAGCGGACCTGTTCAGGTAAAGGTCTTTTTCTTCATCCTTAAGCTATTTGATAATCAATAATCTGCAACTCCATCAACAGATCTAGCTATCTATTCCGTAATATGTTACTATGTTCTGATACATTCCTTCATTCATTACAATATAATACTTTCTGTTTATTTTTTTCTGAAAAATGCACAACAAAAAGAACTGTGTTTACGCCTCTTGGAAGATGCCATAATTACCCGTGAAAGCTTGTCTCCCGTAGCCTAATAAAGTGCATCAAGTAGGACACGTTATAACATGTTATATTGACCTGTGTTGGTATTGCTAGCTTGTGCTCTTAAGTGTATTACTTTTTATACAAATGTTTTGAATATTACATTTAGGACAGGAAAATAAAGTTAGTCTGTTGTGGTATAATTGGTAAAATATTTTTTTACGCTGCTTTCACTGATTGAAAATCAATAGCTGTCAAATAACTTAATAATTATTAGCATTTCAATTCCCGTATTAATATGCTTCAACATGTTATTTGTAATATGCGTACTGAATATTAAAAGAGCTGTCTAGTCAGAGTGACTTGATGAGTACACAATATTAAGCGTCGGATACGGACGGACGCAAACTTTGTCTGTCCCGTCTCCGCTCGCCATAATTGCGAAAGACATTGTGAAGAAAACAAACAAGAAATTGCCAGAAAATAAGAAACTTCGATTCATCAACAGTCGCAGAATTCGAAATAATTGATAGATGTCATCGATAAGTGACGGCAATCAAAATTTCCGGTTTTTACTACATAAATGAGATCTCATTTTACGAGAGAAAAATATGAGAATAAGAGAGTGCACAATTTAGAAACTCAGGTTGTGCTCTTTACTCTAGAGCAGCCCTGTCTTATCCAGTGTTTTTCAATGTAGGGTTGAAACAACTATGACAACAAATGTGTAGATAATAATGTTCAATAAAATACATAAAACCTCATGATTTGCTAACTTAACTTTAAGGGCTTTAAAGCAAGTTTCTGGACAGGGTAATGTTATGTTATGCCTCCATCGATAGCACTAAACTTCCGTTGTGAAAATTTGAACACAAAAATATGAGGATTCACTTGTTTCATGGCAAACTCTTTAATTATATTTAAGTCAAAGATATACCGATGTCATTACTGTACCAATGAGTACACCAGCCTAATAACATACCACTGATAAATTGATGTCCTCGCTTTTGCCAAAATGTGTTTTCAAGTGATTACATGGTATAATTATGTATGCACCTGCAGTGCCTCCAGGGCAAATCCGCTTGCCTTTATTACGCTGTCAAATTCGAAGCAATATCATCTGTGTACTCTTTCTCTTCCCACCATATTAGGATATTGATCTATGGGATTGTCACCCTAAAACCTTTGCATGCATGGGGTGTCTTTCTGTCTAGATAGTATAAATACTATTTGATCCAAATATAAAAATTGCACTATAAATTAAAATTCGTTGATTTATTATTTTTCTTTTTCCTTTTTTTTTTTTTTTTTTTGGCCCTCATAGACATTAGACAAGAAAGGTACAATACATAACTCCCTTGTACATGTTAAACACATGTACTAGAAAACTATCAAAGTTCCTGAATTTTCATTAAGTCTTATAGAGAAATATACATTACAGCCTGAAGGACGTATATACAACGGTTATCATAATATATGTGCCTATAGCGCGAATATACTTATTTAAACATGATACTCTGTTTTACAAAGTAAATGGCTCTAATGATTAGATATTGCTCTCTTGCATTTATTTTACAGAATGTGACAACTTCCATTATGGAATTAACTGTGCCAAAGAGTGTAACTGTGGGATTGGATCCCAAAAATGTGACACAGTAACGGGATGTGTCTGTAAAAATGGCTGGACTGGTGATAAATGCGACATAGATCAAGATGAATGTGGTGACGCGGTCATATGCGTAGGAGAAAATATATATTGCCTTAATTCTCCAGGGTCATACCAATGCTTGTGTAAAAATGGTTATGAAAAAAATGCTTCAGGTCTATGTCAAGGTAAAATTTGCATGCATTATTTAAAATATTCAATAGCTAACAACACTTATCATGATTAATGTAACATTCTAACTTTTTTATTTTACGCACACACACACACACACACACATACACACACACACACACACACACATATATATATATATATATATATATATATATATATATATATATATATATATATGCATCAAAGTAAAATTAACCTCTTTGTTCTTTTAACTGAAAGACATTGAAGCACCATCAATTTGTATATGCTAATCTTAAACATTTAATTCATTAGTAAATGGAATTCTTCCCAGTATAAAGTATGAGTAAACAATCCTTGCATACTACTGGCAAATATATATTAGAGTAAAGAGTCCAAAAGTATTCAATCGCAAGATAAATCGTAATACAAAACCTTATCTTATTTCATACAACCTCATACACGTTTAAGCACTGGCAAGCAAAAGTTAGACTCCTGTATTCATCAATGCCTTTGTTTTCTAGACATAAATGAATGCACAAGCAACACTATTTGTGAACAGATATGTACGAACACGGAAGGAAGTTATTTATGCAGCTGCCGACCAGGGTTTCTTAAACACGGTACCAAGTGTGAGGGTATGTAATTACGAGTTTTTCTATTTTAAGTACGATAACAGTTCTTGTGAATTTGCACAAAGTTTTCTGGTAAGTCCAAAGTTCGAAATGCTGAGTACAATTGCGATGTATGCGACGATTTTATTGATTATGTTTATGATTAATATTATTATTATTATTATTAGTAGTAGTAGTAGTAGTATTATTGGTAGTAGTAGTAGTATTAAGCTCAGAAAAAAAACGTGTACGGATATTGGCGTTGTTCTGTCTGTCTGTCTTTCAGTTAGAACACTGTTTCCGTGTAAGTCCCCAGTACAATGTTTCTCTATCGAGATATGCAAACAACGGTTATAATGCAACAATTTAGTTTCCAGATTTATACTTTCAATATCCCTTGACTGTATTCCATTCCTAATTTATTCTTCAACTATAAACATGCTCATTCTGTGTTCAAAGTAATTTAACCCTCTACTATCATTACTTTCTTTACCCACTGGTCGAATGGAAACTGCATGCCGTTTGTATTAGCAGTTTGTAAATTTTGATGCTCATAGTTGCACACCTACTATCAATATTTCAAGAACAATTTGAATATCACCAGTAATTATATGTGTCTAATGCAAACACGCAATACGCAATATTTTTCGTTACATACGTTTTATTTTCCAACATGTGAGTCTTTCTTGAACAGAAGTTAAAGTTATTTTTGTATGGTTCATCCACGTTAGGTATAGGTATCTTACTGAATGTTTCACCATCTTTGTAAACCGCGTAGTGAAAGTGTTTACCCTCGGAAGACACTTGACCTGACTGTGCTAATTCCTTGTGTCGTGTTAATGGTTTAAAAGTTGAACTCTTCAAACCATACTAATTATCATTAGAATTATGCACTTACTTGTCTGCTCTACAGGGGTCAATACAAATTACACGATCTAGAGGTTATATATTGTGTCAGGAGCCTTTCTGTTGTCATGTCAGCCCTTTGCTGTTCTGGAGTTATGTCCAATAGGAGTAGATCCATCTGACCTAGACGATAATAAATCTTGTTTGAAATCATGCATGTGATCAAGGCGGTTACGCTTGGCAAGCATGTTAGATATGTACAGTCGCCTGCTTCAGTGTATTATGTCTTCTCTTCTCCCATATTCTACTTAATTATCAGTTATTCTATCTAATCTTATACAATTCTGTAACTGAGACATTGTCCAATTTTGCTCATTACTAATTTCATAGATAAACGTCAGTAATCATTCTATAGGGCTATAACTATGGTATAGCGCCTTCGTTTAGAAAGAGTTTGTGGAACTTCCTGATATTCCATCATCTCTGTCTTCCCTAATACTTAGTTTACTAGCCCAATATTTTGCTGTTGAATAAGGTATCTAGCTTCCTATATACTATGTCATTGTTGTCTTGCTTGTCTTCAACTTCACACTTAAAGTACTGGATGCATATTTGATTCCACATACCTGTTTCGTCTTCATCGTGTCAGAGTGTTCACGTATATTTAAACGATGTTTGTGAATACGTTCATTTTTTCCATGGAATTATATTTAATTCCTCAGTCATAACATTCTCGTTTAGCTTTCAATTCTTCTAAATGCATAATGATGATGGTGCTGCTATTACTACTAATAAGAAGAAGAACAACAACAATAACACAAAGAAGAACAAGAAGAAGAAAAAGAAGAAGAAGACGGTTGTATCAACACCATCATCAAAATACCTGATGTGTCCCATTGTCACTTCTGTTATCATATATTTTCAAGAAACAAATATCATTATAAAAGAAGGATGACATTAAACCGATATGGTTCCAAATAATTCATTTTAAGACAGCGAATACTTTCTTCGTTTGAAGAATTGTAATAATTTTGCAGAAAATAAGAAAGTTTTTGTGCTATTTTAGATATAAACGAGTGCCATGGCAACAATGACTGTTCTCAAAACTGCACTAACACTCTTGGAAACTACAGGTGCTCGTGTATCGAGGGCTTCCAATTAAATTCCACGGATCGTCGTACCTGCCTTCGTAAGTGATCGTCTTCGTAATAATAAAAGCTATTATTTAGATTGTATTTTTTCCCTGTGATTGTGCAGTTAATCAGAATGCCGACAACACTGAAGCTTATCTCCT
The DNA here is from genome assembly GCA_029931535.1 of Margaritifera margaritifera. Classification (NCBI taxonomy): domain Eukaryota; kingdom Metazoa; phylum Mollusca; class Bivalvia; order Unionida; family Margaritiferidae; genus Margaritifera; species Margaritifera margaritifera. The sequence continues at coordinate 431,200 of JAQPZY010000897.1, read as the reverse complement.
CCGAGAAATATATTGTTTAGTTTTTCGGTAAAATACAGAAAAATGGTACTAAGTAATTACATTCCTTCCTCTTTTAAATACTTAAACATCGTTTTCATATTTTCATAGCATTCCAAAATATTCATCGAGACTTTTTGTGTGCAGTAGAAAAGTAATGGATTAGTCACAAAATGTCTCATAATAATGAAATGACGACTATTATGTCATTTTATCAAATAGAAGAAAGATAATGAGAATGGCGAGATAAGCAGACCTATTGTGCATGACATCTTAAATGCGTTATATTGGGAGAATTGAATAGATTTTATCCGTCGTTTCCTAATTAAGAGTTTGTGTAGTACAGCCTTATAATTATGTAATTTAGTGATCATGCAATATAAAGGAAGCCGCAGTTAGTATATTGAAAGTTTATGATTGTTGGAACATCAGACTGCGTGCTTAAATTAATGGAACTCGTTACATAATTTTAAACCTTTAGCAAGATTGCTGGTACTTATTTGAATACGTTAATACATTTCATTTGATTATCTTGAAAATGCTATATTTTTGCTAGAAGTTATTCGATCCGGTTCATAAAGTTCACGTAAAGTGAACACATAATTATTTGATCACTTGATTATCATGCAAAGGTTATATTTCTAGCTTCCAAATCACACTAGATGTATGATTAGCTGCATTTATTTCTAACAGAGTCATTCCGGAACGAGTTCAACTTGAAGTCAAAATGCAATATGTTTATAGATTTTACAATTGTTTCAAATTCCTTACATACTTATAGGTATAATTTATCATCAAACAACAATAAACAGATTTTTCTGTGTAAAGCGAATATCCAAGAATTTCTCAGCTTTACGTCATTATGACCATTGTGTATTAAGCATATCCTTAGAAGAAAGTATACTCTTGTTTCGAATTTATGAAGATACATTAAGGAAAGAAATACTTATAACTGTTTTAAATAGCTACACGTTATATAACAAAATTCATAACAATACAACGTTTCCTAACTATTATATTTACAAGAAAATTAGATGAAAGGCATGACATATTAATAATTAACACGACTAATGCACAATTAATAAACTTTATATTATACTTGTATTTTCAGCTGAGGAACAGTGCAATCCATTCAATGTAACAGCCTGTAACTTACAGCAAGCATTGTGTGTCTTCCATAATGGGTCAGAAGAGTGTTACTGCCTTAAAGGTTACCAGAAAGATTCGGATGGGAAATGTATAGGTAAATAGTTCTTACAAACTATTGTCTGTTCATAAGATCCATTTTCTCACTGAACGATATTGGTATGAGACAAAATACGGTGTTTGGTCTCAAATAGATCATTCAGCTGAGCTGTATCCTTAAACCAACAATGCCACCAAATCTAATGTTAGATACGGTAGCCATACAAATAAATTAAAGATCAGTGCGCAAAAGATTGTTCGTTAGTAATTCTCCACGGACTACTGTCATAATGACCATGCAATACTTAAGAAAATGAGACATATTTTTGCACGCACATTTATAAATTCTTTAGAATAATTTGTAATAATAAAATACAAGCAATGCATTTCTGTGAGATAATTTGAAGAAAGGCAGACTTGTTTCATAGCATATTTTTGAGACTTATCATGCACACACACGCATGTATATATATACTATTTATAGTGTGTGCGCTGTATCTTTGATATACCACGAGTAGCATAAATATTTCATTAAAAGGAAACGAGACTTGCCGAGTTTTCTTTTAATGAAACATTTATGCAAAAAGTGGTAAGTCAAAGATATAGCGTATATATTATGCATATATTTATTTATATCACATACAAATACATATACTTATGTTCCAACGGAGTTTAATATTGGCTACAAGAAACTTTGTACTGACGGAAGGAATTAACTTCACATCCCTTCCCAGCGTGTCCGCTACAAAATGTACTTCTGAGCGATTGTAGCTATTCACAATCTTTTTCGAAATTATTAATTTGCGTCTTTTCTGAACCTCTATTTTCACTCATATTGATAAATAAATTAAAGAAACGCTTAGGATTTAAACATGAAAGTTGGTGTAAATCCAGAAAGTAGAACGCTACAAGCATTCCATGGCTAGCGTCCCAATCAATGAAAGCACGGCCATTCGATCACCGGCGAGTACATCGCAACTAGTGGGGGAATAGTCTAAGCGAAATGACGAAACAACAAGAGGTAATTGTTTGCGGTTGATCAAAGACAATGGTATGCTTAACTTACCATTGCTACTGACCATACCATTGTTTTATCCTCTCTCTCTCTTTGCTTTTTTGGTCGGTTTATCTGCCGGTAACACCCTGTCGTAGGATAAAACTGTATCGTCCATCTCTCTGTTTCTCTGTTGGTCGATTAGTCTGCCAGTTTTACCATTATAGATCCAGAGAGAGAGAGAGAGAGAGAGAGAGAGAGAGAGAGAGAGAGAGAGAGAGAGAGAGAGTTATCTGTCTGGGTCAATTGAGGTATAATGACTGGGCAACCAACACAGCCTGAGAGAGAAAGAGATAGGGAGAGAAACCTTCAGGCATGTTAATATTTCAAAATGAGCTGTTTTAGAACCTTATTATTGGTTAAATAACAAACAAACAAACAAACAAACAAACACACAAAAAAACAAGAAATAAAGTATGAAATAGATTACAGTTTGTGTATGCCAAGGAATTTACCCTCCGGCCTACACGTCTCCACGGCCTATTGTAACTTTGTATCATTGGTATCTGTAACACTGTAGAAAAATCCCATTGAAAGTGTACACATATCATTATAAGGTCTTGGGTTCCTCTCGGTTACTTGGTGTAAGTTCAAGTTCAAGGTTTTCATCTAGCTCAAATTCTATTTCCTCTCTCACTTAAAATATTTCCACGTATGGTTGTCCCTCACGGCATGAGAGAGAGAGAGAGAGAGAGAGAGAGAGAGAGAGAGAGAGAGAGAGAGAGAGAGAGAGAGAGAGATAATAGGGAAAGCAGAGGGGATTTTGAACAAAAATTGTTTAACATGTTTATCGTATTACAAAAAGGGGATTTTAAACAAACACGTTATTTTCTTATTTTATTAATTATCAATAAGTGGAAATTTATCACTGATCTACAGAGAATAAAATCAATGGTCTACTGTGTACACGATTATATATGTATATATACACCATAGGCGTTTCAGAATTTGATATACTGACATTACTGATATATCAAAGTATTTAATACCAACACTTTAAAAGCTATGTTATTTTTAATGTGTACGGTGTATATATATATATATATATTATATATATATATATATATATATATATATATATATATATATATATATATATATATTCTGCTAAAAGAGTTAAATTCAGCACTTATATACTTCCATAAGTATATGTTTACTATTTAAATTTTTTTTTTTTTTTTTTTGTAGACATCGACGAGTGCAAATTAACTCCTGGTTTATGCGCTGAAAAGTGCGTTAACGTGAATGGCAGTTATGTGTGTTCTTGCAATCCTGGGAAGGATATTGGTACAAATGGACGGACATGCATTGGTGAGAAATGTACATTCATATTTACATGAATTGTATGAGTGCTACATTATCTTACGTGTATTTAGATATTTGAAGCAATCTGTGATTCAACGTAAACGTATTCATTCCAGTGGACGGGATTAATTGCAAATTAAAATAGTACTATTTATATTGCTCGCAATAACAATTCCGCGCATTTGTTTTTCATATTGCCGTACCACTTCACCCAAGCGACCTGTGTCATAAAGATCATAACCCCAAATCCGCTATTCACAATTCTCTTTGCAAAGTTATAACTTGCTTCTTTTATTTTTTTAGCTTCTATTTTTATTCACATTGATTAAATAAATATAAGACACACTTATGATTTAAACATGAAAGATGGTTTAAGCGAAGAAAGTAGAGCACTACAAACACAGCATGGTTAACTTCTTGAACACTGAACGCGCAGCCATTCAGTGTCGAGTATATTCAATCGAGTGTAGAATATAATCTAAGCTAAATGACGAGCCAACAAGAGGTAATTCAGCATTTACATTTATTTACAGTTGATCTGAATCATTATCATGCATTAATTAACAAAAAGATTGTCTTTAACCTCCATTTCTCTCTCTTTCCCCTTTCCGTTGGTCGGTTTATCTGTAAATGTTACCATCATTCATAGGTCTAGAGACATCGCCGCATGACAGGCGAAAATCCGCTATGCTCGTTTTCTACGGATTTTCGCACGTAACTTGCGACGATGGTCCAGAGAGAGAGAGAGAGAGAGAGGTGGGGTGGGGACTTGGGAAGACTTAGCATAAGAATTGTTTTAATTGTCCATCTCTATATTTATCTGTGAGTCTATTTGTCTCCTGCCTGACCAACCAACACAGTTAGAGAGAGAGGGAGAGCAGCCTTTGAACATTTCAATATTTAAAAATAATGTTTTTGAACCCTAATATAGATTTTAAAAAAGTAAAAAAGCCTTAAATAGATTACAGTATGTGTGTGCCTCCTAACCAAGAAATTTACCGTACAGTCTCGACAGGCTATTGAAACTTTGTATCATTGGTATTGTGAACACTGTCGATAAATCCCATAAAAAGTGTAAGCATACACTTATGACGACCCAGGTTCTTGTACGTTACTTGGTGTAAGTTCAAGTTCAAAGGTTTCATCCAGCTCAAATTCTGTTTTGACTTCTCTCCATAGATTTCCATTTATGCATGTCCCTTATGCATGAGAGAGAGAGAGAGAGAGAGAGGGAGAGAGAGATAAAAGAGAAAACAGAGGGGATTTCAATAAAATTGTATACCATGTTTAATTCATTTAGAAAACAGGGATTATTAATATTTTTCTCGTTATTTTATTATGTCCATAATGATTAATAAGTGGAAATTCATCAATGATCCAGATAGTATAGAAGCAATAACCACTGTTGAAACCATGTTTACATATGCGTATTCATGTGCCATTGGCGGGTCACATTTGATATACCAACATAACTGGCATATCAAATTGCTGTATACCGTATTTACCGTATATATTGGGACAGGATAAAATAAATGATTTTTTTCCTCTCCCATAACTTATGGTTAAACTTTTTTTCAACTAGATCATATGTCCCAAAACTTAAGAACCGAAACAAATTGTGTTGAATTTGCCCCCCCCCCCCCCCCAGCACCTAATGTTAAAATAAGGTAGGTAAATTAAACTAGATGCGGTGCCAACACTTTAAAAGTCATGCTATTTTTATATATATGTTTACGGTTGGCATCCATCCACCACTCTAAGGTTACTCCAAGGAGGAGCCGCAAGATTACAATCCTCCTGCATCTAGTTACTATGTGGAAATATACTAAGTTTGACAAATTTCCGTCAGCCGTTTAAGACAAGAAGCAGTAACAGACTGACAGACAAAATGACAGATGGAGGGAGGGTATCATAATATCCACATATTGGGCGTTAAAACACACGGATAATGAATATCACACTTTTCGTTCTTGTTATTTCTCACATTAATAAAGTTTGCTCAGATTGTGCCCACTTAACATATTAAAATAATTGCAAAGATGAATAGATACAGATTGAGAATAATATTTGTAGGTCATGAATCCAAATTTTGATAAATTGATGGTTTGTCCTCTCGGCGTATATGCTGTTGCCCGAGAAAAAGGGAAAAATACCTTCGAGGCATTTTACAGGTTTAACATCCTTTCGACCTTATTTTGGTTTAATAAAGGCGTAAAAGGTATATATGCTTCTATTTGTTCATTATTAAAAGATTATCCAATAGTGAGTAATATTTCCCGATTTAATTCGTATATTCAGCTTTCAACATTTCTTCAAGTATTTATTTTAGTTTATGTAGTAGTGAACACTTGCATTTTTTTCAGAATGTCAAGAAGGAAAGTATGGAGACAACTGTAAAAAAAACTGCTCTTGCAATGTAACCAACACAGAAAAATGCAATCCAGTGAATGGCTCCTGTTATTGTAAATCTGGATGGGAAGATTCCATGTGCAATAATGATGTAAAAGAATGCAATAATCGTACAATCTGTCCTGAAAATTCTAAATGTATTGAACTGCCCGGATCTTTCCTGTGCCGGTGTGCCACTGGATTTAGTAAAACTGGTGATGGGTTTTGCGCACGTATGTGTCTTTATTAGTTCCAAACAATATGCTGAGATTTTCATTATTTCTAACAGCAGGAAGAAGTACACGATAAAAGAAGAAAGAAAACGAAGAAGCAATTGGACACCATTATAACATACTGTTTTCATTGTGCATTGTGCAAAGTAAAATTATTCGCAGTTATTTAATTTACTTAGATCTTTATCTACATAAGCTGAACATTTATAATAATAATAATAATAATAATAATAATAATAATAATAATAATTTATTATTATTATTATGATTATTATTATTATTATTATTATTATTATTATTATTATTGAAGATTAAACAGCAAGGACAGGCATACACTTTATCAGATTAATACCTGAAACCTGAATTCATTACATCAGTTTAAATTCTTTTGTCAGTCATTGTTTCAATTTTCGTCACTCTTTTTAGACAATCAAAAGGAACAATTCGGTGAATTAATGTCTACTAAATGTTGGTTTTTGGTACAAAATGGTATTGTGGACAGGCCCAGATGGAAATCTTTATATCTCAACATTTGAGCGACGCTACCACTTTAAGACAAATTTATGTGGCGTTTTTTTTTTGTTTTTTTTTTCCTAAATCAATAGAGCGTTTATTTTATACAGATTAGCTTTAAATAGCTATTTTTATGTAGAAGTAGTATATAACACTATCATGATAAGAAAAGTTTATGGAAATTTGTTTAATAAGAAAAAAATATATATTGCTACTGGTCTTGACCTGTACCAAAAAATACACCTATTTTATAGAATGTTTTGAATACCATCTCAAACATTTAAGTTCATGCATACAAGTAAATTATGTGCATTCAAATGAGATGTCTTTGCTAAGAATTGTAATCAGAATACTGTTATTACACGGAAGGACTCTAATCAGTGAAAGAGTGAGTTGAAATTCTATACATGTCAAACATTATCAATGTTATCGAAATGATTAGCTACTGTAGTTATATTTTCAAAGCTTGTTAGTAATGTACACATTCTAATATTTTACATGTTATTTCACTAAAAGTTAATTATTAAATGCTTTTACACGAATAAACAGTCCTCCAAGTACCGTTGTATTGAAGGTTTAGTAAAACATTATCTACGACTGATCAACATAAAATATCCATTAGATACCACTAGCTTAACTTTTTTGTATCATTATCTTGAATTAATCCCATTCCTCCCAATCTCAATGCATGAGGTTACGAGAAGAACTTGTCATGCTTAAGTATTGAAGATAACATTAAGGGCTAACATTATTTGCATTATCTATAATACAAATTTTGGATGAAATAAATCTATTTTTCTGAATTATGAATATTATTTCCAAAATATGTTCAGATTGAATATGATATGTAGCAATAGAACAGATGTATATCTGAAAAATCATGGTATTCTAATAAGCTTGAAGATTGTTAACGAATGTTAGTTGCAGACTTATTTGGGAAGAAAGGAGCTCGTTTAATTACACACGCGAACAGTATATGCCTCTCTATTGACTTTGCATTGTTCCATAATTCAATTTATTACAACTTTAAGAAATATGATTATAAAAAGAATTCATGTACGATATAACATTTTTAAAGATACCTTAATTGCATTTATTCAGAAATAAATATATTATTAATACACAGCAATCAAATACAGAGATAGGTACATTTTCACAATATTAACTGGAAGATAAAACATGGTTACGTCTGCTTCAATCGATTTTTATTATTTGTGCTCTCTCTCATAAAAATTCAACAAATTATACATGTTTAATGTTAGGGTTAGGGTTGGGGTTAATGTTTATACATTTTATTATGTTTCTATCTTCTTTGTAAATTTCCAGCTTGTCAAGGAAATCGCTATGGTGATAATTGCAAGAAAAACTGTACCTGTGTCGCTGGAAATACAGTCACGTGTGACAATGTAAATGGTACGTGCAACTGTACAGATGGATGGCAAGGGCAAAATTGCAGCAAGGATGTAAATGAATGCATATCATCGAACACTACTCTGTGCACAGGGAAAAACGAGATTTGCACGAATACACTCGGTTCTTACATATGTACCTGCTCTACTGGATTTGCACTTGATGCAAACGTCGGTTGTGTTGGTAAGTGGATCTAAAATAATTACCTGTCAGTTTAATTGCTGTCGCTAGATGCATTATTAAAACAGAACATATATAATTTTGTCAAATGTTTCTTGCATTATAAAACATACAGTACTTATCTAGAAATATGAAATACAGACTAAATTAATATATATATATATATATATATATATATATATATATATATATACACATTGTATATTTTCTCTTTTTTGGCTTGGTAAACGAGAGCGCAAATCACTACAAGTCAATAAATGCGTGTTATCTAAGACAAGTACTAATTATCTGAATTTGCTTTAAAGTTAGACTTGATAAAAAAATAAATAGTGCTGTTTTTGTTGGGTGAAAATGAGATGCAAATTATGCAGCCGTTACGGAGATTTACGGAGTTCCTTTGTAACATAAATTAATTGCTTGAATTGTGTAATTGTATACATAATGTTTGCTCAGATTTAATGGTGTTTACAAAGTGGCAGTAGACAAGAAGAAGTTAAACATTGAATATATGACCGACATATTATTAATATGATTATATGATATAAATTCTTACATGCCAACCCTATTTTTGATTTGATTTAACACTTGAAATTAAAAGATTTATGAAATATATACCTGTGATGTCATTTCTTTTCTCCGTTTTAGGAATGTAATCAAGTGCAACATCCATACTCACACCACATATACATTAATGTATACATTTATTTATTTATTTCCTGTCTGTATTCTTCTTTTACAAATATAGACAACCGATTTTATTCGCCTTTGTCATTCTATAAATTTTAGATGTGGACGAGTGTCTACATGGGATCAGTTCCTGTGTACAAGGTTGTACAAATACGCCCGGAAATTATACTTGTGTATGCAGCCCAGGATTTAATGGAGATGGTGTTAGCTGTATTGGTAATTCATCTTAATATATCATTAATCTATTTGGATAGGCATTTCAAGTTCACAAAAGAAAATTACTAAATCTTAACCATACAGATTAAATAATTTGAATTACTATTGATTTCATGTTCTCGAATAATTCGCTGGCTATATACATCAGCAAAACGTCTATACGGCAATCTATTGAAGAAAGCTAAAGATATTCCCCTCGTTGATCTGCTCTGGAAAAGGCTATCCTACACAAAGAAGAATTTGAGAAAATTTTCTGCCGTAATTGAGGATCAGATTCAGGAAAGAGGAGAATATTTAAACAACATGTTCATGGCTTTATGTTCTTCTCCATTGAGACAGCCAAGTCTGAGAGTTCTAAGACAGCGATTTCAATCTCTTTCAATCGCTCTTCTTGTTCGAGGTTCCAACATTTCCTAAATCTCATCAATAATTGCGTTAATACATTATCGCTATCTTGGACTACAGCTGTTCTAATTGTCAGCCTGTTTGGTGTTATTAAATATGTGGTTCGTAATTAATTAATCTTGGTCAAACAGTTATATCTAAGGTACTTATAACATGCACTCTTTTTGGGGATAGGGATTTCTGTTAAGTAAGCTTTCCTTTTTTGATATGAAAATAGTAACCTACTTTCAAAATGAAAAGCCATTTGCAGACATAAGCTATTACCTTAGATCCTCGAACTGATTTGCATTCAGACATCAACTTGCGCTCATCTGCTCCGTGCATACATGGCAATTGCACGAATACGAGTGGTTCCTACCATTGAGAATATTTCTTGTAGTTATTAGTTCCTTATCAATGTCGAAAACACTTATAAATACCGCTTTACCATTACTTGTTCTTGAATGAATCGCTCATGGGGAGCGACTCATCAGTTGAGTCATTTTAGGAAGCAGCTGTAATTGCATCGTAATCTTACTAAATATACATATCTGATTACTGAACTATCACTAGTGCTCTTTCTCTCCCTCTCTCCATTTCGTTTATTTTCACTTCTTTACATAGAAGCACACACACACACACACACACATATATATATATATATATATATATATATATATATATATATATATATATATATACACACAAAAGTGGCTGATAAAACGAATGGTAATAATAATAATAATAAGATGATGATGATGATGATGATGATGATGATGATGAAGAAGAAATAACACAGATAAACAGTAACAGTTACATTTTTTGAAACTGTGCATATAAATAACAGCGCAAAAATCCCCATTATTATATTTTTCAACATCAACGGAGTCGTATATCAGGTCTAAACCGATTTTTTCAATCATAACAAGATTTTGAAAAACCCATAAATCACTGTCAGGGAGAAAAGAAATAGCAAGAGTTTATTTAAAGATTTACAAATACAGAAAGGTTACTACACTTACATTTTTTTTTTTTTTTTTTTTGGGGGGGGGGTGCCAATTTTAAACTGTTTTTCTTGATTCTAGTAAACTTCAAGTTGTTTAAAATTACTACTCCCTATTCGGATTAACAATGTGTAATCTCTTTGATTTCACGTCCACAGAAACATTTCGTAAAACATTTGTTAACAATTTTAGTAAATTACTTTCATTATTTTCTTTCATTTACGGTGGATTTCAAGAATTGAAGATTGCGTTTCTCCGCCTATATTAACTTTTGCTGTTTATGTCTTTCAACAGGAATCTATCTATAATGTATTGACTAGTCATCTTTAAACAATTAACTCTTCTATTCTTCATCGTCTGAGTTTTGATCAAGTGTTTGCATCTATGTATTATGAAAGGATTGCACTTTACCATGTTTAAATACGTACAGGTTTTCAATATTTACAAATTCAGACACTGATGAATGTAAGACATCTCCTTGTGAGAATAGTGGAAATTGTACCAATACGAATGGCTCTTACGTCTGCCTCTGTCCTGTCGGTTGGTATGGGATCAACTGCTCTATTGGTAAGTATACAAGCAAATCAAATTCATGAAAATGTTTATGTAACTTTGAAGGCATTCACAGTAATTTGATGAAACACGAGTTAATGATACGATTTTAAACGAAACATATTTAGTGCTTGTTCAATAATTAGATTATTTTCTCAGAAGACGTCGAGAAATGTTTTTACTGTAATGTACAACTATACATCTCTTGTGTAATTTCCCACATTTCCGATCACAGTAATTCATAAACGAACAATTCCAATTTACTTTTATCCAGAGAAAGCCTACATGATCGATAGATTCATCCAGCAGTCCATGGATGACAGACATGGACTTTAATTGTCAGGCGGTAGGGTTGAATTTTTGGTCTTTGTCAGCCGTACGTACGTTATGCAACGAAAAGATATAACTCAGTCTTTTTTAAATTAAATGTCTCCATAATCGCTCTTGAGCATAAGGTCACATAACTGTCATTATTTTAAATGAACAATAATTATTCATTAAGTGGTCAGTGAACGAACATCAGTGTTGGTAGGAAGGCGGTGTTTTGGTGTGAAACAAATGTTTCTTCTTTTCTAGAGTTCCAGGACTACAATATTTTTTAATCCAAACCTAGTTTTACTCAGTAAAAATAATAAATTAAACTGTAATTAAAGTCTTCATTATTTTAATTTGAGGCACTGACGAAATATATTGTAATTTAAATTGTCCTTTTTATTCGTTGGAAATCTTTGGTTAGAAGGTCTTATTATTATATAAAAATGTGCGCTCAGCTTTAAATGAATGTGACAGTATCTATGTGTCAATATATGTTTTTATGCATCATTCATGTCATGGTGTGTTGCAAACGACCCTGCATTCCTCATCGTGTGTGCATATTGGCTCAAAACATGCAAACCTGTTACACTCTCCAGTCGTACAGAAGAGAGAAAATTGTTGGAGTAAAGAAATACGACGTGTTCTCTTGCCAAATAATAGCATTCGCTTTGAGAGATGCACTTTCCAATTAGTATGCTCCACAGTATCTGGTGTGCCTCATTAACTACGATTTAGAATCTATGCAGTTTTGGTTATTTACCTGCAAGACATCTGGTTGTTGCTTTATTTCGCATAAATTATATATATTATGCTGAACGATTTGCTGAGTGTTTATTTCACGTATTTTTGAAGCTGACTCTCTTTGCGAGACGCCCATGTTTATATTAGCTGATGTGAGCGCGCACCACACTGGAAACTATTTAAGTAAAGCCTTCGTACGGGATAGACGCTAAATTGCATCTGTTAATTAAAACCTTTTTAATTGTAACAGTAACAATTATAACTGGGTTGTTGTTTTTAACCCTTTTTGATTCCTTCTGGTATCATCATTCGCCGAGTTCCTTCATGCTTGAGCTTCATCGACCCTCTGGATCAGCGAATTTTGAGGACAGATGAAACATGTATAATCGCAATAATGATGATAAGTTTATTTGTTATTTAAAGATTTTAATTAAATATTATTTAAATACTTTAAGTAGCTCTTCGCTAACACGATACAGTCCTTCAAGATGAAATAAAGGTACCTTTGAATTGATTGCAATTTGTACTTCCAATTTTGTTTAAATTTACAATGCACTGAATTTACTACATGCGTATCGTAGAAACAATGTAGATCCAAATGTAAATATGGATACAATTTTTGTTTTTCAATTCTTTTTTCTTTAAATGTATCGGCAAAAGAAAAAAGCTAAAACCTCCATGCAATAGATTTTAACTTTTTAATAATTGGACCTAATCAATCTGAAAGAGTTTGTGGTATTAGACTCTATTTGTTTAAGCAGATTTTACAGCAAACAATTGGGTTCGGCTACAAAATTCCAACAGCTTATTTTCGCCTTTCCCATAGTGCTTGCTTTAATACAAAACGTTTGTGATGCCTGACATATGTGCAAACTTAACTTCATAAATTAATATTGGAGTGACGATTTTGAAAAGAGACGATAGAAGAACAGGAAATAGATGAAAAGATAAGAATCTTGATTCTATGTCATATACTCATATACACTGGAGAAGTGTCAAGCATTGTTGGGATCGAATCGCGTCGTAGTTTTCATATAATATGAATTTGTTCTTTACTGAGTCTGAGATTTCATTATTAACAAAACATTCACATTTAAGTTCGGATCGTTTAGTTCAAGTAATAACACGAGTCTTTCATTAACATACTTACAACATGAAATTAAAATGTTCGTAAATATCAGCACCTTTCCTACGTGCACAGACGAGGGTGTCACTTAAACCTACTCTGTAGCGATGCTCCTCTATCTAGCCTCTATCATCCCTCAGTTCTGTGTGTTTAATCGATAATATTCTATCTATAGATTCTGAAAGATTATTCCAGAAATTTACACTAGTTAGCATAAATAGCTATGTATCAGGAAATATACCTGTATGAGACTGAAAGTATGTCAGACCCATTACACAATGGATATCAGCCTATTTAGCTTACAGAAGAGGGAAATAAAGCTTTAGAAATAGTTGGGCAATACCGTTGATAATACTATAGAAAGAAGTTGCAAGTGTTGTTTTACTGGTTCACTTTTACTAACTGGAATAAAACCTGTTTCTATATGTAAACATTCTTTACTCGCATAACGATGTAAACCAGTAGTTGTGTGAACAATTTCGAGCTGTACTCCTTCTGTTTGAATTGAAGTCTCTTTACTACAGCAATTCCAGACTACACTGGCATATTCCAATAGGGTCTTATATAAGCCATGTACATTTTGTAGGGTTATTTTGAACGGCTATAACTTCAGTGCTCTGAACAATGCCAGTTTTTGATTACTTTTTTGGGGGGACTGATTTTCAATACGTTGATTTCATTAAACACATTTTTGAATTTTCAAACAATTGTGTATTAAATAATTAGTAAAGCGTAGGCTTTTGCCATCTAAAAATAGTTCAGTTGCTTCCATATTTGACCCTTTTAGGATAACATTACTTCCGTTTTCGTAACATGCAATGTCAAATCACCGCTTTTGCCAATAATTCAATTTGTCCAAATCATGATTAATCATCTGTTATATTACATCATTGTAAGGAGATAAATAAAACAAGGATGCGTTATCTGCAGAAAGACAAGTAAGAAAATTGATTGATTCAGCAACATCATTTACAGAAACAAAGAATAATTAAGGGCCTGGTGCTAAACATTAGGGTACTTCTGCATTTAGTTTCCTATCACTAGGTAAATAATCTTTAATAATAGCAATTTGCTCATGATCAACAGTACACCTTTTAATTCAAGCAGACATATCATTATTTCCTCCATATTCACTCAGTTTAAAAAACAAGCCCTCGATGCCACAGTCTATTAAATGCCTTCAATAGGTCACATAGCACCATACCAATACCTTCATTTATTTATCTTGCTAGACATAGATTATGGTAAATCTCAATCAATTGATTCACGGTAGAGTTAGATCGTAATCAGCCAGATTGATACTAACAAGAACAATTACATGCATGAAAGATATTATAAGTATATTTATACACACACCTTTCTCCAATGCAGCGATCATGTCATGAATCTTTCTACTAGCCCATGTACAACTTCATCAGATTCTGTTGCTTGAAGTCATTGGGGAATCTCCGCATTACAAATCACCATTGTTTTACCCTTGCTGACTGTGAAGTTTCCCCGGATTATTTTCTGATTGCGTGCATTATTCATTGCGTGCATTATTCAGTATGGGAATGAAGTGTGTTATTGATGGGTTTAGCAGGAAACTCTTGTCTCTCCTGTCTTAACATCGAGGAAAATAGAGTATCATGAACTAGCGATGTCGTTATCATCTACACATCAAATAAAAATGCAATTGATCAAATCATCGAATTATTTTCCAAGAGAGACAACCAGACAGATAAAGAAAGAGGGAGGGTGATGTACTACTGTGCTCAGTATAGATGAAGACACCTAAATCCGTATTCATACTGCCCCCTCCACACTATATAAACAATGCTGTATATTGGATGAGGAAGTTTCATATGCAGCCTCTATTTTAAGAGACAAAAAAGATGCGTGATCAAACTCTCTTGGTAAAGTAAGGTTCTCTTCAAAAGCATAGCTTCTTAAAACATGTTTTTTCCACAATCATGTCTATCTGAAGCAGACGCATCGATATTAAAGTCTACACACATACTAAATAAAGTGTAGGTTCAGTTCACAGCATGAGAGAGAGAGAGAGAGAGAGAGAGAGAGAGAGAGAGAGAGAGAGAGAGAGAGAGAGAGAGAGGGATGAGTCATAAAGCTTCATATAATATAAATGAAACCCTTCCCAAGCAGGGACCTAGCATGGGCGTCATGTTTACTGACGTCAGATCGTTACTGTAGAAACAAAATAATACGCATACAGTTGTTCCTATTGCGTCGGAATCTAGCTGGCTCAAAGCTGTGTATTATAAAACCTTGTGAACTCGTACTGTTGTTGATAGTATGTATCATCATTAATACTTAGGGACAAAGAAAGAATTTTGCATTATTGTGTAAATCCCCGTGTTTTCTGTTCTGTTCTTTTTTAAATTGCAGTGGTTGTCATTTGGGATTCAATTATTCATATCTCATCGGATTGCTTTTCCTTTGTAAGAAACGGATAAATTTACGTTGCTCCAATGAAAGATGTGCCTGTGAAGAAGATGATTATTGAAAGACAGAGATTGTTCTTTATGGGACGAAACATTTTAATTAAAACGAAACAAGGCGTCAATATAGTCAAACGTACTTAATTATACGCATCATTTGAGCAATGTTGCAAATCAGAAACCAAGAAACCACAAACCGTAAACTTACATTGAAGACTTCGGAATGATAAATCCTCAGCTAAATATTGTAATGATTTTAATCTTGCCTACTTGATTTGGCTTACGTATTTTAGATATTTATGAACTCAAACGTAAATTGAGTGGCATTAACAAGCTCGCAGTTTTGTTTGATTATAGAGAATGCACCCAAATATCGATAGTTATTTAATTTCCGTCTGCAATAAACACTCATCTATCCTCGATTTCCCCGTCGGTTTCAAACCTGATTATGAGTGTGTTGAGATTTAAAGCCGATGATTTTACAATATTTAGTACGATATTTAATCTATAGTATTTCCCTAAAATATATCACCTCCGTCGTAGAGGTGAGACCTGAATATCCAATAGAAACAGGTCATGTATGTTCAGAAATAAACTGCGAGATTCATTCGGAACTACTTAGTTAATTCTTGAAACCGAGCTATATTTATTTGGATTGTGTTTATAGTCATTGTTCGATTAACTTCCTCATCGCCTACATAGATCTTGGCATATTTTAAAATCAATTGTTCCTGATTATATATATATATATATATATATAGAGAGAGAGAGAGAGAGAGAGAGAGAGAGAGAGAGAGACAGACAGAGACAGACAGACAGAGACAGAGACAGACAGCCAAGCAAGCAGACAGACAGACCGAGAAGAACCTGAATTAGGCCTAAATATTGAAATATAGCATACGTAATTGCATATTTTTCCAAAATTGGAAACAAGAGTAGTGCCAGAGGTGATATTACTTCCACATTGATTATATAGATCCAATTAAACCTTTTTCACAATAGCATTATATATATATATATATATTATCGTGACTATGGCGATATAAACTTTTCTCATGCTTTTATATTTATATATCTTATTGTTAAATAGAGAATAATAACAATATTTCTTTCAGTACTTTGAAATAAGCATTTTTTTCTTTTCAGAATAAACCTGCATGTAAAATCGTTTGAAGGTTTAATTCATTACAGAAGAATATAATTCAAAGCTTGTATACGATTAGATCTTTGTCCCTGATATTATATCATAGCTTAATATATCTAAATATCTGATTAGATTTTAATACTTGGAGAAGGACATAATGATAATGATAATAATTGCTTTTATTGCTGATCATTACAGACAATGACGAGTGCGCCGCTAATTCCTGTGTAAACGGTGGCAATTGCACAAATACAAATGGCTCTTATCTTTGCAACTGTACATCTGGCTGGAGAGGTTTTAATTGCTCATATGGTAAGTAAAGATGATTCGGAACACGGAATAAGTTTTTAGTGCTTGAACACTATTGATGAGAGGCTTATTCGTTGAATTGTGGGTGATGGTATGTGCTAAGAATGTCGGGCATTTTTCGTTATTTGCACTGAGGTTGCCATAAAGGCGAATATAATTCATACAGTTATGTCTTTATATTGACAAATCCATACATATACATCAGAAAAAAAATCTTTCATTTTATTGGACAATCAGAGCAAATCTAGAACAGTATTTATACTGCTAGTGTCCCTAATCTCTTGTCACCTGCTCATTATCAGTAGGTCACGATGAGGATACATTTATTCGTAATTTAAATAAATTCAATAATTTTGTACTAAACCGAAACCGTCTGTCAAGCTGTAATACATGTTCATTTTAATTTCATGTAATTTACTATTCCAATTTTATTTACATTTACAATGCAGTGCAATTACTGTAGACATGTCTGAATATTATTTCAAGAATATACTTGTTAATTTACTATTATTTATCGAAATATTATATTTTAAATATTATCAATATAGTGTTGTACGTATGTATGTATGTATGTATGTGTGTGCGTGTGTGTGTGTTGTGTTTGTGTTTAGTCGATACCTTTAGAATGTCAAGAAATGTTCTTGTTCTTAATAATTTATTTAGTGCATTCGAAAAATATGTACAATTACGAGCAGTGCACCCTGTTGGAAAACCAACATTGTTAATTCTTATCAGAATAGTATTCGTTAATATAATTATAACATTGTATATGATACGTTCTAATTCCTTGATATGAAAATATGATTTGCAATATCTAAAAAATATTAGTATGTTATATTATTTGCAGAAGCACCTAGATATAAGACTGAATTTAAGTGCTGATCATTACCAAACTCTGTCAGTATACATATGGAAGAGGCATTAAAATCATTCAAATGTGCATCAGTAAGAAAGATAATACTGACCGTAAGTCGGAATAAGAAAGAGTATGTCTTCTATTCACAAGTCCAGATATAACTAACAGAGAACGAACATTCATAAAAAGTGTTTGTTTTTCTTATTTATTACAGTGTTTACTGCTTTTACATAACTGCAATGTATGCTGGATATAAAAGTAGACTTAAGGGAACGAAACAATCTATCGTAAAATACTGTTGGTTTTACGACAAAGGCATTTACAGCATTGTATTGCCCTTTCCAAGTAAAAGCATTCCTCACTAAGGCCGATAATAATTGATGTTTTCAGATATCGATGAGTGTTTCGAGCAAATAGCTGATTGCCAACAGGCTTGCATGAACACAAATGGAAGTTACAACTGCTCGTGCTATTTGGGGTTTCAAGGAAATGGTTATAAGTGTACGACTGATGTGGCGAAACATTCTGAAACAATAATGTTGGTATTCAACTTTAACTTCCCGCGTAATGAGAGTCTGAATGAACCCAATACCTACTACAAATATAACATGGCCGTGAATACGACGGTAAGCTATCCGAAAACAAATATGTACAATAATTTGAAATGAATGCAATATTTTGTGTATTAACCGCTTCCATTCATATTGCTGTTCACTCGCTTTATCTGTTATAATATTAAACGCTAAAAAGAAGAACTTGAGCAAGTTGGAAAAGTATTGCACCTTAGTGAATATACATGCATATGTCTTATAATGCAAAACAAAAAATGAGTTGATATTTATATTAAAAGAACTAGATCCCTGTGCACTAGTAAATTTAGTAAGTTTAATAAATTGCAATTTAAAAGTTCTGCGTGATCCATTAGTTAATATGCAGTAAACTTTATTTTCCAGCTCTGGAAATACTTTCAAGAAAAGCTTGGGAGCGATTTTGACAGCGTAGAAATCATACAAATTACGCAAGTAGTTTATACATTTTCCGAAAGAAACGTAACAATAAAATTACAATATAATTTGGCGTGTGAAGGTTGCTTTTATAAAAAAACAATTTGGTTCACAAACATTTCAAATGTCAGTTGTCGCTCTTAGCCCTGTTTTAAGCACTTTTACTATATAAATTTACGTTTATTTACACGAGAACATCGTGAGTTTTATCTCAATAACATTAGCGGTATTATCTTTGTGTCCAGTAGTCCCTCTTTATCCAGACCTTTCCCAATATTACAACATTCATCCAGTTTGGATGTGTGGCAGATTATAAAAATCAAGGTCACGATCAATAAGATGCCTGAAGAGATCAGAGTCTGTGCGCATTAGTGTACAATTCGAATTTGGTCATGTGGAACAATAATTTGTGTCATTTGGAGCAGTTGATACATGTTTTGATCTGTAGGCTATAACTTATGTACAAGTCATTCTCACTATTATGGAATGTCGTAGTTAATGTTATAACGAAAGTTTCAGATCAGTGCTTAGGTCTATAAGTGTTCGAAGAGTTCAAAGGTACTATATTGTAGGTAGTGTCCTGGTTTATTTGTATCAAATCATATGCTAATTTATAAAACCAAAATGTTCGACAATCTTAATCGACGCCTGACGTGACGGGCTAAAAAGAAACTTTTGAATTACCATTTAAAGCCCGTACCTGAGGCTAAGGGTCTACCATGTCGGAAAATCCTGCGTAATATATTTATATAATCTCCAGGAAGAACTTTTGCGAGACTGTTTGGTGCCACGTATGATTTTCCGTTTATTTGTGACATAATTTCATTATAATATCAGTTTCAATCGTAAAACAACTTAGCTGGTGTTCACTATTTTATTTAGACAACGACTGCCCCAAAACATCTAATATATTGCTTAAATGTAAAACAATATAGAGCGCCATAGCAAATGTAGTTCAATTAATTTTAAATGGCTATATTTGTCAACAAACAATTCCAACGTTGTTTGTCTTTCATTGTAACTTTTCAAGCTCATATCGTAAATATTTTTCCCATTAAAATGCGGGTTTATTTATCTGAAGATGTCATGGTTCTTTTTCTCCGTCAACAGTAGTATATTGGTGTCCATAAATCATTCGTTATCTAAGTCGTTTCCACCATGAACAACTCCATGCTATTCAAGGCAATGAGTAGGATTTAATTTAGCAACATATACACATCTGCATTTATTGCAGAAAGATAAAAGTGCATGATCTTGACATATAACAATTTAACCAATTTAATCACATATATAAGAACAGAAAGCTGACAGTGAGTCTAAAATCCGGCATTATTGCATTATTTTCTCGTCCGAAATACCATAAAAGTGTCTCTGACGCACAGAATGCTAGTAAATATGTTGCTTGGGTTAAGTTATATAAAGTTTTATTTTTGTATGAAATAGACTGTAATCATTGGTGTTTCAATCTACCTGATGACAGTTCCAGATTCATATAAAGTGATTTGTAGGAAGGAATGATAAGAGAACTCAATGGCATGATGATAAAATATGTAGTTTCACGATGAGTTGAATGTTTTACAAAATTTGACAGTTAGAATGTCAATGCTGCTTTGACCATTGATGGATTGATCTTGCGATAAATAATGAAGGGACAAAAATACGAATACACCATGACCATAGGTTCATTAAAATGTATAAGTCCCTGAATCTATCCATCCTAAACCGACATATGGGAAGTAATAGAGATATATGTCAATTCATGTGCAAAAATGCAACAGTTGTTGATCCTGTTATGTCATCAGTTGAAGCCCTTGAGTATATCTCTGTTTAAAAGTTCATACGTTTCAACCATCAATTTCTGATGTACATTATCCACTTAATTGTGATATGTTTAAAGGATAGGATGAGAAAGGATTTGGTCCATAATGATGATCTAATTTCAGAACGTTTTAAATCAAGACAACTAATTTTGCACATGTGTTGATTTTCTAAAGGCATTTGACACTATACTGTATGGAGGACAGGGTTTGGGGAAAAACAGTTCTAAAAAATGCTAAATTGTTGAGATATATACATGAAAATAAATTGATGTAAGTATATAAAAAATAATTGTCTATACTGACGATAAAGAAATATGTCATCAGAAACTTTCAATGTTGTGTGTGCATTCTACACAGACTGGAGATTAAATGTCAATGTTTAGAAAACATAAAAGTAACATTTGGTTCAAGGCAATCTAACCGTTTCGATTTTTGTAGTTGGTCAAACATCAACAGAAATTGTTGATCAGTATTGATATCCAGGGTTGCTTTATAGGTACAATGGTTCGCCGAAAAGGAAAATCACTGAACGAACTACAAAAACCAAAAACCAAACCTTATTTGTCTTTTCAAAAAAATAAACATTAGTCTTGCAATTAGATTTACAATTTAAACCTTTTGATAACACTATTTTTGTTGATTTTGTTATACAGATCCGAGATCGGGTGTTTAGTGACACTACTGTTTTTGAATATGTACACATTGTTTCTTAAAAAAGGGTTTAAATTTTAAGAAATAGTATCCCAATATTAATGTTATATAGAGAGACCAATAGATTGCATCCGAGAATATTTTATCAAAATTAAGGCTAAACACTTTACTGGAGAAAATAGCAAATTTTCAAAAGCATTCTATTATATTATGTTACACTATGATGCCATTTTAAACGGTTTTCCTTTGCCAAAGATATCTGGGATTAAGGACTTACTAATGTATGGTTATCTCAGTCATTTCCCTATGTTAGCGCAGTTGTCTCATGAAAACAGTCACAATGTGGATGAAAGATAAACACACACACATGGGTTTGTGCATGTAACTGAGTGTTAAATTCCGTTTGCCTAGTGAATGAGTTCTCCTGCACCTCGAGTCCTTACCTTCGACCTTGTCCCATCCTTTATTGTAGGTGAACGTATTTCTTGTGGGTTTGGGCGCTGGTGCTTGAGAGCTAATGATAGTAGCCGTTAATTGCAGCATATGTTCTATTCTTGTTCATGACGAAATATAACTCAAACCGGTTTGATTATATTGGTGCAATTATATACAAGTTTATATATATATATATATATATATATATATATATATATATATATATATATATATATATATATATATATATATATATATATATATATATATACACACACACAAGCTAACCATTCTGGTGATTTCGGCTTCCTTAATGCAGACCTTATCCGATATATAAAAATTCTTTTAATTTTGAACCGTTTTCAACTCGTATGTCCCGAAAGGAGATATAATTTTAACAAAGTTCCATGCAACGAATCATAGGTTTCCTACTGAAACTGGAAAGTGGCCCAATTTGGAGTAAATCTGACAGAAAATGTGAATTTGTTGTATCACAAGATATCGGTGTTAAACTTTTGCTGAAATAAGAAAACGACAGATAGGTAAGAAGTAATTCAAAGTTACTATTAAATACAAATTTAGTGAGGTTCTAAATAACACAAAAGTTATCTAATTAATTGGATTAAGTACATGCATTAAACTGATATTTCAAACAATCTGTTCCCACGTAAAATCAAAATAGTTATGTATATTATATTTATTTTCCCGTTTCGTCATGCATATTTAACATATTGATCAGAATATCTTTCTTTCTACTCTTCTCCTTTCCACCTTTACCCTCTATGCCAATGCATATATATATATATATATATATATATATATATATATATATATATATATATATATATATATATATATGTGTGTGTGTGTGTGTGTGGGTTTTATTTTGTTTCTTCTGATATGAATTAAAACTCAGGATAAATTAGATTTTAAGTCAGGTTAGAGATTGTGCCATTTAATTTTACGTTGGAGATATATTTTCTTAAATAGACGATTTTTATGTTTTCATTAAGAGCAAGCGAGAAACTTATAGATTTGAAGGTTATGGCTCCTGTGCAATCACTGCATACGTATAAAAAACGAGTCTTCTGCAACTTTGCATGTTGTGCCATTACACAACTTTCAGATATTTAATTGGACTAAAATTTATATAAAAAGTCTTCTGGCATCAAATATTGTTGTTTCTGCCTCAGTGTTTGCAGAAGTATAGTAATTTTCACCGGAATAAAAATGACTCTCTATCTACACACACACACACACACACACATATATATATATATATATATATATATATATATATATATATATATATATATATATATATATATAACATCTAATATAATTGATTCGGCACCAATAGTGTTGTCTTTTCAAATGGGTCTAATTGTACATACATACGTTCATTACTATAGTATATTATGTAAAACTATAAACTTATTAACGGTATTGTTGTTATATTTACTTATTCCAGGAATGGCAGTTTAAAGGTGAAGTTCAACGTTATCACTCAAAACACAGATACAGCAAGAACGTTGATGGTTAAATATGTAGCAGAAGTTTTCAAAGCGACTTTTATTATAGAGAAATATAATGTCTCAGTTGTTTTGGCCCTAATCGGTAATACACAAGGTAAGATAAAAATAACTAAGCACAAATAACATTAACAGTAAAATGTTTTTACTATGGTGACGAACTTTAGAGACTACTTGTGACCTTTTAAATAGAGAAAAGATGAGATATTGCAAATTGTTCCACACCTCAAAATAGGTAAAACGTTTCAAGCAGTGTAATTATCGCACGAGAAAGTTTCCACGTTCAAAACATAGTTATATAATACTTTGAGTTTGATGCTACTAATAAAGACAAATGCTTTGAGGCGTTCTGATTCATATTAGTAAATATATTTCGCCAAGTGATTTTATCTAAACGGAATGTTACCAGTCAATGCTAAAAATATAAATAAAAAACAAATATTGTATATATATATATATATATATATATATATATATATATATATATAGATATATATATATATATATATATATATATATGCACACTATTTTGTCTCAAAAACGAAACTTCACCTAAAACAAAAGTATATTGATGTTGATATGTAAATTATAAACAAAAGTTGGCATTTCAAAATTGTATGCATGCATTTTTCACGTAACCTTATAAAATATGTTTAATGTAGCAGTGACGAAAAAAAAATGTATGAACTAGTTTACCTTTAATTTAACATTGTTTATTGTGCCTTTGGCTCCAGCAATCGTAACATATAAAGTTAAATGTATGTATTTTAACAGTGAACAAAGATGTGGACCAGTGTACGCTGTATACAGAGTTGACACATCCATGTCCTCGTGACTCTGCATGCACTGTTGAAGAGAATGGACCAGCATGCCGGTAAACAAATGGAATAGATTATGATTGAGAATTGATTCGGTACCAATATTTGGTGAATGCAAGTTTAAACCTCTCTCTCTCTCTTATATGAATAATAAGTGATACCCGAAACAAAACATTTCACCAACACCACCACTACCATAAGTTCCATTCTCTCTCTCTCTCTCTCTCTCTCTCTCTCTCTCTCTCTCTCCATATATATATATATATGTATATATATATATATATGTATATATACATACATATATATGTGTATAGATATATATGTGTGTGTGTGTGTGTGTGTGTGGAATACAACTCATATGGGGGATAACAGGGATTGATTAAGAGAAATGCAGCAAACTGACAACTAACAGCGCAAAACTAGTTTTTAACTAACCTAAGCGCTTTCGACTCTAATTTAGTCTTTGTCGCAGGCAAACACAAAATAGACCAAAGACAATAAACAAAAAAGTGTTGAAATTACAAAATTGTACATAACTATTTCTAATGGAATTAATGAAAATGTTTGCTGTTCGTCTAGTTGGCTTCAACTTGACTGATGATGTTATAAACAAGTTGGTATTGACCTACAAATGGAGGAGCCATAGCGCCATCTGCTTTTTAATATATATATATATATATATATATATATATATATATATATATATATATATGTGTGTGTGTGTGTGTGTGTGTGTGTGTGTGAATCTTTTTGCACGTGCATGTGAATTATTTAATTTTAAAAATTACGGTAAAACCTTTCAGAACATAAAGGTCTACAGCTGCTAATCTCTGTGCTTTGCATAATTTGTTGATGTCCCAACAAAATAGTTATTTAAACCAGCAAGTTCTGTATGGTTACATCTACATAATGTGTGTCCATAACTTTCCATAACCTATCTTAGTGTTAAAATCAATCAAATTGTCCGCACTCCTTTTTTAAGCTACTTTAATACTTGTATTGCATTGATTGTGATTCTAATCATATAACTGGTATGCTGTTTAAAGTTACTTGTTTTCGTTTTTATTATTATAATACTTTTTGTCGCCTATATTATATTTTACTCTTCTATATCATTAAGTTGTATCGACTTACTGATTTCATATGCGCTATACTCGGTTCCAAATATCACTATATTGTAGTTATAAAATAGAAATTGCCAAAGTAATACCAACTGATTGTTTAATTATATAATATTCTTAAACGAGAAAATAAGTATACGTGTGCTAACTCGGATTTACTATGATCATAAAAATACTGACTTTAAAGAAACTGAGGCAATGTAAACTTTTTTAAAAGTTTCTATTAAAATAGTTTATTTTGATAATATTTCGAGTCCTTTATAGAAGTAAGGAAATTTATTTCCCCTTTGTGTATAACTAATGTATCGATATGTTTTATTCAAATGTTTTCTGTTACATTTCAGACAAATTTACAGACCCAATTGTAAGTTTAAACACAGTATTACACTTTGTTGAAAACAAAAAGTTTCTCTCTTATTGACCTACTTTCATGCATCCTCAATAAGATGTCTATAGATGTTTCACATATGAAAGTCTTTTATGTATTCTAAATGTGCTTGAGTATTAAGGTTGATTTTGTAACCCTAATTGCTTTAGTAATGAGAACGAAATATTTTCCGTTTCTAATGGCTGAAAACATTTGCAGTATAAACTTTAACTAACTAACCATAGTATTATACTATGAACTATGTCATGACATGGTATTTGTGTTAAATGATCTTTTATGCTGACTGATTGTGCTATTTACCACACTCAACAAATGAATGCAATAAGAAGTAGTCACAACATGACATATTTTCAATCTTTCAGATAATTTTGAACTTAAAATCGGTTTAGGAGTTGGAATTCCACTAGGGGTGATTTTGGTACTGATAGTTATTGTGTTAGCCATCTACTGTGGACGGATTAGAAAGAAGGAAGACTCCACAGATAGTTCATCCTACAATGAAAGGTATTTTGCTGTCTACTGGTATCTTCTTTCTGTTTGCTCTTTTACTGGTAACATTATTTGATTACTTGATGCAATTTAGTGTGATGGCCTTACTGCACTGTGATATAATGTTAATATTTTATTACATGATTCGTGTGAGAGATGACGTTTCATTGGATGGCACAATGTCATGTGATATATATATATATATATATATATATATATATATATATATATATATATATATATATATATATATATATATATGTGTGTGTGTGTGTGTGTGTGTGTGTGTGTGTGTGTGTGTGCGCGCGCTACCGGGTAATATCGGTGCGACTTGTAGGGAAAAGTGAAAAGTCAGAAATGCTAACTCGTGTAGCGGTTGCCTTGAATATTTACTGTAAGAAGCACAAGAGCGCTTTGCGGGACCTTGACTTAAAAGAATCTCTGTGAAATGGATTTGGCCGCTTCTGAATATAAAGGAGGTACATGATGGATAGAAAGAAAAATTAAAAGAGAGGTCTCTCGAAACAATAACATCTCGTCATATATCGTCCAGTGGCCAGTTGTCGTTGAACTCCTTTAATCGTGCGCCATGTTTCTTGCAATATAACGCGCTTGTTTCGAGATAATGACGTCATCAGCTGTGTCACCAGCGTTCTTCAGACGCGTAAGAATATAATCTTATAGTAAAAGCATACAAAATGCGATTCAAAAAGGTAATTTCATGTAATTTTAAAAAATCATAATGAAAATCTATGTTTCCACTAATGCCTTTTTTTGTCCGACTTTTTGACCTTAAATTTTCTCTTATATGCTACATGTTGGCTTTGTTTACATATTTTGAACAGGAAAATCCACTTTGGGAATTTCTACAACTGGTTAGCCAATGTAAATATTTGGTTTTAATCATGTGGAGTTCTTATACAACGTAAGAAAAATTTACACTCGAAATGTATATTCACTACGCACTTTTTTGTTTCAGTATTATTTCATAATAAACATATACTCTAAATCAAAAGGCATTGAATATATTATAATAAACTGTGTATCTTTTCACCAGTGTCTATTTTTAAATTTCTCTCTCCCTTTGTCTCTCTGTATGTCTGTCTGTCTCTCTCTGTCTATTGAGTCATGTATTAATATGGTAAAGAACAAGCAAGCAATAATGTAAGCGTACAAACTGCATATAGAATTAACGCAAAAATTATTATTATTAATTTTTAAATTTAATTTTTTTTAATTTCAAAAACACGGAGACGCTATAAACTAATAATATCCATACCTTGGTCTAACTGGCACGGTCCGATCATATGCCATGTAACTTTTTAGTGAGTGTCACGAACCATCACGTCACTTCCGTAAATAAGTAAACATACACACGCTCGGAAAAACGGTAATTATGAACTAATGTACATGAATGTCAATTTTTTTTCACTCTGATTAAATGAAGTAGATATAGTTGAACACTTTTTATTGTTTATTTGAATAGATTATCATAATATTATAACGAACGCGTTAAAATTCACGTTAAGTCCACGAAAGGTGGTTACTCGAGGATATATATATATATATATATATATATATATATATATATTTTTTTTTTTACGCCGCTCTGTAATTCGTCAGGTCAAATCATCATTTGACTGGACATTTTAAATTGACTTCATAATATTAGGTTCCTATAGCGTCATGCAGTTAAAATGACATTTGTTCGGAGATAAAGGATATAAAATTGCATTTATTTTTTCTCTGGCTCATGTCAATATTCTCCCAAAGGCCTTTTCCCGTAGCGTCCATGGTATACTATCATTTCAGTTCTCAGTGGTTTAGAATCCGTTCATACACAAAGAATAAGTGCTGATATGCTTTCATGGTTCCCACTATCCTTTAAACATTTATATTTTAAATAAACATCATGTCAGCTAATTCAAAGCCCTATCGCTCAAATGAGACCTGTTCTTCCCTTTTCATGGGTATGTAATTAATTAGATAATCCAGGATAATTACTAACTGACTTCGCCTATCTTTGTACTTATGCTGGCCCAAGTGTGCGCGACCATTGATACAGGTTTTATCTTTAAACTGACATAATTACGTAATCCACCAGCGATGATATAGTCCACTGGTGGTGTTATATTATATTAAAGTTTTACAAATTCGGAAACCCATTATATTGATTCCAGCTTTGCGTCGCTTTATACGGCGCAGTATAAGTATGAATCGTTCATATGCCATTAAACGCGTATAAAAGTGAGTCTGTTGAATACTTTTCTAAATTGTCTCCCCATAAAAAAGATTTACTGTTCATATGTCCTGGATTATTTGAGACGTTCTAATCTACGTAAACCGGCATGTATGTGCACCGTGATGGACTGTGTCGCATACAAAAGTGGGCCTTGTTAGATGTGCGTTTCTTTATTTGTCTTCCATTTGTTAAAAAGATGTGTGCCTTTCCTGTCTCATTAACGATTAACACATGTTGATACCATCTTGGTAAATAGGCGTATCATCACTACAATATGCTCGAGATAGGGAAATCCCTGTTGAGGGATCACATTATTTGCCTCCATATGAGCCTCTACAATGCAGTGAGATAAACAATGTAACAACGCTACTGGGATTTCCTTATCTCAGTGCAAACTTAAACGTATATTATTTTTTTCTTACCTAATATTTTTCTTTAAGATTAAAACAACCCTTCATGTTTGCAACATAGTTTAGCACTTTCAACACATACAGTATTCATCAGGTGCTATTATTTCCTTACTTTTTTCTATAAGTCATGAGGTTTTATAATGTTTTATCAAAATCTAAATAATCATCTCAGCAAAATCCAACTTTATCTGCCGCTTATACCCCCTACCTCTCCATACACAAAGCAAGAACCATTTAACAGTTATAATTGCTACGTGGGGTAAGTATTGCACCATGAGGTCTCGAGCTATGTGCTATTATTTTTAAACAGGGCGCATTAATATGAATATGTTAATGAGGGCTGTGGCGTGAACTGTAGATGTGAAGTAAACAAGTTCTACACGTACGAAAATAACAATATAAAAACATCTGATAGTATTAAGGTATTATCACATTTAATGGATGGATGTCATATAGAAATAACAATAATATATATATATATATATATATATATATATATATATATATATATATATATATATATATATAAGGATAACGTTTAGCTTTCATCATTCATCAGTTCTAATTTGGAAAAGTTCTATGGTAGCCAATGATATAATACTGGGTATACAGCTCTAACAAAGAGTAAAATGTAGAATGATTGACCATGTGTTGGATTATTAATGGATAATTAGGGATCTGTGTCACTATCATGTATAACTCTTCTTTTTTCGACGAGGTAAAACTATTCTTGAAATACTGGTGTTGTGATTGTTATTCAGTGTAAAATTACCCCAGTGTATGGAAGACCCTCCAAACACAGTACCCAGCTGATAACCATGTGAGGAACTTTCTTCATGGTTTCGTGGGAAATTGATATTTTCTGTCCTGGAAATATAGCAAGGATATGGGGACATCTTCTTCTGGAATAGCGTGTTAACGGATAGATGATCCACTCACGATTGGATGCAAGTTCTTGTATGATTACACTAAGGTAGAAGGGGTGTATTTGGCAAAGTTAAAGAAAAGGTATGGGTGACATAACACTTTTCTGATTGTTACTAACTTTGCTGTAGTTGTTGAGAAAGTTATGATTTTTGTGGCTAGTGATGTGTATAGTTTGTGTGTACGGGATATTGTTTTCAATTAGTTTCTGACATAATATCATTTTAAGTATCTGTGTTTGTTTGATTTTAAAATAACTCCGTCAGGCACAACAGAAGTCAACAAGGGTTGCTTCCCTTGATAAAGTTATTCCTAGCGCGTGGACACCATAACTGTGACAACCGAGCTGAGATAGCCGGACCGAGATAAAAAGTAAGGTTAGCAAATCAACTGATTTTCTCTGTCTCATTGGTTAGAAGAGGAAATATGGGCATTTGATTCTGATTGTTTTGTAGGTTTTGTTTGTTTTGTGTAATAAACCTTAATAAAACAGGTCCGAATTCTCTATTTGCAAAGTAATACCTTGTATATGACTTGTTTATTAATAAGACTGAATAGCGTCCGATTGTCTCTAGAAGTATGGTATGGTCAGTAATCTCTCATTTTGCTGATTCATAGACTGGTTTATTAATTCACTTTTGTTTTATTAATGGAAATTGAAACCATGTTCATCATTGTTTTCTTGGGGGTATTAATCTTTCCAATATTGTGGTTGCTACTTGTGTGGAATTGTATCTTCATTATGCTCTTTCTTACAAAGTCATCTAGTTGTAACACTTTCAACTTATATCGTGTTTTTAACGGGAGGAACAATTAAGTGTCGGCAAAGCAGTTGTTTTTTCTTTTTTTTGTTTTTTTTTTGCTCCTCATAACAGTATATATATATATATATATATATATATATATATATATTTCAATCAAGAGTTTCGATGGAAGGGTTCGTTCCTTTTGAAATCCCCATAAAACGGTCCAACTCTCTCTCTGGACCACAACAATCGAAATCATACCTAAATGTGTCATCGGCCAGTCCTCGCCGTGAAGCTAGTACTACAGCAGACCAACAATTTCATCCAGAGTATGACGAGGCTTATGAAGGACTTACTTACCGTATGTTCAGTAACATATTATTTAACACTATTCAATAGAAACCATGCAAATGATTGCTATACCTTGATAATTATAACACTGTTAATCAATGACTAATCTTATTTTAAATTATGCTAGTATTTATAGTAACCAATCATTCAATTAATCAGTAAATCAATCAATCCATCATGGCTCTGTTTATCTATCTTAGTTCAAGAGTCTCTTTACGTAAGACCAATTGGTTAAATCAAACCGAATTATTGAAATATTTCCTGTTATAGAGTAGAAGATAGGTTAAACGGAAACAAATCATTGGCTGTTGAAATATACAATAACGAAATGCTGCCAATAGTATTTCATCAGTTTATCAAATAACTTTTGCAAATTATTATGCATGATTTGACAGTTTTATTGGTTTTAAGGTATAATTAGCAAATAAGAAAGTATTATTGTCAGATAAAATAGTGTGTAATGGTCTACAGAAAATAAACAGTGCTACATTCATGGAAAATGTTTCATTGCGCGTACAAGTAAGAAAATTACTGGGTATATGTCTTTTTAAATCAACTAAGGTAAGTTATTTGAATTTATAAATTTTAAAGGGGCTGATGAAGCTTATGACGATAAACAGAGAAAAACAAACTTTTCGTGGGACTTCATGTTTGACTATTTGAAACCCGATCAAAAGGTAGGTGACCTGTCTTCCTACTCATTTTTTATTAATATTGTGTACACTCAGAATGACAGGTGGAATACAATGTAGAAAGTTACGTAGATATTTACAAAACGAAACGCGTTTGTGATTTTAGAAACTCATAGAATGTATTAAAAAATATTCCGAGACATCAAACATAAACTACACCATGAATAATACAAATCTAGATTTTAAAACAGTGTATATTACGTTAAACAATCAATCCTACCTTTTTCGTGTGTTTTGAACACGAGCAGATTTATTGTCGAAATGGTTTTACAAAAGTGCTTGCATCTAGTTTTGCTATGAAAGAATTAAGCGATTAAAAAAACACAGCATAATAATGTTATTAGCAACGTTCCATAGCTAAGATAATACTGTTTATGTTCAAAGGAAGGTATGATTTAGTATTGATTTATTTAACAAGGGTATCACATATAAAGTATCTTTGATAAATTACAATAAAACAAGTTGCACACTTTTTCACTACATATCAATTTGGCATATATTATGGTGATGTTGAGGCTCAGATCAAGTTTATTAAAACTTAATCTCATACAATTATTGACCTTCAAATGTTTAGTTTGGTTTAAATCCCTAACGTTAATTCATACATAGCCCATGACTTCGATTTGCCTTTTCTTTATATTTACTTTGTTCTTAAGAGGCTGTTATAAACTGCATGAATAAGTATAATTTTTACAAAAGGGTACTAATACATACTTAATTGATTCATATTAGTTTCAGAAAATGCCCACATGCAGTATTACCTGGACTACATTTGATTTGAGTTAAACTAGATGCTTCGGATTGATTTCTTACGTGGATAAGGTTTACCTAGCAAATCCTCTAAGTTATTGGGGAAATTGCAAACACAAACAATTTTCCTGAGATATGGAGTATCATTATCATTGACTCCAGCCAAGTTTAAAAAGCTTTTGTTTGGTTCTGCGTATGTGCCACAAAAAGTATTTCATTCATTAATATTTTTCTAAAAATTCCGGCCTTTATCATGTAAAGATTAATGCAACCTTGTTGTTAAGAATGGCCATCTCAATAGACATTTAAAAAGGAACAGACATATAAGTTATGGTTTGCTTGATGCTGTATCTGTAACTGATGAGGTCATTAATTTAAGTAGCTTATCAATGCTGTATGTATTGTTATTTTTGTTGATGAGTAGATTTGACAATATAATGATTTTGTTTCATTTCTTATGATATAGAATAGGCAATATTAATTTAAGCAATATTAATATATTCATGCCTTCATACATACATACATACATACATACATACATACATACAGCCAGCGAGCCAGTCAGACATACATACATACATACATACATACATACATACATACATACATACATACATACACACATACATACATACATACATACATACATACATACATACATACATACATACATACATACATACATACATACATACATACATACATACATACATACATACGTTAACAAATTCACATTAATTACTGGATTTTAATAAGATTTGGAAGTTTTTGATAATAAGAAATACATATGAATTCAACGAATTGTTTCTTGCAGTACGTGATAAGGCGTCCTCAAACGGAAATATTTCCGAATCCTCTGTATGACGCAAGTATATACAATATTTATGAAATATTTATACAAATCATTCAGAGCTTCATATTGTATACAATTTTGATATTTTGTTCATTATTAATGTATGTACAATCAAACTTGTACTAATAGGTTATCATTCTTGGAACAATACATACTGTTTCTGGTATCTTAAGAGGGCACTGAAGTACGAGCCTGACGGGAGAGGATTTCAATACACCCTTTGGACGCGGCAAACATTCATACCGTGAAACAAACATGTATGATCGCTATTCTTACATACAAATAAAAACAACATACAATTTTAGATGCAATATAAAGTTTCCCTAATGAAAACATCTATCCTTGGCAGCGCTCTCTCCCGATCCGCTGATTTTAACGGTCAATGTGCATGTGCGTCTCGGAACAAGATAGGTAGCATTGATTACCTTTAGCACCCAATCAAACATATCGATGGCAGTCTCCATGATTTATATAAGCTCTATAACTTTCAATAATGTTCTTCCTACATCTTGGTGAACGCCGATATTTTGATGCAAGCCAGTGTCCCTCTAAATTTAGTATCATTATCTTTGAATTCAGCCTAGCTTAGATATATTTCGTTTCATTCTGTGTGCCAACAAAAACCATGATTATTATTATATTTACTACAAATGTGGTCTTTCTGTGGCTTTGTCTACGGGCATTTAAGAAGGTAAAGATGATTATGGAATCGATTGCCTGATGCGGTGTCTGTAAATGCTGTATACTTTACACTTTAAGTAGCTAGTCAATGAAGTATATATTGTTGCCAAAGTTATGTTTATCAGCGCATTTGACATCGCTTGGAATATATTCATGAGATACAACTTTTGTTTTATTTCGTATCATATAGAATATGCAATAATAATTTAAGCAAAAATGAATGTGTTCATGCCTTCATACATACATACATACATACATACATACATACATACATACATACATACATACATACATACATACATGCATATGCATTATTTGATTTACATAAGGTTTGAAAGCATACGTGAATAAAAAAACATACTAATTCTGAACGTTGTTTCTTTCAGTATGAGATAAGTCGCCCGTAAACGAAAAGATTGTCGAATCATTTGTATAGCGTAAGTATATAGAATATTTTACAAATCTTTTTTGAAAAAATAGTATTCAGATCAATCAATTTGATGCAGTTTCGATGTTTCATTCATGGCTAATATATATGCAGTCAAAATTATACTATTATATTATTATTATTGGGGAAAATATGTCAACGTTCGCCAAATACTGAGGATTTCGTGCTACGACTCTGGGTCTTAAAATAATGTAATAGAAAGAAAGTGAAACCAACAATGTAAGTAAAATCAACAAGCAATTTATTTCTAGACAATTAAAGTGAAAATTCAAAAGACACTTAGAGTAAAGTGAATTAAAATCCAAATAATCAAATAATCTTAAGTGTCCTAATTACAAGTCCTAAGTATAGAATGTTCCGAATGAATTCCAGTAGCCTTGAATGTCCTGATGTGTCAGTAGTCTTGAATTTTCTGATATGCCTGAATGTTGTAATCCAGAATATCTTTGAATAAATTCACATAAATCCCAAAGTCAGGTATTAACATGAGAATGAGCACTTTTTATACTTGCAATGAATATTTCAAATAAATAATTCCTCTGTCAGAATTTGCTTGATAGACTGATCTTAATATGAAGTTAGTATAGGAATGATGTTTACCAAACCTGTAAAAATTTAAGGATAAGTAACCTGACAGAATATTATATAATATGAGTAACTCTAATGGAAATTTCCTGTGCGTACCTGACTTTTCTCACATCAAGATATGGATGATTCCAATCTAATTAGTATATGCTTGTGTAAACAAGACTGACCTTGAACTCAAATGCAGTAAATATGTTGTTTACAAAATGACTAAAGTACAACATACCTCATGGACACATATTATAAATTCAATATACATAACAGTCGTTGAATCCTGAACTTGACTGGCGAGGGTTTCACACACCTTTGGGATTCGGCGAAAGTTGACACCAAAAACAATGCATGATTGCTATTCTTATAAACAAAATAAATTTTCACACGTAATTTAAAGTTTCCAACGTGATGAATCCGATCCTGTTAGCTTCCCTTAATCTTTTCTTTCAGGGGATTCCTCCGATAAATTGCAATGGATCATACATTTAATGAAAATGATGTCAATTAACTAGGCTCATCGTTTGTGTAGAGGGTCATGAATTTTTATTACTGAAAACAGAACAAATATTATCAGACGGTATAACTGGATCTGAATATCTGATAAGTAACGAACGCTTAATCAATTGACACCGTAGCGCGTTTTAAATTAAGGTGTATGCCAACACTATTTATTTTTTTCTTTCATCTGAAGCTTTACTTTGTTCTTATATTTTCAGGGTGATCTGTACACGTAGTATAACCTTCACAGTTAACTTCGTCACTCCCTGCGATCGGAAAAAATGACTACATTGGACTGTAAACATTCATCGATAGTAAACCATATGAGAGAAATCACTCTAAGACTACTGTACTGCAAGAATATGTAATCTTGATATAAGTTGTATGCATAGGACGCCTATATATTTGATTCAAAGGACACTGCTTATTAGAAAGACGTCTACTGTATACACGACAACAACTAAGACTATTCGGTTGGCTCATTTTCTCTATTGCAAATCTATTTCTACTATTTGCTCGAACTTCCTAATGTAAATGTTGAAAAGATCAAGCGGGTGACTTTTTCATGCTACAGTTTGAGCAGTTTGGACCCACTTTGTTCGAAAAGAAGACGTAGCAATCCCCTTTCTAATGTCGTCATCATATTATTGCTTTTAGTGAAATTATTTCAGATTATTAAATCTGAATTAATCACACTAATGGATTATATTGATTTTGAGTTGTAGAAAAAGTTTTGTTGAAGTTGTAGCTATAATTTGCAATTTTATTATATTCACTTAATCGCTTATCCTGTGCTGGATTCTTTTCTTTTACTAAGAACGTCCCATTATGAAGCAAAGTTATTTAATTTTGTAACACACTACTCCACCCCATTTACAGTGGCAATACGGTCAGGGGGCATTGAATTTTTGCGTTAACGTTTTGTTACGATTGTGCTAATATGAATTAGTCGTATTTGTTTAACACTTCAATGCATTCAGTTCTACATCGACAATCTCAGTAAAAACAAAATATATTTAAATCTATCAATCACTCTTTTATCCAAATAGGTGACCTTGAAGTTAATGTCGATGACATACTATTCTCATTAAATTTTGGGTTAAGTTCTTTAGTTATTTATATTTATTTAAATTTTCGGTGGATTGTGGTAAAATTTGGAATATTGCATTATGAAGCAAAACCAGCTCTATCTTCACTCCACTTCCTCTTCGTCTCACCATAAGGCCTAAGTCATGAGGATTATATAAATGTTTGTGTCTTGTTCACTAACGGCAATAAGAATTTTTTAAATTTTTTATATGTAAATTCTTGCAGAGATTTGTTGAAGTTGCAATCGGAGATCTTTTCTACTGGGAACTCATGCTGAATTTTCAAATTAGTGGGGAACACAATCTGTCATAGTTGATTCAGAGCGATTATAATGGACTTTTCTCCAAAACAAGAACTATACATAAATTTGGTTAGGCAACAAGCTTTTAACAATTATCTGCACATGTTCAAACAATAAAGAGAACAGAACGAAATTGCCAACTCAGAGCTAACAATAGCCATTTGAGATTAAATACAAACGCAAAAGTATCTGTGGTAGTATTATAAAGGATACATAAAGATATACAGGAGGTAGGTAGAAAAGAGAGATATTTTTTATCAATATTCTTGATAATTGTGGTCAAATGGGATGGAAAGGTAAGAGACATACCGTAATACTAGCGTATAATCCGTTACCAACTACAAACTGCATAGACCCAGATCTGCCGTCACATAATGCGCTGACAGATCTGGGTCTATGCAGTTTGTAAGGACTAATCAGTAGAACAAACAACATAAACCCTGATCTGCCGTCGCTTAATGCGCTGACAGATCTGGGACTATGTCGTTTGTAAGGACTAATCAGTAGAACAAACAACATAGACCCTGATCTGCCGTCGCATTATGCGCCGGCAGATCAGGGTCTATGTTGTTTGCATTTGGACGCGGATTATACGCGAGTATAGACGGTAACTCTTTTGAGTTTACATATGAACATAATGATTTAAATATTAGTAATATAAATTTACTTTAGCTTGTCAGTGTACTATCATCTGATTTAAATTTGCATGCATTAACATTTTTGAGATGTTTCTTAGTGATCTATCGTTCTCTCATTTCAGCAAAATATTAACATTGAAAACTATAGTGATATATTTGTAACCTACATATTGTGAGGCACTGAATTCACATGGGGACAGTTTTAATTAGATACATATGAGTCATTTTACGGAACGTGTTTCAGATGAATCAAGACACTAGACTGCCAAAATTGTATATATTGATCTTTCACTCTCATTGTAACTGTTTCAGTTAGCCAACCAACAGAGGGTAATTACTGAGATAACCATAAATTATTCAGACCTAAATCACATTACACCAAATTTGTTTGATAACGAAAACCATTTAAAATCGCATATGTATCATGTAGCATAATGCCATGTAGCAATTGAACGTTTGCTTACTTATTTCCAGTAACAAATCTAGCCCAAAGTACAACAGCTTTAATATGGATAAAAAAAAGGAAAATTGCTGGTTCCCGCATAAAACATAGGATATCAGTAAATACATACATATTCAGCAACATTATTATCGCTAAAGGAATATATATATATATATATATATATATATATATATATATATATATATATATATATATATATATATATACACACACACATATATATATATATATATATATATATATATATATATATATATATGTATGGAACGCATTCAAGATTGTTTGACGATATTTTTTTTTTATCGGCGAGAACAACAGTATGGTCACCATACATATAGCAATAATTGTACGTGCCGCATAAAGTAAGCTTTATGTTATTCAAAATCAACACCACTGTACCTTTTTCTAGTACAATATCTCCTAAATTATTAAAATATAACGAAAACAATACCGGTGATTAAATTTCATCATGCCTTATTCCACACTGACAACCATATACGTCAGACAATGCTTTATTCATATATACACATGGCTTAATTTAACCATACATATTTCTATCACAATTCAGCAATTTACCATGAGCATTTATTAGAACCTGTTTATGTTTGCATATTCCTTCCAGGCACACAGTGTTAAGTGTATTCTGGAAGTCAATAAGGCTTTTTGAGAACATACAAATTCAGGCGTATGTGAATATTATTTTGGTAACCGTGTATAGTTTAATGGAAATATGCTTTATGTCATTGTTACTGCTTGACTGTTTCGAAAATATGAATGAAGCAAAGTCGATAATTAATTACTTGTATAGCAATGCTTGTCATGTAGCTTAATTCCATACAGTGACATCTCTGCAATTGTATATACCTTCCTAAAGAAAAAAAAATCAATAATTACAGCAATATTTTAATTGTACGCCGAATTACACGTACGTTAAGTCAGGAATGTAATATTTAAGCACCAAATTCCTGCTCCTGGGACACATTTCAAAATATTTAAAATAACGTGCATCATCCATAATATTGACATGTTGGCATAAGTGCTAATGTTGCCGGGGCCCGTACTTCCGCTTAGTTTTAGAATTTTACCGCCATGAGAGTTGTCGGCCTTGTTCGTGAATAACTGCCATTTTTCAGCTGACTCCCTGTGCTGTCCATCAGAAGCGATACTCGTTTGTTTTCTCTCCCGACTCATGAAAAACTTTTACCTACTAACTGACTGACTACAAAGAGACAGTATAAGTAATATTATTATAATAGTAACAAAGGCAATATTTGTATACACACCATTTATTCATGAAACACGTACAACGCAACATAACACACAAAAAAGAAAATTTCAATTATATGGTTTGAGCATATATTATTTTATAGAAATTTTCTTTTCTGAATATATACTTAAATAGGCATCTTTCGACAAATATTCTTAGTCATGGACAGTCAAAGATCATGTCATATGCTTCGTAATCAATACTTAATGTTTCTCCTGAAATCATGTCAATTTCTTCATCGATTGAGATATGACTTGGTCTCACTGTTCCAGAAGGCGGAATATTTTTCTTGTCTGAGTCATCATCATCAACGGTAATTTGTTTTCAGCTTTTTCTGGCCTGTTGTCTATTTGCATCCTTTCAGGATTCATTTTCTTACCAACACTGTTTCCTCTTCCTTTCAGTAGCTTGTTGATCTGTGGAATTTCCTTCAAACAAGTATGAGCTTCAGCACAAAGTATTGAATTTCATCTTCTTTGTTTGCATCCAAACTATCGCCCGGTTTTTTGTTGTTGTTTTGGTATTTTACAGCAACTTCAGGAATTTCAGCTAGAGCAGCCAAGGAACAGCGTGAAGTACACTCAAAGGAGTAACATGTTTCCTTTCTTTTTCGTTTTCTTTGACATGTTT
Organism: Margaritifera margaritifera; assembly: GCA_029931535.1. Lineage (NCBI taxonomy): Eukaryota > Metazoa > Mollusca > Bivalvia > Unionida > Margaritiferidae > Margaritifera > Margaritifera margaritifera. The sequence goes on along the minus strand of JAQPZY010000897.1, from coordinate 391,343 downwards.
ATAGTTGGTAAAGTTGAAATTTAAATACCGTTGCGACTATTGCTTTAGGTCGATAAGAAAATAATCAACCATACGCACTGGTGTGAGATAGGGAAATTCACCCTAGGGTCAGGCCTCTTAGGTACAAAACAATTTTTTCATGAATTCTGATCCTTAGGATCGAAATACCAGTAGAGAAGAAGATGTTGATCCATCAATGCAGATGGGTTCACATAAATACATACATATTGGAAGAAAAAAAAAACAATGTGCGAGAAAGTGCCTCAATCACATTAAGTAGTTGATGAATATATGAACATCTCCTTATAGTTCATGAATATAAATGTCACCGTATAATCTAATACAATGAACACTTAGATCGGGTTAGTTGCTAAACGGAAGTAGAACAGCAACAAATGAGTTTTTTTTTAATTGGTTGTAAATTTAATATTTGATGCCACACAAAACCCACGTTAATCCAACATAATCCGAGCAGTGGATTTGAGATATTAATACAGAAGAAATGTTAAGATGCGATTGATGTCTTTTTTATGCTTGGTTTGGTGTTTTACGACACAGGAACACAAGTAGATTATTTAGTGCCGAGTGACCGTGTCTCCTGCCCCCACGTCTTACCTCTTACGATATGCAGGATGGGTCATCAGACCTATTCTACATCTCTGGGCTAGCATGAGGGTTTATTGCAAAAATTACAATGCATTTTTTTCTACTGTTCTTTTTGACTTCTGTCCATTATTCTTTCATCTCTTATGTTATGTATGTTTACATGTCAGCGTATCTGTTTTGTTTATGTCTGTTTGTCCAACGACAACATGTATGCTAAATAGATTATTTGCATATTGATATATCTGGCTTACCACCCCACCACTTGTGTTATGTTCCAAATGTAAACCCCTCTCTATCACATCTTGATATTGTACACCAAAAAAGAAAATGAGTTAGAAAAAAAACTAAAATAAAGAAAAAAAGGCAGGAGTGCATGGGCATCAGTTTGAATCAAAATACTTTTGTTTAACCTAACTTTACGTAACCACTCTGAGTGCTAGCGGATAGAGATGTGTATATGGGTGGAATGAAAATTGACTGATAAACACGAAAAAGACAATACATTGAACGTCACTATAAAGTGACATTGCCAGCTTTACATTCTTCATGCCATAATAGAAAAGGAAACGGCATAGCTAGCTATGGATATATATCATCGTGATTCATCAGTATCATAGAATGAAAAGGAAAGAATTTTTAGGACCTGTCATGTAATTCTACATTCAATTGATAGAGAAATGGAAGAAAATAGAGAACAAGTCGACGCTCTAATGAGTAAGGCTGCAACATTTACCAACATTTCTAAATGTGTATACGGCTTATAATAACTTATATAACCCGAAACGATGCCATGTAATCGAAACGATTAAAAATTCAACCTTTCCCCCATCTACAAGTTGGGCTTGCTAAACATCTGATTGCTATTATAATGTACCTCGCTCAACCTGTGATTGTTTCGTATGCTGTACATCTTGTACCGCTTATTATGATACGAATCAGCATGTAAGATATGTCTTTGTTAAATATATATAACAATTTAGGTAAAACATCCCTAGGATCGTAGTGACATTATTCTTTATTGCTACATACACGCACATGATGAAACAAATAGATAATGCAACCGGATGTACTGTGTGGACATACGCATGGATGTTTTTCTCTAGAATATTCAATGACAAAAATACTGTACGGTGGCTGAAAAAAAATTATAAAAAGAAAATGAAAAGGCGCTTCTTTAAAATAAAATGTTACTAATGAAATGTTACGTTAACAAATGTGTTTTTCAAAGATAAATAATATAGGTTGAATACAATTTTATCAGCATCACCACTAAATCTGCCTGATGTGCAATGATGTGGAACGTTCGCTAAAACCGATTCGCGTCAACTGTGGCTTTTTTCCTTGAGATATCATATGCATTCGTGAAGAAGGGAATGAACAGAAAAATCCTACTCAACAATCCTCTGAATCAGAGATGTGAAAATATACAATTTAATTATAATGGATAATTCCTGTGTCACTTACAGCCATATGCATGTACATTTACACGCTTAACCAATCTTGCAAACGTTTACAGGCAGTAAATTAAACTATGGCGCTTACACTGTTGACGCTGCAGCCTTGCTACTAAACAGATATTTTATTAAACGCACAACTAAGTGCCGGTGGCATATGTAAACCACACTTTTCAATATAAACTTTGTTTTTGCTACATTATGCACAAAATAATAATAATGATAAAACATTAAAACTATATAATATAATAGATCGAGTTCAACTTCAGGAATGAATTAATTTGTGGTATTCTTGTTCATTTAACAACTCCTTTTTGTCAGAACGTTTTGTTATCACTCTTGGAAAATATATTTACTATTATATTTATATTGTTGCTTCTTGTAGAATGTAGACTTTTCGTCTAAAACGGTTTGTGTTCGACAACGTCTTCCAGTATTATCTTGGTGTGCTATTTTAGCATACCCCCGTGACGTGCCAAGCGCACGTGTGCTTTGTTTAGAAGTTTACATTGGATATAAAAGGTACTTTTCAAATGTACCGTAAAGAATACAATTATCAGCAAATAAGTGTTCTACAATGTACTACAATTGATCGATAATATTATGGTCATCAGCATCAAGAAAGTATATGTTATTTGGAACATTCTTTAAAAATCATTGAGATAAATATCTGAAGCTAAAATAAATTTAATATTGATTTATTAAAGATGACCACAGAAAAGACCAAGGACAAGGGTGATTGTTCCTAGGACTCACAAATAAGATATACAATCATGAACAGGACATGTATACAGCTTATAGACTTAAAGACATCGATCCACTTTACTATCCATTAAAGAAAAAAATAAATCAAGGAATTTAAATTTTCTATGTTTGAAAAACGTGTCATCATTTTACATTTAATTGATTAAATTTATATATTTTTAATTTTCATGTTCTAAATATGGAATGTATACGGACTCGTGTGAAAAAAAGAAATAAGAGAAAGAAAACCCGCATCAAAGCAGGTTTTATTTATGATATCTCGTTCTCTGAAAATAAGACGTTCGTTTAAATAAACCAATATATAAGTACTTTTATAATATTTTTATTATAGAGTTGTACATTTGCAATATTACAGACGAGAAAGTAAGAGCAACTTGCAAACAAAGGAACTTAAGAATATCACCGCAATTTAGAACATGTTTAGCTCTACTGGTCATAGACTAGAAAATCTTATGGGATGGGCTACTGTTTGTCGTTCCTCTTTGGTCCGTCTGTTAGCACAAGATTGTTATCGTAACGTCTCATGAATTACTTTTCTGATTTGTCATGAAACTTTAAACACACATTCATCTTAAGGTTTTTTTTCTTTTTTTGGTCTTAAACAAATATGGTACCGCTTGGTCATCCCAAAAGTCTTGAAAATCTTGTTATCGCTACTCCTCCAAAATGGACATCCAAACCATCGGGTTCCCCTCCCCCCCCCCTCCAAAAAAAAAAAAAAAAAAAAAAATCAAGCAAAACATAACTATGTTAAAGTATCAGACCAACCTAGAGTACCGTTATGTTAAATTCACTTAAGTTCCTTAGTGTCATAAGTAACGTTAAATTTCCATTAGGGCTATATTGTCATCTGTAATGGTAAATTCCCATAGGGGATCATAAGCTGCTTATGTTAAATTCCCACAGGAGCTATCACCGCTAATGTTAAATTCCCAAAGGGGGGAGGGGGGGGGCGATAAAGCGCTAATGTTAATTCCCATAGGGGCTATAGACAGCTAATGTTAAAATCATATAGGGGGTTATAAACCGCTTATGTTAAATTCCTACTGCTACCCATACCGTCCTATCCATGTTAAATTCCCGTAGGACCTCATAGTAGACCAGTAATGGTAATTCCAGTAAGTCAATATACCGATCCCAAATCACTAATTTTGAATTCCCGATATCCATAATGGACCATCGACAAGTTAGATGCTCATTGATAGCTATAGTGACCCAACACCATGTTAAATTCCAATAGATGGGCATAGTGTCCCATATTTATGCTAAATTCCCATTGATGGGCACAGTGACCTATTTCCCATGTGAGATTCCCATAGATGGCCATAGTTTTCTATCTCCATTTTAAATTCCAATAGATGACCATGGTGACCCATCCCCATGTTAAATTCCCATAAATGGCCACAGTGACGACCGCAATGTTAAATTTCTATAGATACCATCCCAAACATAATTTTAAAATCCCACTGATGGGCATAGTGCTTAGCTTATACAACTTTCGTGTGTCACAATCAATGTGATCAAAAGTTGCCACATCACCTGACGGAAAGTATGTTAGAAAACCACTGTCACTGATGCATGACATTTTTTTTTCTTCACTGCTTCTGGGATATAGATCTTTGTCACACCAATGTTTACATGCATCCATCAGATTTCATGGTAATTATATGTTTTCTTCAAAGGCCATTGGTTGTATCAGCTGTTTTTGCTTGTCTTGGCCATGCTGAACTTCAAATAAATATAATGATAATGCACCTATGTATTCTTTATAGGTGGAAATTGTAGGCTTTTTATACATCTACGGTTATAATGCGTAGGTGTCATACATATTCTACAGAGTTTTAGATAACATATCGTGCTTTATGTCTTAGACCGATGCCTTGGTTTATACCGTTGTAGCTCGGTGATGTAGTGCTTTTTTTCAATAGCACTGCAGGCTTATATGTTTTGAATTTATTTCTTTTTAAGCGATTGAAGGTATTTAATTTTATTTAAAATATAACCAAATATTCGTTGGCTTCCAATCAAATGTTTCGTCATAATCATCAAACAATTCTAGGTTCATTCAAACAGTGTTTAAGTTATTATTCATGATGACTGTGTTTCGGAATCCCTTGACACCAAGCGTGCGGCGTACGCAGCAGAATTGATCGAGTTTGTTTCCGTACTGGAACATGCTCGCGAGGTTATTGGAATCCACGTGCCCTCTCCTCAGTAAGCGAATATAGTTACATCACCTGCTATGTGACTGAAAGGGGATTTTGGTCCTCGTGACCCTTATCAGTCCCAGTAAGAGGAAACTGCATAAACCACCTAAGTCAATGAAACAAAAGTTTTAAACTAAAATTCCGCCTTGGGCCAGCGAGGTGCCAGAAGGGTGGAAGCAAGAAGATATAGCAACAAGGGCAGTACTAGATCAACGCCTAGACAAGTTCGATGCTAATCGCAAAACACTGCCGTTCTCCGATCTAACAGGAGTCCCACTGCGATGCCACCCACGACTAGCGCTGTTTCGCTTGCATCGTGGTATTCAGATTCTTTTGATGACTGCACTTTTGCATGGTGCTGGTTTGTGACACGTCTTGTGCGGGTGGGTCAAGGAAGACCTGTTTATGCTTCATTGGCTGCGGTTGTTGGGGATACTTTGCACTTGTACGGACAGTTGCGGGGACATCTTTATCGAATTAATATTGACGCTGGTGCCTATCTCTATCTTCGTCGTCCGCCGTAAGAAATTTGTTATTTTACCACTTATAGATGCCAACTTAAAGCTCATGTACAGGCCGCCTCCAGCAACGTAATCTAGCTTGCTTATGGCGCATCCGAGCACTTCCTGGTACTTGTGCATCAATTTGGGGATATTCTCCTTGTGGCCGATCTTATCTTCTACGTTTGCAAGAAACTGTTTTGTGCATCCAATGCCTTCCATGATCCCTTTGATCCCACTATCATGTTGTGCGTTTTAGTTTGCGCGCCGAGGATTGCTGAATAGTACGTCCAAACGCTATCATGGATGCGCTCTACCCCGGCTCCAGTAAAGCCTTTCGACTTGTCTAGTATAAAATACGTAAAGTAGTAAACTCTGTGCTTCTTCGAAAAGTCAAACGCATACGTGTTGGTGTTGTAAGTATCACGGATCAGCTGGTAGCCGCTGTTGTTATTATAGTTATACATTGTACCCAGTTCTTGGTTTTTTGCTATGCTTCTGTCGCTAGTCTGAGATTTTGATCCTCATTAAACTCATTGCAAAAGTATTCCTAGATAACCATGTCAATGCTCTTTTCAAGCGTGTTCGATCCTTTTTCGTCTGGAAATGGATACTGCATCTGAGTGAGATTCTTTTCTATTTGGTAGTAAACATGGAACCGATAAAAGCTGTGCACTATCTGTGGCAGCCCTGCTGTTTAAGGAAACAACAGACGATCGTGAACGCTGACTCCACAACCGGTAGTTGCGCACCTAACGACAAAAGTTATTTGATTTTGCCAAAACTTCATCTCGCCTCTGCCATTACGGAGCACCATTTGTAAAAAATACTCTTCCACTCGACGAAAGATAGCACGTACTTATCGGCTATATCAATAAATCTGGTTCCGAAGGTAACTCCTTCCCGCACATACACGTTGAAGGTTAAGCAACAGTTCGTGGATCTGCACTCTATGTGCGTCCGTTTAGTTATAGACACTGTCGATGCTATGTTTCGCATCGCTGTTAAAACGAAATACCTGTAATAATACTATCGCACGTTGCTGTTCAGTCATGTATGTCATATTGACCGATCCTTTGGTTGGGCCTGTGTCTCTAGAACAAGTGATATACACCTACTCAAGTACGCACTTAGTGCTCCTGGAGATTTCATACAGACCACGATGGTTCAACATTTTATCTGTCCTTGGTAACAACTAAATTTATTGTGGTCTTTGTGCCCCCAAGCAACGCCACCATTCTCGATGGTTATTACAACCTAAAGACACTCGAAAAGGAAATAAAGGCTCCATTGCCAGAAATGCCATCCACACTACAATGCGGTGACCGGACTCTTCAACATTGCACTCACTGACAAACAACAAGATGCTCCTTCTCGGAACCCACTCCTCCACCTTTGGGTTTGCCCCAAATGATATCGTTCATGAAGACACGTACAGGGCACACAGTCCCGTCGCGTGTATCAACATCCCGCGCCTTTATATTTCTTCGATCAGATAAACACAATTGGACGTTTTCTTGATGGAAAAACACAGTACCCTGCTACATGTTATTCCTGTGGTTGGCGAGTCATACGAGTACACGCGTACTGTCTCCTATGGCATGCCACTTTGGCGCAGAATACAGATTTCTCGAAGGCGGTACTCATGAGCTCACGATACGTATTTTAGATAAAACGAACACCAGCTACTATTCTGGAATGCAGTATCACCTAGAACTTAAGCATTATAGTGCTCGCACAAGTGCAAACAACAATAACACTATGAGTCTAAGTGGTTCTGGTTTCGTCAATACTCACGCTGCGGTCGCCTCTGGGCCGTTGCCCCCGTTTGAAATCCACAGGCCTCGATGCGGACAATGGTGCGACATTAGAGGCTGGCGATACAACGAGCTTCACCCTGTCGATGAATAACAACTTAATCAAACAAGTACAAGACCCCATCGATCCGCATGATGCTGCTACTAAAACGTTTTTCTCTAACCGGGTACTAAACGAAGCAGATCATGCTGCGACCGTGCCGTACGTACAATCATCCTTTTTCTTTGGGAAACAAGTCGGTCCTGTCATATCAACTTGGGTACTTGGATTTCCCATAACTGTCAACCCTTTTGAATTACACGTAACTACCGTTAATATACCAGGGTGGCGCTACTAAATGGGTACCAGATATCGAGCCAGTTGAAAAGAGGCACGATTGCTATTACAACACTGGCGTCGTGTTTGAAATAAAAATAAGATCCCACAAAGGTAACATTTTTGTCGGATTATGTACAGCTTACAATCACTAGTCTCAAGGAGGACAAAAAAATAGTTGCTTTTAACAAGACTCATCTCAGTACTTGACAAAAAAGGCAGACTCGTCACTGATCTTTCGACTTAAAGGCATGATTGATCTGACCCTCAGTACTACAATGTTTGGGGTATCTGGCTATATCAGGGAAACTATTAGCTACTTTGACTTTGCCACTATCTTGCCTGCAAGAACAAACAATGAGTTAATAGTGTGTGTGCCTCAAACTAACCAACTCTCCGGGCAAATTCAAGTTTCATATCACGCTGCTTATTGAAGAATTATAATGATGATATATCCCCAAATCCAAGACTAACAAGATATTCGCCTGAAAAGGATTAGTGAGGCTGAAATCTCCTTACACGATGAGGCTGAACAGCGGCACGCCCTATACAAAAGATACAAGCGCGCAGTAAATGTGGTGGATGGTATTGACACTACGTTAACAGCGGTGTCTCTGGGCACCGGTGGCGGGATGTGGAGCATTGTCAACAGTCATTCCTGCCCACATTGTGATTATCTTTGAAATAACTGCTTTAAGCTCTGGTCTGAGTTCTGAGGCTGGGAATTTTATTAACCGGCGACTATCCATGATAGCAAAAAAGCACAATGAAATCTTCGTCTTGGCCAAGGCCAAGCAAATACAAAATCGCTTATCACATATCTAAGGGGCTATGCCACAAAACAGTTACAGAAGAACCTATTTGGTTTGTTTGTGGGTTTCACGCCATTTTTTAGCACATGATAGGCTATACTTGGCTGCCAGTATGTCTGGTGGAGGAAAAACCTGGGAAAACAACACTGTTACAGAAGAAGAGTTGAACTTATCCTAAATGAAGTCGATAAGTAAACAACCATAAAAAAATGAAATATGGGCTGCATCACACAAGGCATATACTTTGGTTGTAATTGATGAGGAGTCAAAAATATATGAATAGCCCACGGAAGAGCAGAAACTCGTGAGCAAACCAAAAAAAGAAAGAAAATTTATAATAAACTATGTTTAAACTGTTGAAACAACAAAATCATGAAAGTTACTAAACCGCTAGAACAACAGCCTTTTGACTCGAGGCCTACGCCTTTTGCATTTCCACCATACGTTGCTGCCTTTTGATAACAAACAGAAAAAAAAAATACGACGCCAAAGTGACCTATTTTTGCATTTTCATCTTTTTTTCAGTACATTTTAAAGAACCATAGCCGCCTCATGCGCTGTTGCCCTTATGCGATATGTCCAGCATGTTTGTAGCAGAAAGTCGTGAACTGCCAATACTACTGTTAACATTTTCATTCCGACGGGCCGGCTTTGATACTTATATACCAAGCCCAACCACAACCTAGGCTGCTACAATAAAAGTTGCTGAAGACACAAAGGCATCAATAAGAAAGCAACCGGTGCACATTTTACCTAATGGGAATAGTACGACACCTCTATATAAGCGCCGGCGAAGTCGGTTAATAAAATATCAATATTAAAATGGGCAAAAGGACCTCTCTTATCCCTTGTCTGTCAATCCTAAAACTGTCCTCCTCTGGTTAATGCCCTTAGACTGTCCCGGACGGAACTCATTTTTTTTTCTCTTATGGCCTTTTTAGATAGTTTCACCCGGCTCTTTATGCAAGTCATAGAAGGGACTAGTACCTTCCCAGTGCCTTTTTGGCTGACCTGGGCTGCTTCACTGTTACACGTGGTGGCTCATTAGCCTTTGATTGTGTTACAAGGCTCTCATTGTGTTTACTTTGCACAATTCTGTCTCATACAAAATTCTTCCCATTTTATTGCTGTCAATGTTGCTAGTTTCACCCGACGCTTTATGCAAGTCATACATGGGACCATCACCTTCCCATTGCGTTTCTGGCTGACCTGGGCTGCTTCATTTTATACACTTAGTAGCTCATTTGGCCTTTGTTTGTTTGTTTGTATTACAAGGCTCCCATTGCATGTATTTTTGCACTTCCCCCAAAATATAAAAAGAGACTTCAGTCTGAATGTGGGCTCAACCACACAATAGATTCTAAGCCTTAGATCTAGCCTAGTTTTCCAATGCTCAAATTGGCATAGCAGGGAGACCACTTAATACTTACCCGTATTATATTTTTACCAAAGTCTGCCTGCCTGTATCATCTGTCCGTTCAGGTGTTGAAAACGCCCTTTTAATACACACAAAAATCTTTTCAAAAACTTCATGTTGTTTTCTGTTTTATCAAATATAAATGTTTAATATTTACTATGTTTTTTATTACTAAGCAAACAGTCTTTATTGCGTAATGTTCAAATATGTGTGGGTGGCTGGGGGCTTATCCAAATTTAGCCTTTTACATCTCTACTCAGTAATTTGTACATAATATAACAAATTGTGACCAGACATCACATTTTAGTCATATTCCAGTAAACAGGTTAATAATCAGGATTAAAAGATTAATTCCCAACTCCTAACTTAGGATTTTAGATTTTCTGGCTTGTGACCATGATGACACAAACAAAAATAAATGGACTTTAATCAAACCCAGATTGCGAATAAATCTTAACACTACCTTGTATGATGATTGATCAATAACCCTTTTTCACAAAAAATATTAATTATTGATATTACCAAACCTACCTGTTGATATAATTTGACATTGTTTGAGAGAATTTCAATCAACTTCTGTTTGTTATAATTGGTGCAAGGTGGAAGGCATTGAAACAATTATATAATGCACTTTTAAGCATTTTCTGAACTTGTTAACTTAAAGCATGTAAGAAAATATTTGTTGTTACCAAAAGTGCTATGCTAGATTTTCTCAAGAAGATATCAGAGATCGTGGCAATATTAAGCAGTTAAAAGAATAAAAGGACAGAAGACATTCTTTTCAGCCATTACAACATCAGTCTCTTCGAGTGCCTCCTGTTAAAGGCATGCAATGCTCATTTTTTCTCGTGCAAATACCCATCATTCAAAATGATTTGTAGGCAATTCTTTTTTGTTTTATTTTTACTAGTTTCACCAAACGTGATTCTACATGCATTATAAATTATATATGCTATGTAATGGTAATGAATGATCAATGGCTAACTGTATACAATGTGTTGGACAGTGGGGAACTTAATCTGTGCTCAGTAATATAAAACCTGAATGAAATGAATGATTACACAGCTGACCTCTACTTTAATGTTCTTCAGTAGCTATTGTGAACATTATCATGCTGAAAATAAACTCAGACCAAAGTGACAAGGGACCTTTTTCAAACTAAAACTGCTTTTGGATTATATTATGTTTGCAACTTATAATCTTTAACAAATGCACAATTTGAACTTTTAATTGGCACTATATAAACAGTATATTGTGCTAACATATTGCAAAACCACATATATTCCTACCAATCCACCTACACACCCACCTACCTATATACCTACCATGACAGAGCACACTACATATAAAACAATAAGATAAGACAATATAAAAAAAGATTTATTTATAGTTTTCATGATTTAAAACAGCAATCCAACATAAGCTCTAATGAGCTTTAAACCAATATGACATAAAAGAAAACAATAAAGACATTAAATTAAACATGATTTGCAAGACATACCAACACAACATAATACATAACTAAAATTATAGGTTAAAATCGAAATTTAAATTTGCTTACAAACAAAACTACTGATTAAAGACTAAACACATGCCAAGAAGCTGATTAAGTGTTACTTAAAAAGAAAGGACCTAGCAGTAGTGCACTTGATGGTACATAAGACAAAGAAAAACAGTAAAACAAAATGGTAACGCATATATTCGTTGTCATCATTATGGCAGGAGAGTTGGGAGGGGGGTATTATTTGCAGGTATTGCATTTACAGTCCTTATAACTCCAGGATAAAAGTTAATGATCTAAATGAATTAAAACTCGATTCCTCTCCAAAGTGATTAGGTTATTCATTCCATATAATGTTTCCTGCATATCTACAAGATGTTTTGACATACGTTGAGGTTTTAATCCTTGGGACATCTAAAATATTTGAATATCTAAAATTGTATTATTCTGTTAAAAACACATACAATAACCCAAACCTTTAGCAGCACACTTATTCAGAATTTTAAAAGTCTCTAGACCTTAGACTGCCCACCTTCAGGGTTGGCATTTTCTGCCTTAAGTAAGAGTTTATGATAACTGCTTGAGTAATCATCATACACAAATCATAGAGAAAGCTCTTTTATTTTTTCAGCTTTAGCAATGTTCCTGTCACTGCAGGCTAAGGGACAGAAGTTGAAATTGAAAGGATATATATATATATATATATATATATATATATATATATATATATATATATATATATATATATGTGAGATTGTTAGTTTGTTAAGTTTAACTAATTTCTGATCAATATGTTTCAAGACAGATAGTTGCTTTGATGCTTTCCTAAAAAGATTTTCAACATGTGAATTGAATTGCTGTTGATAGCCAATGTCAAGTCCAGGTAGTTTGACTATTTCTTCGCAGTTTATGACAGTACTGCTTATGTTAGGTACATATTTCATTCTGAATGTCTTTGTACCCACAGATAGTGCTTAAAACTTCATAGGGTTGGCTTGCATTTTGTTCGCAGTGAACCAGTCGATCAGAATGTTGGACTGTTTCAAGTGTGTCAATTAGAGTGTCAAAGTGTGCTGAGGTAAAGGTCAGAGTTTTATCATCAGCATAGTTATATAACGAGCCAAAATTAATAATATAAAAATTATAATTGAAAAAAACATTAAAGAGTATAGGTCCTAGAACTGTTCTTTTTGAAAATCGGAACTACTTTAGCTTCCTTTAGATGATCAAGAAAATATTTGACTGTAAAATTTTGTTAATTACATCTGTAACATGGCGAACAAGGACTGGTGCCCCAACTTTTAACAGTTTAACAGAAATTTGATCCCACCACCACCTGCATAGCTTTTTTCGATTTCAAATACACTTCATCACGGTTAACCTGCTTCAATTCCAAATTGAATCTATGTTATTATTGTCCTTAATAGCCTTGATATTTTGAAAAGTTAAAGGGTCAAAAGATACATCCTTGCCAGTTACTAATGCCACATTTACAAAAAAAATATTGAAGATTTCATATATTTCTCTGGTATTGTTTATAATCGTTTGTACCTTCAACAAGAATGATCTTATCTTGACCAGAAGAAGATTTATTACAAAAATTGGGCTTAATAATTGACCAGAAATTTCTAGACTAGTGCCTCGAGCACATCTTTGTAAACAAGTATGTTCTCATGGACTTATTCTTCAATTTATTTACCAACTTTCTCAGTTTCTTTAGTTTCCCCAGACTATGCATGATCTGTACTCAGTGTATTTTTTAAACATAATATGCTTAGCATATATAGCTTTCCTTAGTTCTCTGTTCATATAAGGTAATGGTTTTCTACGTGGATATGGATGTTTTATTGGTGTATGTTTGTTTATAACATTTAACAGAACTTTTTCAAAGTTAACATAGTCTGAGTATACCAATACTGAGTCATTACTTCATGACAGAACAGTAAATGGAGTATTTTGTAATCATTTACAAAGTCAAGATTTTGATATTTGACATTTCTATAATAATTTTGTATTGTGGTTGCAGAATGCAGTGTCTCTTAGCTGAGCAAGAACCATATTATGAAAATCACTATTTCCAATACACAGATTAAATATATTCCGACAGTGGTTTTACTTATTTGTAACTATTCGATCAGTACAAAATGGATTACAACCATTCTCAAAGCATGTAGGTTCTCTAATTAAAAAGAACATTCTTTTCTATCATATCAAAATGGAGGTATTATAATGATTTGATAAAAAAATATTTTAGTATTGATTTTGCATTATGTTATTTTAAAGCACAGTTTTTTACAATCTGCTTCACAAGCTAGTATAATTGTCCACTCCTACAAGCCAAATTTTACTTGTTGAAAGCTACAGGCTTTGAATAGCCTTGGAGTGACAGCCAACTGTACAAGTTCATGCACATATAAATAGATTGATTAACTATACCGGTGAAGCCTCATATGCAAAGCATGAAGCAAGCAGTCCACTCACTTAATTATTGTATTCATATTCAGGTGTACAATGCATAGTTAACTTAATGAGGGTAATATATCACAATATACAATGCATATGCATTAATATGGAAAGTTTATCACTGACGACACATATTTATTTCTGCGTCCATATGCATCGTAAAAAAGGTTCTTCTGAGTAGGCTAGGATATATATATATATATATATATATATATATATATATATATATATATATATATATATATATATATATAAACACAAATGCTCAAAACATATTAGTAAATCAGAACATGTAGGTCAAAGGTACCTTTAATTTTAAGAGTGTTGTAGTAATAGAGATGAATCCAGTTATCAAAGTTTCTTGACAAGAACATAAACAGCACCCAATAAATGAACTTGTAACACAAAACTTAATAAGGTCACTGGCGCATGAAATACAGGTCACAGGGGCCTGGTCTCTTGGCAAAAGGATGTACAACTTATCAAAGTGCATCAATTGCCACGTTTTATGATTCTATGTTGGACAGTATGCACATACCATATACCAAAAACCTTAACTTAACCCAAGTCAGTGAAGCGTAAATGATATTTACTAAGTTAGCATCCTGAAACCCTCCCCTGAAGGTATGTGCTATGACACCCACTCCAAATTGCTGCCTAGGACCTAAGAAAAATGAATGGTTGGCATTCAGTAAGGGTGGTCATATCTATATGCTTTAATTTGTGCGGCACTGATGGCATGGATAGTTCAGTAGCTTACCTCTGCTTCATAGAGTTAAAAATGCCTCTACAAAGCAAAGTTTCAAAGCAAGTTATTCTTAAGAAGTAGCTGTAGCTATAGAAATACTAGAACTGTCTTCAAAGTGCTTTGTGACTGATATTCGAAAATTGTAGTACATGTATACTAAGTGAAAACACTACATACATGGAGAGTGTGTTTAAAGAAGAAAAAAACATATCACTTACAAAAATCACAATTCAAAAATACTACAAAAACATATAGGACTCTGAAAGTGATCTATAGAGGCAATTTAGTGGAAAATTGTATCTTGTTTTATGCCTTGATGTATCCATCATTATTATAGTGAAACAGGCTCAATACATATCAGTACATGTTGTAAACAATCACTGATTATGATGTTGCCATCCAATCAACCTCTAAAATAGTTAATGTATACACATGTACCCGTATGTCATGAAAACGTTTTATTTTATCTTGAAATATAGTATTAAACATTACATAAAATGTGTTTGAAAGAAAAACATAAAAAATAGTAAAGTATATGAAATAAACACATTAAAATATAATTAAACAATTGTATTATGATCTAATCCTGGAAACCTTTTCATTTTGACTATGTCACTGATTTATGCCTGGGCATAATGTAATAGACATTCAACAACAATTAAATAATATATCTGTACATAATTTTTATATGAATAGGCATGCATGTGCTTTCAATGTAAAAATATGTAGAAAGCAATAAAATTAGTATTAGAATAAACATAATGACGTTGTGCATAATTTGTCAAGTCTTTAAATTATGGCTAGTTCAAAAGCTCAAAAATATTGTAATCTTTTAAAAACAATGTTGGTAATTAGTGGTTGTGTCAGGTTTTTATCCAAGTATTTTCATAATCTGTCTGGGAATCTGTAAATACAAGAAAATAATGCATTAACTAACAACTTTCAAATTGGCCGCTGTGGCAGTCAAATAGGAAATGATGATCAGTAAAATTTTCAATTAGGACAAATCAGACATTATTAGAAGTCTTTAAGTTACAATTTATTTTAATTTAGTGAAAAGGTATACCAATATGACCCTCCACTGAGGAGAAGTGGTGATAACATGATTTCCAAGATGGCAGCAGACCAGCACCATCTTCAACTAGGTCAACTAGTCACCATAAAAAGTCTTCTGGTGAAAACCCCATGTCCAAAAGGGTTCTAGGACAAAAACACCTGCTGGATACCCCTCTCCTACAATAACTTCCAAACAACCCCCAACCCCCTCAGCCAAAAACGCCCTAGGACAATAATAACAGGACAAAAGCCCCTAATCTATACAAAAATGTTCAGCAAAATAAATCTGGATAATGATTAACTTCTCACAACCGCTGGTGTCATACCAAGTACATACATTCTGCTACAGAATAAGCAACAGATAGCATACACTGAAATGTTGCATCAACTCATGCAAAACCACCATACCCTCAACCCAGTTAGCATCTAAACTGACCTTGAAAGAGTAGCAATTAACATCATTCATGACGTCTTTCCGAACTTCTTCAATTGTGTCAGAATATATATCACAAAAAATCAAGAACATCATCTCCAAGAACATTACCAAAGTGACAAAAAATTTCACTTTACAGGTATGTCTGATAGCAGTGATAGAATTTGTGCACATTGCTGCAGTCATTGACTAATTTGAAGTTGTTGTCGGAGAACTTCCTCAAAAAACAGCAAATGCTGGACTACTTTGAAAATATGTACATCAGCAGACCACAGAGGCGTGGACAAAGAATGCTGATTTTTGATGTTCCAGTGTGGAACATGTTTAATCGATCAACATTTAGTCTTCAGTGCACCAATAATGCGGTTGAGTGCTGGCACAGGTGTTTCCAAACTAACATGGGTTGCTGTCATCCCAATATTTGTAACTTTTTGTCTGTCATACAGAAAGAACAGTCATTACAGTAAGTTAGCTGTACAGAGATGCTCTTTGGGCACATACCTGAATCTCCAAGAAAGTGATTGTAATGCATGCACTATTGCTTTGGTTCAGGAAGATGCCAACAGAGACATGCTACAATACTAGGGTGTTAATGACCTGGGTTATTTTTTGGAGGGTACAGGGGTTATTGTATGGGGGTTGCTGTCCTGATACCATCAAAATGACCATCCATATAAGAGTAATGACAAAGAAGATTTTCAAGATAGCCACCATGGCGGCCATACTAGAGGTCGAATCAGCAACATCTTTAATTAGTATCAACTAGAAAGTATAAGAAATCTTCTGATGACAATTTCATGTCTATATGATTTTCTAATTAAGAGGAGATGCGATAACACAATTTGAAGATGGGTGCCATGACAGTCATACTGAATGTCAGATGGCCATCATTTTCCTTTAGCACCAACGTGATATTATAAGTATGTTAGTGAAAACTACATGTACCTAGTAGGAGTAGTGATACTAAGATTTTAAACATGGCTGTTGTTGAGGCCATATTGAATATCTGCAAAGCACAATTTTGTATTTATGGCTGACTAGACCTTCAGATAAATGTGTACCAAAAGTTTCATGCCAATCCTCCAAGTCATTTAGGAGTAGTGGTAACAAACTACTTATAATGGATGGACGAAGTACAACAGACCAACCCATAACTCTTCTGGTATATAAATAGTAGAGGTAACACTATAATGACACATCAATATATTGAGGCAATATTTGAGTTTTACACAGATTGAGACTATTATAAGTTAATGATAGATGCCACTGTGTTGAAAACAAACATTCATCTTAATAATACAGACAGTGTTGCTAGATATGCAGTTGGGATAAAACCGTTTCTTGTTTAGTGATAAAATGGGCAGAATATTGAACACTGCTGCTACATAAGTTGGTAGGTTAAACCAAAATGAAATGCACTGGGATCACTTTCAATCAAATATCTGACTTAATGGAGGCAGAAAACTATAAGACTGACAAATGGATGAATTGACAAAAAAAGAGATCAATATGTAGCCTGAAGATAATTAGATAACTTATGTCATATGTGAGTCTAATACTGTTATAGGCTTATGTTTTACCTTGTAGTGAGAATACAGAAGACAACTTTATAAGAGTTCATGGTCACTAGTCTTCTTGTTTTTTTTTCCGAAGTATTACACTACAAGAAAATTGAAGTAAATTTCTTATGATGGTACCTTTAGTTGTTTTGGGAATCTTCAATGAGCTATACATCTGGATGTCATTGTTTGCATAAGGGCGCAATTTTTCATATGAATCATTTTCTGGTGACCATGGTGACCTTAAATAAGAAATTGGAATATTAGCTGATGTACAATATCGAACAATGCTGAAAGTTAGCGTTTAAGAAGAAGATCTTACATGTTTGCTTTTTACTAACTCTTAACAAGTTGTACAATAAGTTAGTTAAACACATAATCAGCAACTGATTACTTCCTTCTTGTCAGTCATTGCTCTTCTTACCTGTTTGTACATCTAGGCTTTTAAACATGTATTAAAGTGAAAATAAACTTCTTTATTGAGTTTTTTGAAAATCAATTATTTTTTTCAATAATAAAAACTTCGTAGAGGAAGATTATCTTAGTAGAGGTATAAATATATATTGCTGCCTGAAATTTTCTTCGAGAGCAACCAGACATTTTGACACACTCGATACAAACACACGAATCTACTGTATATAATATGTATTTTTTTAAAATAAACTGTTTCGACCCCTTCATAGGTCTCATCAGGTGGTAGCAGCAAACAGTAAGTTTATCCTTATAATTTGCTACTGATTTTAACACATGTTTGGGATTTTTTTTTTTGATTCAACAGATTTACATAGTGTTACTATCACTGATCATGATATTGCCACTTTTGCACTATGGTAAATCCACTCCAAGTTCATCAGTTGGTGAAAGCATTCTTTTTGTTTTCTAGGTATGTTACGGAATTATGTATCATCTTTAAATTATACTACAGTTTTTATTTGGGTTTGTAACCATTGTACTATAATTCTTTAATTCAGTAGCTAACGCTATGTAAACTGCATGTATTTGGAATGTTTACATGGCTCATTGCTCTGTCTAAGAAAATCAATAATTATGTCAGTCAACATAACAATGGAGAAAAAAAAGTGGTTAGCGCACGAGATGTGTACTATTCTGTGACCTGGTTCCTGTGTACTAGGAGTCATGGCTTGTTGATTTGAAATAAGAGTTTAAATCGCAGTTTAAATCTGTTTATTTTGATCGAAATATATAGAAGGATTTGTTCTACTCAGTAAAGATCCTATATAACTAGATTTTATCACAGTGTGGTTCATTCTTAGACAGTTACTTCGGACAGAAAAGTGAGAGGAGATTATTTATTGTGTGTGATTAAGCTTAGTGGAAAATGTATTCTCTATACAGTACTATTTGGGATTAAGTACTAGATCTGAACATTATTTCAACTCCGACGGAATTATTGGAAACATTTTAAGAATTATTGTGATATTCTACGTTCACATGAGTTTACCTGGAATTAATAACATTTGGATTAAAGAACACTGATTCTTGTTGGCACATAAGCACATTAGTGTCCTCATTTGAAATACTTTGGATTACTTCCAGATTAGTGAATTCTATAGAACAATTTATGATTATTTAGGAATGTCTAAACTGTAAGTTATTTTTAATTCTTTCACTTTGTTTGTTTAAAATATTTTCTAATTTAGGAAATTAAATTTGTATTTTAGAAATTGTGAAAGCTTGTTTGAGTCATTCTTTCTTTTGTTACATTTACCCTTAGTCGTAACAGGTACAGTTGTCTGTTTCAGTTTCCCTTCCACTTCCTGACTGCTGACACTGGAACAAAGTCTTTTATATCAACATCAACAAGATTTATTCTCCTAAATTCGTCAATAGTGTCAGCACCCAGCCTGCACTGCATCTTTGTTTTGATCCAATTTTGGCATTAAAACTCTCACTCACACTCCACACTTGACACTGGAAGTACCAATGAAATTTTTATATTAGGGCACTGTCTTTTCATTGAAACTAGTTTTCTCAGAAATTCAGCTGCTGACAGTCCCCTGTAATTGTTGCACAGCTTACATGAGAATCCCCCACTCCTTCTTTACTTTTGTCAGCACTGATTTACTGAGTTACTGTTCTCTTTTGTTTGACTGTAATGAGTGATCAGTGTGTCTATATGATCATTACCAAACTGTGTCATGTCACTAACATTTTCAGGAAAAGTGTTAACCTCAAATACAGTGAATGAATTAAAAATCTCATGGTCCAGGAATCTATCATATGTTTCCATGACTAATCCGTACAGACTGTACTGTTTTGGTTGTCAAGTCATTGTCAGATGATGAAGACTTCAGTTCTATCCCTTTTAAGTGACTGCTGTCACATATGGCTGTAAGAAGCTCACTGCAGAGAGACCCAAAGTGGGGTGTTTCTTTACGGTACTGAACTTCCAGCAAGGTAAAAAATCCATTGCTGTGTTGCTTCACGGTAATGTACGGCAAATCTATTGTCTACCAACACCTGTGAATGGTGTTTATTTTTCAGAATAACAAATACATTACTCGGAAGCCAATCCTTGGAATCCAAATCATAAAAGAATTACGTTGCCCTTCTCTAACCTCATTTGACCAGCTTAACTGTAAGCGGTATAGCCTTAAGGCGGCTGAACAGTAACAAGCTTAATCAGCGACACCTCTTTTGATTGTTTGACAAAGAAACTATGTAAACAAGATCTAGTCACCTTTGAATGAAGCTTAGTTGGCAACATTTTTATTGATTGTCTGACAAAGAAACAATCTGTAAACTCGACATAGTAACCTTTGAATTTTTCTTCGTTCATGTGTTTATTTGACAGCTTAATGCAGGGGTGTCAAACATACGGCCTGCCAGACTCATTATTATTATTTATTATTATTTATATTAAATCTGGCCCGCCATAGCAAATGAATTAGACACCCCTGGTTTAATGGATAAAAAAGACGATTTGATATAATGATATTTGGATACACTATGACTGATCTCAGGTTGCTCTGAGAATGTGCTGGTCAAAACATTTAAACTGGTGGTCATGTCCTGCAAATACAGGTGTTTGAGGAAGTTCGATATATATATATATATATATATATAAATATATATATATATATATATATATATATATATATATATATATATATTGTGATATATTCAACCTTTGTTTGAACTGTGTGTACCTGTTATCAGCATTTCTGTTGTTTTCTGATGCAATACCTAGGGAAAAATGATAAACATAAGATAAAATGTCTTGAAATATCTGAAATACCATAGTATACAATGGTGTGTACAATTGGTATATTGTAGTTTGATATGCCATGAGAATTCAAATTAAATTATGAAACCCTCTTTTCTCTGGCATTTTTAAAGCTGCTTGATTAGAAAAGAAACAAAAATACATCAGTTATAATATAGCACCTCGCTATTTATAACACATTTTCTTCATATTTTAAACCAAAAGAAAATAATCAAAAATAATATAATTAAATTAAAATAACTGTTCTCATATGGGCAAGAAAACGTGAATAAATGAAATACATGTAAAAGTTCAAGTTTCTTTTGATAGAAATACTCAAAATGAAAAAATATCCAAAGTTTTTCCATGTTCCATCTCAATATTAGAAAATATAAAGTAACTTGCATAATACTCAATATCATCAAAAAAAAAAAAAAGCATAGGATATTGATGCAATCTCTTCTATTTCCTTTTAACTATCCCATTTATTTAGAACTTTTACAGGTCCAGACTCAAATTCTAAGTTGGTCTTGGTCATCCTCAAGTTCAATGGTTCAAGAATATTTAAAGGTGTAGTTTAAACCTTTGGCCAAGATCACTATTGTTCACTAACTATTACTTTGGAGGAATAACCACAGAAGATTTAACAGAAAAAGCACAATAACCCCAAATACCATTGTCATAGCAAATACAACAATTCACTGGGAGTGATAACATGTTTATTGATATTAGAACCATGTAATCCTTTTTGCAGCTTTTCTTTCTACATGAAGAAACCAGTTGTGATAGGTGCATAAAAATGATGACAACAATGGATATATGCTGTTAGAATACACATGCCAAAAATCAAGAAAATGTTAGCTTTGTTAGATATGTTGTATAAGTTTTAAAAATTTCAAATTTGTGGGATCTGAAGATGCACCACACTATGGGAACCTTATTTTGTAGAAATTTCTTGTGTTGCATCTGTTTTCAATTATTTTACATTTCATATAAAATGTTTTATAAGAATTCACTCAAAGAAATCAGGAAGTTGGAATAATTGAATAAGGTAGCTGCAATTACTTCAAGAAAGTTATGAATTATATATAAAACAAACAGTGGATATAATGTCTGTTGTTATACATTAAAATATCTGACATATGGAAAGTTCAAATAAATGATTTAAATAAAATAACTTTCTTTTTCATTATTTGTTTTCTCCACTTCATCATTTTCTACATATTTTTGAAGTGTTCAATCAAATAATATGATCTATGATCATATGACATCACTTAAAGGAATCTCTTTGTGCACGCATTTTATTATGGACTTCAGTTTTATGCCCACAATATAATCTTAAGTAACATCAAACATTAATTGCGATGATTGATGAACTTAGTCCAAAATTATTCATCCAGAGGTTTAAATTTTGATTCATCTGATTGGAGCTATCTATACAGAATCTAGATGAGCTGGGATTGATTATGGGTTTGAATGGAAGAAGTGCTAGTTTCAATTCTAACAAAAGCGTATTATTCGTGAGCATATTTCCTTCCTTCCTACGTAAGCATTTTGTAATTTTATTTATTGTCGAGGATTAGAAAAGTTAAAGTCCACTTGCCTTGAGTATTTGTTAATCATGTTATGATTTTAGACCTTTTTAACAGTGCCACAGCCTGTAAAATGCAAGTGTAATCAAATCTTTGGGTTTGGACTTGGTGGCACTGAATTGTATATTTTCCGATATTTAAGATAATAAAAGCATATATCCAAATATGAATTTTACTATATAAAGAATATATATGAACATAATTGTGAATCTTAAAAGTTTAAAACTGTAAAAGCTTTGGGAGTAACCTAGGAATCATTTCAAAAATATAAGCTGAATCACCATGAGTAGTAAAGTGTCTTTTTCAAAAGACTTGTAAAATGGCTGACACAAAATAAATAAAAATTGATTTACCACTGGCACAAAGTAAATATAAATTAATTTACTTCTGGCACAAAATAAATAAAAATGTATTTACTTCTGGCACAAAATAAATATAAATTGATTTACCACCAAGATGTAGGTATTGATTCGCTTCAGTTTCTGTGATGTGCAGCCCCTCATACTCTCTTCCACTATCCACATTTTGTTTGACAGAAGTGGCTTATATTTGATGTTTTCTTGTGCTTCATACAGAAAGTAAGACTTGTTTTAATGAAATGTGTTTGGAGCAGAAAGAGCTTTGACTAACTTTTGTATTCAAACAAAAGTTTTAAAAATAATAATCACCTCCTTTCTGAACATGTATCTTTAATACGTAAGTAATCATGAGTTGTGTATTTGATACTATGTGGTACATGTATGTAGTTATTACAGGTAAAAAATAAACAAACAAAAAACCCCCACAAATAATGTTGTACATTATAATGTCAACACTTTCAAACTGTATTTTTTGTGCTCAGATTGTTTATGTGACTCGTGCCCTATGTGACACAAATTTGAAGTTACAAGGTTTGCAATTATGACATGCTAAAACACTGGTTTTCTTATTATCTTGTTCTTCTACATCATATTTGATATTTGAATTATTTTTTATTGTTTTACTTCACTGTAAAATGAAATAAGTTTTCTGTACATGTCACTCTTTGTCTGTGTGTGTATTTGTGTATGTCTTTAAGAGTGTTAAAAGAAAGATTTCTTTAGGTTGCTCTGTAGGGATACTTTGTTTTTCCCCTCAATATTTTCTAGAGTGTGTGCCTTTATTTAATATTTGTACTTTTGTTTTGTATTCCTATTTTATTTCTTTTAAAATATGGCATGTGTCAAAGCCTAGATTGATGGGTATATAGCTGCGTGTTTACTTTCTTTTCATTGCTACAAATTTAGAGCCAAATGTTCAATAAGTTATCCTATCTATACTATTACAAATGTCAACAAAATATATATTCCCAATATATTTGGCTATCTATGACAAATTGAAAAGTAGACTCATGTTTGTTCACCTATTAAAATACAATTATGAAATCAGGGAACATTTTCTATCTTAATGGACAAAGCAATGGCATTTGAAAAAATAAGCTGATGTTTCTCCAAGGATTATCATGTAGACTTAGAGAATTAAATGTACTTATAAGCGGCATTCATTTTTCTTGACAGATAGCAATGCCTTGCTATTTCCATTTTGAAATGTGGGGGATACTGGAGTATCACCATCTTCAATTTTTCAGTTTGCCCATCTATATATCTGTTCATACCTCTCATCCTGAATCTCTGAGTTGCAAGTTCCAAAACTTGATAGTGTTCTTGTCCATAAGGCAAAACTCAGGCCCCTGAGATAGGTCTTAATGGTCACATGTACACAAATGTCAATCACAGTGACATTTTCTATATGTTTTAATGTTTTGGGTATATTCGTGACCACTATATATATATATATATATATATATATATATATATATATATATATATATATATATATATATATATATAAGTGTGTGTGTGTGCATTTGTGTGTGTCTGCAGTCAAAACATTCACTGGCAATGAATTACAAATTCTGAATCCTCGATCATTATTTTGAGTTGGGGGTAGGGATTTAGTAATAAATATAAATCTGCATGCATGTAATCTATTACTAAGGGAAACTATTTGTCAAAGCAATCTAAAATGATACCATTTCCCGTTATGAAAACAAATTTTAGACAAATAGTGATTTGCAATAGTGAGCAATCAAAGTTCCTCGAAACATTTGATCATGAACCAGCCAACATAGAGAGAGAGAGATAGCGAGGAAGAGAGTTTGTGCTGCTGCATTTGCAGTTGAGTAAGTACATACATTCAATTACTTAGGGCCATGGTTATTGTTAGATAAAGGGTTAAGGTAAGTTTATGAAATTCATTTACCGGTACTTAGCTAGAGGACAGATGCATTGATAATTATAACATTTATATATAGTTAATTAAAAAGTACATTTCAACTTAAATAGATCTAAAAATGTGTATATTCATAAGATCCAATATTATAATTTGTAATTACTATTTACTAGCTTATATCTGGGAATGTAGACATTTCATGAGTATAACTATGTACAAAATAAATACTGTTATTATCATAAAAAAGTTACCTTACTTTTATCAGTGGGATGAAGAACAGCCATAAACTAATTTATACATTCATGTGTTTTCCTGAAGCAATTATTACAGCACCATGTATGAAATTATAGTTTTATGTCCTTGCAAATATGTAACCATATGTTTACAAGGAATTGCAATGTTACCCTGTCCTATTTTATTGCCCTCATCCATCCTGAAAGCATGGATATAACATTATGAAGTTATGACATAACGCAGAACACATAATACACCTAATAATTAATCCTGATGCATTTAATTGTATTTTCATATATTATATACAGAAACATCACATATTCTAACTTTTATTACATAAAATGAACCGTGTTTCTTGTTTATAGAGGCAGTCTCTAACTTCTACTACAGTACAGCTCACGTGATTTTTCGGAACCCCACGCATCGCGGTGGGGTACTTAATCCCCGCCACTCTAGCTCCGCGATAGCACTCTGCGGTGGAGGCATAAATTGGCATAAATACCTACAAATCACCACCGCGTTTCGGCAGGCATGCTGATATAAACTCCACTGTGGAGGGGCTAGTCGACATTACTGATTGACATCTGAACAGCCAATGAATGAAGACCACCTATGGAAAGACTGAGATGTCAAGAGTGATTTACAACTGGATACCATCTGAAGAATCAGTCGTTTTTATTTCGATCATATA
This sequence comes from Margaritifera margaritifera, assembly GCA_029931535.1. Lineage (NCBI taxonomy): Eukaryota > Metazoa > Mollusca > Bivalvia > Unionida > Margaritiferidae > Margaritifera > Margaritifera margaritifera. Next base: position 365,696 of record JAQPZY010000897.1, on the reverse strand, counting down.
TTTGGACAATAAAAAAATAATTTCAAAAGTCTTGTATATTCAATACACATTACTGTTTATGAAAGGTTGATCGACTTCTTTTGCAATAAGTTTATGATTTTAATTTATTTCAAAGAAATATGAACAAACTTATGCACTGACTTGACGAGAAGTACACATTGCTGAGCCTCTCAAGCTGAATAAATTTATCATTTTGTTCCAAAGGAAAGTAATTCTCTGAGATATGGACAATTAAAATCCAAATTGACATCCGCTTCTGCTTACCCCCTCCCCCCCACAACAACAAACCTAAAACACGGAATTTACACTGAAATGCAAACCGCGTGCTTAGTCTTTAAGCAGTAATAGTAGAGTCACGAGGCTGAATATTATGACTGCATGTGTGCTGTAAAGGACTGACCATTTAATATACGGGGTTTATATGTTGTTTTTTTTTCGACCGGGATATTTTTTGTTCTTTCATCACAGTATTTATTTATTTTAAGTGAAATATGGAACGGATTAACGTCTGTTACAAAAATCAGAGAAAGACAATTGTTTTCATGCATTCCCCCCCCCCCCCCCCCCACACGGTTGGAAAATTCAATTGTCTCTCCCTAATAAAGACTTGACTTCAGCGGATGTTCTACAGAAATCAAGGCAGTGACCATTGTGAACACTGTTGTAAAATATTAACAAGGGTTTGCATCAACGATGATGTAAGTTTCAACTTGGGAACCGTGTTTTTTTTATTACACGAAGCCATCTGACTAAGCGCGTTGTACTTTATAGCCGCATTTATGGCCCGCCATTAAGAACGGAAGTTTGATAATTGTTAGTAATTAATCTGAACTCGGCTTATTACCGAAATGAAAAATAATATGGAAAATTCTAAAATCTGAGATGTTCAGAGATTTTAATTTCCACGTGTATCCTATTATTTGCTCATTTTCCTACGGTGAAAATATAAAAATAAAATATACTTTTTTAATTATTTTTACGCAGATATTAAAGAATGCAGTTTCCTGTTTGTGACTGTTAGAGCCTTAGGTTATTGAGCGTGTTTCTGTTTCCTACCACTTGCAAACTTTTCCAGACTTCAGTTTACGATAACTTGTGCAGTAGTGATTTGGATTCCATATTTTATGAGAGAGAGAGGGGGGGGGGACTTTACTAAGAAGACTTAATGATCTAAACTTATTCATCTTATTTTTCTGTATTATGCAATAGGAAAACGAACAGAAAAGAAAAAGTTAAAGATTAATTTCATCTGATGCTCAGCATGTTTCCTAATATTTGCTCATTTTTTTTATCATCATAGAAAAATAGTAAATCTTATGGAAATGATATGTCAGTAACCCAATCGTAATATTGATCTATTTCTTATAATTATTTGTACACAGATATTAATGTATGCAGCTTTATCTTTGTGACTTTGGAGCGGTTGCTTATTGAGACAAGAAATAAACTAATTTCTTTGAATAGTGTTTGGCATGTTTCTGTATATGGTATATTGCTTTGCAGCTACAGTTACTTTGGCCAAATGGATAAGAGTGTGTGTTACACACACATATTTGATATTGGAGCACGAGGTCGTTGAGTTTGCAACCACCGACGGGAAAATTTGTTTCTTTTTTTCCCCCTCTATTACGCTATAATGTCTAGTACAGTATTACTTTTCTTACCACTTGCAAACTTTTCCACATTTCAGTTTACGATAACTTGTGCAGTAGTGATTTGGATTCCATATTTTATGAGAGAGAGAGAGAGAGAGAGGTGGGGGGGCTTTACTAAGAAGAGTTAATGATCTAAAATTATTTATCTTATTTTTCTGTATTATGCAATAGGAAAACGAAAAGAAAAGAAAAAGTTAAACATTAATTTCATCTGATGCGCAAGTTTGTCAGATCAATGTACTTTAGGTTAACAGTTAGCACATGAAATTAACACCTAATTATCAGCGGTCCTGATGACTTCTCTTGTACTAGGTAACTTGCACGTGTCAACTACATGTATCTAGGATGACCTTTTGCGGCCATTTGTGATTTTTTAAAAACCGCTACTTTGGTAATTAATGCAAATTAGTACAGTTTAAAATAAAATAACGATGTGAAATCTTAATAATGCTTTATTTAAGCGATTGGATGTCAGGAAAAAACGTACAATATGTGAATGATTACTCATGCATGGAATAACCATCGGAACTTGTGCGATTTTGTTTCACTTCAGTCAGGTATGACTGCAGCTTTGTTATTAATTTGTTTGATGTTTATCGTTCTTTTCATTGCAGGTAGTACAATATCACTGACTTTCATATGATCATTACAATTTTGTATTGCGTTTACTGAAAAAGAAATAAGGATATGAATGCATGTTTAGATTCCGATAACATAGTATTGAAGAAAAAAAAAATTAGATTCATTGCGCAAAATGTAGTATTAATACAGTTTGCGAGGCATTGCCATTACATTATCATCATCTAAAATATGATTTGGCACTATGTATCATACATTATCTTCGTTAGAACAAGGAAATATTTATAATTAACTGAATTACTACGTTTTTTTCAGTATCAAAAAGTTAGCAAATTGCTCCCCAGAGGGATAACGATGTAGATAAATCGGTGCCCCCCCCCCCTTCCGTCTCAACCTCTGCTTGCATGGGTGATAAACAGTACACCACGCCCATATTATCGAAACCACGTCCACTCCCCGGTGGTGATCGGATGCGACTCCGCGAGGGAGCGTGGTGTTCAGGGCTATTCTCCGCGACTACTCCGTCAGGACGCGTGGAGTGATGGTGGAGGGGTTTTTCTTAATCCTCTCCACTCACTCTCCACCCCCACCGCGATGCGTGGGGTTCCGAAAAATCACGTGAGCTGTACTGTATATCCTGGGCAGGTACATGCAATAATTGACCACCTGGTCAAAACCAACAAATTAGTTTATGAACTACAGAACCAGCCTTTGTGCAGTTGTATATTAAATACCATATTAGAAAGAATGAGGGCCACAGATTGACTGAAAATAATTACTGGAAAAAATTAGCATAACTGTTCAGAAGAAGTATGTGTATGGGCAAATGGTAGGCAGTCAAAGGCTTGGACCTTAAAACATTTTAAGTTTATTGCTGTTGTTGCATAGATACTACTGGATGTAAACAAGATCTCATGTGGCCAGACTTTTATAGTTGGCACCTACAATGACATATTTCACAAAAATGAGGTGCACAGCATATTATTTTCATCCATTTAAAAGCTTCCTAAGGGGCACAAGATTTGTAGGATGTAAGTGTGTTTTGTGCAACCTACCACAAAAGTAAAGTAATTTGGTCAAACATTAACATTATGGTCTATGGTGATTGAATTAGTTGCTTGGCTAAAACGTTTATGAAAAAACTTTTGGAAAATGTTATGCTAAATTAGATCTTACAGTTCTTCAGTGTTATTACCATACTAGTGCCAGGGGAATGGATGTCTACATTTACCTAACATCTAGCAATATTTAAATGTAAATACTTTTCTGCAGTTATTTTCAGCTAGATGGATCTTGATATATATCAGGATAAAAGAATCAGTCACTCAAACTGAATTACTCAAACCAATTTTCATGCTTTTAAGACATCTTTGGTCTTATAAGTTTGCTTTGGTCAGATACTTATATAGTTAATGCTTCTAGGATACTAATGTTATAATGATCCATCTAGGTAAACCAAAGTCATTAAAATTGTGCATTAGGCCATGTCAAATGTCTACACTTTTCATTCTTCACTGTCGGCATTTTGTAGCATGTATTGTTGATTTGTATAGGTGTATATATGCATACTGATGGTGGTGGATGTAGGGAAATAGTTAGATTCCAAACATGGTAGTTAAGAGAAAGCAAATCAGTGCAGAATGAAATAGCTTGATTTAAGGGAGAGAGGTACATGCCAGTATGTATGCCCCTAGACCTCAAATGAATCAATTCGAATTTGATGACCACCGCATGCATATCACCAATACAAGACAAAAGACAACAACAACATATAGCAAAGACATAGGATTAGATGCGACCGCATTGTTTAATGTATCAGTGATTATTCTGCCAGTTCATTCTTCGTATTTATATTACTAAATCCTATCTTTTCATAACAAATCTGAGTATTTATAGAAATGTCCACATTTGAAAAACAACCCGCAATGTATTGACATATACAAAAAAAAAACTAAATATAAAGTTAATATTTGGTTTTAGAAAATATTCAAAAATATATATAATTAATACCTTCTATCACTAACTTGTACAAACAGTGGGTTAGCTGAGGTTAACTTTGTTTCTAGTTACTAGATTGATTGTATTGTAGCTAAGCCATGCATGTGTCTAGTCAGACTGCTTGCATACCTGTGACAGAACCAGGATTTCAAACCAGTAGATTTACAAATTTTGATCAGTAGATTGGCTTCTAAAAAGGTAGATTTTTTATCGGCATAAATTTTACGTGTTTTAAGGGGACTGAAAACAAAACAAGTTCATTTTGTCACATAATATGTATTCTCTTCATATTATAATAAAACACAAATTTTGAACATGATTCAGATTCAGAATCTGATGGAAAATGTTACAATAACAGTTAGTTAATATGAGCCAGTATATTGTTAATTAAATGAAAAAGGAAGAGTTGTACATCTCACAGTTCACTGCAAAGATTTTTTATAAAATCCACAGGCATTTTTAGTTTCCTTCACAAGATCACTGTCTGGTGACCACTGGTGACATTCACTGTGATTGTTAACCATCACACTTAGCAGGCTGTCAATAGTTTTCTGGTCCAGACTCTGGATTTTCCGAAGAATGGAGAATGTCCTCTCTGTGTCAGTATTGGAATGTGGCAATGATAGGACAACTACACTCAGTCTGGAAAGAAGTTCTAACTTAAGTTTTCCTGTTGCTGGGTGTCTGAGGCTGCTGACTGATCTCCAATACTGCTCCAAGCTCATTTCACCCCAAGGAGGAAGTTCCTGGCTTGGACTTAATATGTATTCCTGAGCCTCATCCTCAAGGGCTTGTTTCTCTTCTAGGCTTATGTCCAAAAATCTGTTGGCAAGTTTCACCACTGTAATTAATTTTAAACAAATTAAACCAGTTTAGTAAAATGATCTGCTATGAGGAATGGTAAATTGTGCTCTGCCACAAAATTTGCATACAAAGTCTCTGCAAGTGTCACTTTATCCACTTTTGATCCAATCTCAAATAATCCCTTCAATGTGGATGTGTTTGTTACAGAAGAATCATTGCTCCTATGTGATGGTGTCTGCATATGCCTGGTGATATCATTTCTTCCTCCATATGCTATCTTAAAATCCAATTTGCATGAAAGACACAATGCAAAGTCAGGGCCTTTGCTACTCGCCTGCACACACTTAAATTCTGGTATCCAAGCGTTGTTAAACTTGTTGTAGTTGTAGTATTTCTTAGCTGGTGGCTTCTTAGGATTGGGAGAAAGCGGACGTTTCGGCATTTTGACATGAATTGAAAAACAAATATATAAGCTAACCTTAAAGAACAATTAAAAGACATCAAATCAAAATACTTACTCAAGTGTTTCTGATAAGATCATTTTTGGTCGGTCTCTCCGTTTTATCTTCCTTCCACGACAGATCAGCCGAGTTTTAATCAAAGACTCATGGTCATCATGGATTACCTTTGATCCTTTTATTACTTATAACACATCAAACAACATCCCCATTTGGCCTTAAACTCTCCAAATTACAACAATAAGGTACTCAATTAGCCGCTTCTTGTGTACACATGCTAACAATTGTAATCCGACTACTCAACCACGCATCGTCGCACCGGTCATATTATAGGTCGAACAGTTCCGGTTCCCAGTAGATTGGTTCTGGCTGGTTTATATAATGTGTTGATAGAACGTGTAAAAAAAAACGGGTTTTAAAAAAAAAAAAAAAAAATTCCTTGACATTTTCAAAACCGGTAGATTTCGACTACTAAACGGTATGTGCAGTAGACAGTCTTTAAAACGATATTTTTGGACTACCGCCAGTAGAATCACAGGTATGTGCTTGTACTGTAGCTACGCCATGCATGTGTCTAGTCTGACTGCTTGTACTGTAGATAAGTCATGCATGTGTCTAGTCAGATTGCTTGTACTGTACCTAAATCATGCATGCCAGAGTTAAATTAGTTAATGTGTCTAGTCAGATTGTTTGTATTGTAGCTAAGTTATGCATGCGTTTTGTCAGATTGCTTGTACTGTAGCTAAGTCATGCATGTGTTTAGTCAGATTGCTTGTACTGTAGTTAAGTCATGCATGTGTCTAGTCAGATTGCTTGTACTGTAGCCAAGTCATATATGTGTCTAGTCAGATTGTACTGTAGCTAAGTCATGCATACCAGGGTTAAATGAGTTAATGTGTCTAGTCAGATTGTTTGTACTGTAGCTAAGTCATGCATGTGTCTAGTCAGATTGCTTGACCTGTAGCTAAACCATGCATGTGTCTAGTCAGATTGCTTGTATTGTGGCTAAGTCATGCATGTGTCTAGTTACTAGATTGTTTGTAGTTGTAGCTAAATCATGCATGTGTCTAGTCAGATTGCTTGTACTGTAGCTAAACCATGCATGTGTCTAGTCAGATTGCTTGTATTGTGGCTAAGTCATGCATGTGTCTAGTCAGATTGTTTGTACTGTAGCTAAGTTGTGCACATGTCTAGTCAGATTGCTTGTACTGTAGCTAAGAAATGCATGTGTCTAGTCAGATTGCTTGTACTGTAGCTAAACCATGCATGTGTCTAGTCAGATTGCTTGTATTGTGGCTAAGATATGCATGTGTCTAGTCAGATTGCTTGTACTGTAGCTAAGTCGTGCACATGTCTAGTCAGATTGCTTGTACTGTAGCTAAGTTGTGCATGTGTCTAGTCAGATTGCTTGTACTGTAACTAAGCCATGCATGACTGAATGTGTTGGGAAGGATACTTTAGACATACACAACAAAAATATCTAATTTTTATTGTTATTATAGAACTATAAAATATTCTGTAAAATATTTGTATACATATTTCATATGTCTACTAAATCTAATGAATAATATTCCATTTAGCGCAGCAAACATTTCTATATTTAATGTTTGCTATGTCAAAAATTTAGTTTTAATGTCTGGATTTTGTGGTGCAATAAAACATTAATAATTGACCTGAGACATTTTTTAACTCAAATATCTACAACATACAAAAGAACCCAAATTTACTGTAATTGCATGGATGATTTTGAACAAAATGATAGGATATGCGTATTTTTTCATGGGATCATTATGTATTTACAGCAATAGGTTACTATTTGCCAACCCATCCTTTACATAATTTATAGTCATAATCTCAGCAAAATTTGAGAAAATTATAATTGAACAGAAATGACTTTTTCTAGATGTTTAAAAATATTGCACCTAACCTAATGTATATTTCAACTGCATATAATTACACTTTTCATACTTTTATAGAAAGACAATTTGTTTTTTTTCATACTATCAACTACATTTTTGTGATGCAATAAAACATTAAAAAGTGGGAATAACACCAGTATTACCTTTCCTCATATTCCATCTTTATGTCTTTGTCTGTAATTGAAATAAATAATACTTTCAGGCATTTTAACAATAATAAAAATATTGCTGTCATATCCTTTTAAAACTTTGAAAAGTTGTAAAGGAGTCTTCTGTGACACACAACTATCACTAGATTTTAAATGCAAAGTGAAAAGATATAAACCTTCAAATGCAAGTGTATCCCATTCTATAGCATACAGTATGTTACGTGCATATTTGTATCAAAGTATATTAGTTTGTGAGTTGAATATTTGGCTACACAAAGCTATATTAATTGTAAAAATATATTGTCTTTTGTCAAAATGGAGCTTCCTTAAAATTAAAAAATAGAAATTATTTATATTAATGGACATTAGGGGATGTTAACTTAGTAGTTCCATACATTTACTAATCTAAGGAGATGGACAGAATGAAAGATAGACATATTGACATATGAACAGGCATGCAGTTAAACAATTATAACTACTTCAGGTCCTTTGTATCTAGACTTTAAACCATGCAAGTTATGTAATCCTATTTTCTATATGTTATGAAAGGCACAGTAGGTTGTAATATACACAATAAATACATACATGACAATGACAGGCAATATTATACAAAGTTGTAACAGACACTACAAATATATGACAATGACAGGCAATATTATACAAAGTAGTAACAGACACTACAAATACATGACAATGACAGGCAATATTATACAAAGTAGTAACAGACACAACAAATACATGACAATGACAGGCAATATTATACAAAGTTGTAACAGACACTACAAATACATGACAATGACAGGCAATATTATACAAAGTTGAAACATGATGATATGAAAAAGTTGTCAATGAATATGGTTATAGTAGATTGAGTATTACATAAACAAACAAAGGTGGTAAAATTAAGTTTCATATAAAAACTACTGTCATCTATGTGATTAAACTTGCCCCATGTAGATTAAGTCCCAGTTTAAATTCAAAACAAAAGCAGATTTGAATAGATAACTTAATAATGTATGTATGACTGGGATAAAAGCTTACTAATAGTTAAACTAATTTCAGATATTAACAAGGATGAGTATAAAAGTCAATTACATAACTTGTCTTCTTTTTACCCATTCCTTTACACATGCATTTAACATGGTATCTGTTTCACATTTTCAGGTGCTGATGATGGCAATCGCTCTTACCGTGTTCATTTTGCTTTGTATGCCGATATCTTCTCCAAAGGAATATGCATATTCCTGCAACTACAATGACCACAAATCCAGCACTTATGCCACCAGCTAAGCCAGCAAATGATGTTTTAGGGCTTTCATGTGTACTTAGTTCTGTAAATATGAATAATAGTCATTTAAATTATATATAATTATGGCACTGGGTTCATCCAATCAAGCAAATACCTGTTCTTGTTGTAACTATAATTATATGAAAATTCATATTATAAGAAGGGGTAAGAAAATTTAAAGAAAATCAGGCCAAAGTGTGCATTTTATGTAAAATTATTGTTTGAGGATTTGATTTCTTTAGGAAGATCTGAAATACTTGTAGCATATTTAGGTCACTAATTTGTGTTTATTATCTTTGCACTTATGCAAAAAGCAGGGATATTATGCCTGCATGCATCTGTCCATCTCTGACTGTTAGTCCATCTGTGACAAAGCTTGCCATTGCTTCTCCTCCCATGCTGCATGAAGGATTTTAATAAAAACTTGTAAGCTAAATACATGTATGTGGTTGGTGCAGATCCACATTAATGTTAACTTTATTACCCAGGTCCATGGGGGTATTTTGAGAACTCAACTCATCCTCCTTCACTACTTGATATGTTTTCTTGAAACTTTGTAGGCTAGATATGTGGTTGGTGTATATATGCATTATACTGTTACATTTTCCCTCTCTTCCATTTCTGTGTGAAAAATGGTCAGAAAAGGCTAATTTATTAATTCAGTTCAATGTTGCATTTCCTCCCACATCGATTGGTGGATATATGTGCAGTAAAATTGTATTGTCTTCCTCTTGCCCAGTTTTCAGGAAATGTCTTGAAAAACTGTCAAAAATTGTACTTTGAATTATACACCCTCGCCTTGTTTCATAGTCTACTATGTAGATAACCGAAATTATTGTGCAGCTGGTTTTCCTTCTTTCAGTCAGTGACCTTGGCCTTTGCCCTTTTGACCTGAATATTAACAGGCTTTTCCTAACCCTACGTGCAAGCCATCCACAAAGTTTTGTCCATGTCTGCGATAAAGAACTAATGTTATTGTGTGGCAACCATTTTCTTTTTTCCATTACAGTGACCTTGATCTTTGACTTTTTGACTCTAAAATCAATAGACTTCTTCCCCTATATTAAGAACAAGAAACCAATACGGTTTGTTTGAGGTATATGATGCAGGAATAATGTTGTTGCAGGGAAGCTGTTTTATTCTTTCATTCAGTGACCTTGAACTTTAACTTTTTGACTTGAAAATTAATAAGCTTCTTCCCCATCCCAAGCACAATCTATCCACAAAGTCTATGAAGCGTAGGTAATGCAAAACTCAAGCTATTGTATGGAAACCATTATTTTCTGTTAGTCATAGTGACCTTGACCTTCTACCATTTGAGCCCCAAATCCAGAGGATTCTTTCTTACCACAAGTGCAAGCCATGGACTATGTTTCATAACTGTAGAAAGTGTAAAACTCGAGTCATTATGCTGAAACCATTTTTATTCTTTTAATCAGAGTGACCTTGACATGTTTAACCCTTTGAGCCCAAAATCGACAGGATTTTGTCTTACTACAAGTGCAAGCCATGAACAAAGTTTGGTAACACTTGACTTCATTAGATTATTTACACTACAAGAAGGATGACACCTAAGAAGTTATGTTATTTTTCGTGAAGTAGTAAAATAATTTTTAAATAATAATGTCAATGAGATCAGATGCTGAAATGTTAAACAGGCAAATAAATTCAATAAAAAAAGATATAAAAGAAATAAATTAAACTGAAAGATACAAATGAAAAGAAGTAATACATGGTACTGAATTTAAAAGAGAACAATCAGCTGGGAACTTAACAGATTTAGGAAAAAACTTTAGAGAAAATATTAATACCGTAAAACAAAAGGTTAGATAAAATTACCATCAGGTGAAAAAAACAAGTGCTTACAGAGAAAGTTAAAACAATTGCTATGATTTTTGCAGCAGTAGGTATTATTGTAACAACTCTTACTTTATCTATAACAAATTCTGTAAGAAGTTTAATTGGAGGTGCAAAGTAGCCTGGTCCTAGTGGTGGTGGAATAAGTCCTTAAACATTATTTGATCAAGTAAACTTATGTTTGAAAAAGATTGCAAACTATTTGAGTTAGCTTTAAAAAAAAGCAGCAGCAATGCCTGGTATTATTGGTGAAATTCATAGGTTTTGAATAACCTTGGAGTGACAGCCAGTAGTACACAGTTTATGCATCAATAATTACCTTGATTAACCACTACAGGTAAGCCTCACTTGAAAAGCATGCAGCATGCAGTCCACCCATCTAATCCCTATACTCATTCACACTACAATACACAGTTAATCTCACGGGAAGCTACTGGGAAGTTTTCTCACATAACCACATTGTCCGAGCCCGAGAATCGAACCAACGTGGAGAGAGGTGAGATGGCAGTGATTGGTAAAGGCAAGCGCCTTAGACCACTCGGCCATCTGGGGCCCCACCACAATAAAGAATGTATGTATAGTCATTAATGTGGAAAGTTTACCACTGAATAAACATTTATTCCTACTTCCAACTGCATTGGTAAGAAAATACCTTCTTAGTAGGGTAGGATGTACATAGGTCAATCATGGATCAATCAATGTGATCATAACGACATATACTTAACTTATGTAGTAAAGCATAATCAGTAGGTCACAGTGACCTTCTTTGGTTTTATGGGCAGTTTAGTAACAGAGATGCTTCCAATTATCACATTTCATGACTGGAACATAAACATCACTCAAAAATGAACCTATAACACAAAATTTTAACCAAATCACTGAGCATGAAAAATTTATCACTGAGAATTCTTTTGACAAAAAGGACATAGAACTTATCAAGATGTATCCACTCACCATGTTTCATGATTCTTGGAATGATTGCATGCATATAACATGCCAAAATTTGATGCAGTCATGAGCTAAACACAAAAACTTAAGCAAAGACAGTATAAGATAAAACACGGGTAACAATGAGCCTCTTCTCATTGTTATGTATGATGTTTATATAATATTATAGATATTGTAGGAAATTATAAATGTTTCTTGACTTTAATATTTGCTTAAATCTTAATGTTGTTTATGAGAAAAAACATGTTTAACTAGTGTCCTTGAATTAGGTTGTTTACTTCAGATTTGAGCTAAAGGATAGTTTTGATAAACAAAATGTTTACCAAATTTGAGGTCAAGGTTGATTTTGTTTACAGATAAAACTGGAAATACCTTAGGAGTTACCTGTCAATGGTCACACGTACATTTATTATTCTAGAATATTCTGTCATGTGACTAATCTTTATATATACCATGTTTAGCAGTCAGTTTTTGAGTTTCGACATTACTATCAGTCTTGTAAAGAGCTATTACAGTTGTGAAAAGTAATTCAAAATTCTATGAGAGGAATTATTTAAATATTCTTTGGATTATAACAGTGCTCAGAGACTTTGGGATTTTGGATTTTTAACTGATGATTTTGGAATTTATGTGAACTTATTCAGAGATATTTTGGAGTACTTCATTTTGACATCAGCACATTAAAGACTACTAGTACATCAGGATTCAAAAGACCATTGGCATATCACAACATTCAAGGATACAGCCATGAATTCGGAACATTCTATATTTAGGACTTGTGATTAGAACACTAATTCTTATTGGATTATTTGGATTTTGATACACATTACTGAAAGTGTCTTTTTGATTTTTCATTTTAATTATCTAAAAATAAATTGCTTGTTGATTTTTACTTGATTTGTTGGTTTCACTTTCTTTCTGTTACATTTGTCTAGACCATAGAGTCGTAACACTCATGTAAGAGGGTTTTAGTAACAGACATGTATATCATCAATTTCATGGTTACAGAATGAACAGTGCCTGAGAAATGAACATCAAACACAAAATGTAACTCAAGTCAATGAATTAAACTGTGGTTGATACTAACCTACTACTGAAATGAGTGAGGAATGCTCATAATGATGCATCTGTGGTCATGACCTAAATGCACTAACTTAACCTAAACCAATACCATGTGAAATATAGGTCACAATAATCTTTTTTGTATGGGTGTGGAATAAAAGAGATGTACAAAATCACCTAGTTTAAGCAGTACAGTATTATTAGTAAAAATGTTAAACTGAACCCAAGTCAATGAAATGTGAAATGTAAAATGCAGGTCACAGTTACCTACTTTTAAGATGAGGGTGTAGTACTTATCAAAATGCACCTTCTATCCATGTTTCTTTATTCCAGGTACAGCAGTATTATACAGTAGATAAAACAGCAATATGATCATGAGCCAAATGCAAAAACATAAGCCAGTCAAATGTTAAATGTAGGTCGCAATGAGCTTTTGTTGCAAGGGTGTCGTATTTTATAGGGATGCAAGATAGTGAAGCATGAAATATGGGTTACAGAGACCTACTTCTGTGATGCGAGTATAGTACTCATAAAAATACATCCCCTCACAGAATTTCATGAATTTTAGTATGCATACAGGGTGCTAAGAAACAAAACAAAGCAAACTATTTGGTTTTGAGCTAAACCCCAAAAATGTTACATAAGCTGGTAAAAAAATGTTATATGTAGGTCACAGTGACATTCTTTTATGGCATGAGTATAGTACCAATAGAGATGGATACAATCATCTAGTTTGATGATTCTAATGTAAACAGAGCTTGAGAAATAAATTTAAAAACACAACATTTAAACAAAGTTAGTGAAGTGTTAAATATATGTCACAGTGACCTACTTTTTTATGAGGACATATTACTCATCAAGATGTATAATCTCACCAAATTTCATGATTCCAGGTATAATGGTATTTATACAGTGGGCAAAATCCTGAGCTAAATGAAAAACACTTAAGAAAGTACAACTAATGTACAGGTTTGTACCAACTGAGCCTGCTCCCCTTGGGGTATATGCTGTGTAACCTACTAAAAAATGATGCCTAGGACCTAGGAAGAATGAATGGTTGACATTCAAGGAAGGTGTACACACACACACAAACACACACATATATATATATATATATATATATATATATATATATATATATATATATATATATATATATATATATATATATATATATATATATATATATATATATATGCCTTTTTCTGTGCTGACACTGATGCCAACACTGGAGTTAGTATAATATTATAATATAATAGCTTACCTCTAATACACAGAGGTGAGCTAAAAGTAAGCATGTGAACAAGTTCTTGAATAAGTTCTATTTATAAAGTAAATTATACCAGCTTCCTACAGCCATTCTAAACATTTTTAAAAAATTGCTTATTTCTTTCATTACAATTTTCTTTATATCTTTTGTTTTTCAGTAATTATAAGGTTCTCCCGATTTTCAACTTTTGGCAATAATCAAGCTTTCTTATCTACAAAATGTTGGCTTACAAATTTCTTCATTATCTATCTTTTGCCTTACATTTACAGACAGATTATCAGTTCCTGGTATTTACAATGTCGATATTTATGTCAGTATTCATTCCCAGAATAAATCTATATGATGGGAGGTATTTTACTGGAAAAGTGTATAGCTGAATGAGCACTTTCATTAGTTTAAACTGACTGTATGGAAGTAGTTTTCAATGAAATCATATAAAATTGTGTCTTTGTATAAAACAGAACCACACAGTTGGTTTATTTTGTTTTAATGTTTTTTTTTTGGTTTATTTTGCTGTTTTAAAGTTGTAACTTTAATCATCAAAAAATGAATAAAATGTTCATGTTTTTACTATGCATTATTATCAAAATACCTACTGGGGAAATGTAACTCCTTGATAGAAAGGGAAATAACCCATATCATGCTACAATATTTATGTCTGGCAACATCTTCTGTATGTTTCTGGTTTGTGTATCCACATGTGTAATGTCAGGCAATATTTCCAACAGCATTTGAGCTGAAGAATTCAAACCCTTTGGACTGTCATGGTCAGTAGATGTGTCCAAAACCTTTAAGACCTCAATCTGAGCAAGGGGGGGGGGGGAGTAGATTTACAGACCCTATTAATCATGCACCAAGAGATCAACCATTTAATGTGTGTGTGTTGGGGTACATTTTAAAAATTTCTGACAGCCAAATATAAGCAAAATATTTTTGTTCTAGTTTTGTAGAAGAAAGAACTAATTCAACTAATTCTATCCATCATATTGGTTGAAAAAATATTGAGAAAAAAAGAAAAAGAGATATCCTGGTTGGAAAGAAAATCCCAGCCCCAGAATCCCCCCCCAACCAGGATTCAATGGTTGGTCCCTAATGGGTCATGCAAGTGTGGCTCCTTGATCATAAATCTAAAAGTGCTGAAATCCCTGCCCTATAAATAACCTTATACAAATGTACAGGGCATTACAAGACTATTTAGATATACATAATGCATGGAAAACTTGTACAGTGAGGATTAAAACACAAATCACTTACAAGAGTTACTTTTCACAGCATGTTTACATGACTTAATTTCCAAAGGGGAAATAAATGTAGATATTCACAAAACAATTCACTATCTAAACTGCTCAATATAAAGAAAAATCAATCATGTGATAAAACGATCAAATCAATGTAAAGTATCACACAATTGACTCTTTGGATCAAGTGCAAAAATATGGATTGCGACAATAACATCTTTGTATTTGTTTCAAATGGATCTTTAGTGAAGGTTGTCAGCTCTTCCTGTTAGACAATATGATTACTGATTCCATTTTAGCATACAGAGTTACTGAATTATGAAATTAAAAAAATTATGAAACTCAGTAATAAACATTAAAATGCTGAAAATCATTTGTCAAAGTTATTTTCCAGTTAAAATGGGACACAACTCAGTTATGGTGAGAGCAAGTAAATAAACTGTATTTGATTACTTCCCTAATCAAATGTCCTTTAACAAGCTCAATCACCTATTTAACTGATTTGCAATATTGAGGCCAAAGGGAGACAAATCTAGCATTTTCACAAAAATAAGCCAATGAAATGATTTCCAAAATCAATTATACAGATTAGACCCCTGACTGTTTATGTAAATTGTTTTTGTAACCTCCTGTGGTACCTATTTTCATCACTATATCACCTGGAATTAAACATATTTCATCACCACCAACAGCATATTTTAGTTCAATTTCAAAATCTGAAATATACTGTTGAAATCTTATTGTAATATTTTGAATTGAGTCATATCCTTCTTGACTTAAAAGTAAAATTTCAATGAACTCTGTCTAGAGCATCTTGTACAGTTAATAAAGACTGTGTAATAGATCTTCTAATAATGTACTTGGCCACCCAAAATAATATCATTTGATTTCGTCTAGAATATTCCTTGATCTGTCAGACCATTTCTGTCTTATGGAAATAAATAAGTCCATCCTATTTGTCATCATTTGAAAATAATGAATTTGTTTCTTCAGCGGACATTATTCTCCAGTATTCAATTGTTTCAGCTGCATAACTATAATGTAGTTTGTTTCAACATCAGTTAGTATAGGTTCTCCATGGCCTTGATTAGCAGTTTTATGTTCTTCAGGTCCATTATCAAATATTTTTGTGCCACTGTATCTCCGGCATGATAAGAAGGAATATTAAAGTTATTACAAATTATATAATATCGCTTTAAATCAATATTATTATTTGCTGGATTAAAAGATTGATCATCAGGAAAATATATTTTAGATTCAGACAATTGTTGTTTTTTTTTGTTGTTGTTGTTTGTTTTGGTTTTTTTTCCTTTCAAAACAAATGTGAAACCTATAAACTGATCTCACTAACTCTGACATACTTTGATAAGTGAAATGCTAGTAAGATTGTCCACATCCTGATGTTGCCAGCCATACTGCTGAGTTTAATTGATTTTGACAACATTTTATATCACTCTGTGCTCTATATCTATTCATTGAATAATTATTGTCAAATGTAAAGTGTAAGGATAAAAAATGTCTAATAGTTTGTATGTAAAGTAGTAATTTTCTGTGTAGTAAATCTTTATATGTTATAATTCATTTGCTATTCCATTTGGGAGCTGATTAATGGGACTATCTGATCGGTAGAGATCAAAGATACTTTTTTGTGAAATAAAAATGGAGTAAATGTGGGGATACTTCCAGGTGTTATAAAATAGCTATTTAAGTTAATACACATACAAATGTTGAAATTGGAGGGAGGGGGTATATTGTCAAAACTTTTGAAAATTAATGCTGGTTCTTTAAGGAAAATTGTAATAGATTTTTAAAAAATACGTGTATTATTTTTTAAAAAAATTCCCATAAGTAGCAAAAGCCACTTACCTATATTATTCATATACAAATCTCGGAATGAATTAGCACATGCCACAGATCTATCATTCTTCTGTCTAAATTATTTTTGTTATTCATTGAGCCTTTTCAAAATTATCTGGGCTGTCTATGGCTTGCTAAAATAACTAATTTTTTAAAAAAAAATCCAATTGCCGTATATACTTACTTATAAGTCGACATTTTTTACTTAGAATTTGACTGATACAGAGTAGGGGTCGTCTTAAAAGCGCGACATTAACAAAATAAAAAGATCTTGGGGTAATGTTGGAAACTCTAGATGTTTGTAGTACATAAAAATACTGTCAATTCATATATTTTTACGTTTTCATGCCACTATTCCTACGCAGTAATACATATATGGTATGCACTGTGTTTATCCGTTTCATGACGGTATTCATTACACAATACATGTATCTAAAGTTATTTGGATTTTATTAATTTGAAAATATTACCGGTAAATGAAATACTACCTACCGCAAAATGAAGTGTCCGTCAATGTTTACTGTGGGTGTTTACTAGTAAGTATATTGCCTCCATTTTCGTGCAAGTCCAAACAACCTGTATTTGTATTAATATTTGTGTTTTGCTGTATTGTATAAAGACTGTGCTTGATGCAATAAAAGTTTTGATTTAATTTGTATTTTCCTTTTCCACAAGTCAGATTTAATTCCCAAGTGATATTTCCCAAGTTATCTGCCAGTGCACGTGGGCCGATAAGCCTTTGGCTTGTAAAGGGACTCACTTTGTTTTCAAGTTGACAATCCTTTTGATCGAGCCG
Source organism: Margaritifera margaritifera (assembly GCA_029931535.1). NCBI lineage: Eukaryota > Metazoa > Mollusca > Bivalvia > Unionida > Margaritiferidae > Margaritifera > Margaritifera margaritifera. Next base: position 347,818 of record JAQPZY010000897.1, on the reverse strand, counting down.
CCAATCTATACTTGTTCAGTGCCAAGTAGAGTTTTACAACTTCCTGTGCATATACTTTGACCTTAATCCCTTTGCTTGTAAAGGCAACACACTCTTTGCTTTCCCACGTGACAACCCTTTGATTAAGCCGCGAGTTCAGTGCCAAGTAACAGAGGGTGGCTATTTGAACTCCCTGTGATCTTGCCGCACAATTGACATGTGTTCAGTTGCAGCCTTTAATAGATTTCTGACTTTATGATCAAAGTGTTACTCACAGAGCCCAAGCTCAGTCTTTGCATAAGCAACCACATATGACAGTAAAGCCGAAAATCGGAGTCGGTCGAGACTTACAATGATTAGACGACGATGATTTAAAATGACTAGACGACGATGTAGGATTTCAGAACTTTATCAGACAATGAGGATTAATTCTTAGACTTTGTACCAGATGACATTGGATAGTGACATTTATAGGATACCATGAATCACAAAAATGTGGACTTAACTTTCATTGTTTATTTGTACGACGTGTGGAATTAATATATTACGGGATATTGTGAATCGGATCATTCTGAACTTCTATTTTTATACTGGTATGTGACCTATAATTGAATTCGTGGATTTATCATAAAATAGATTCGGAGTTGGACGATGTTTACGATGACGGGATGACATTGGAGGAATTTATTACTTTATTTGGTAACTCTGATGATGAGAATGAATTCTTGGGCTTTGAACCAGAGGACATTAGACAGTGACATTTATAGGATACCAATTTTATACCTGTATGTGACCTATAATCCAATTCATGGATTTATCATATAAATGGATTAAAAATGTTAAGCTATATGGATTTCATTACACGAAGATGGGCAAAATGTAAGTTGTAAATTTATTTGTACATATTCAGCTCAATAATACAATTGTATTTATTCTACATTGGTTTTTGTTTTTATTTGTCCTATCTATCTCTATGTCTATCTATCTATCCAGTTTGGCTCGTTTATTTTTCCTAGGTGCAGCTCTGACTCAGTGATGACATGTCACCCCTTGCAGACGGATTTAATTTGCAAAAAACACCTTGACTTATAGGAGGGTCATAGCTGAATTGGCTTTTTGCAGCCATGAAAAGGGGGGGTCGACTTATAGTCGAGTCGACTTATAATCGAGTAGATACGGTACTAACATGTGACAGAACTGAGAGCTCAGCTTAGGACAAATCAGGAGAGTTGCAAAATTTGGTCAGGAGTTTTGACTTCAAAAGATGGAGGATTTTCAATGAGAATGGCAAATTTTTCATTGCAGCATGTCTTCAGTATTTTTTATCCCAGTGTGGACCCAAAGCTTTATCCTTTTTGTCCGTTTGTATGAGAACTTTTGTGCGATTTCCGAGTCAGAGAACATTATTTTCACTAGATCTGAAAAATGATCGTCTACCATAAATGGGAGATTATGTTCGGTCTTAAAGTTGGATTCACGAACATGGATTTCAGTAATGGCGTATTTGTTGTCATGTTTAATATGCTTTAATCTGCTGCATGACGCATAATGTCATTCTTGCCACCACAGCAGATTTTTAAAGTCAGCTTTACAGGAAGGGCAGAATGCATATTCGTCCTTTGAACTGGATTCCAACCACTGAAATTCCTGTTTCCATCCATCATTGAATTTCATGTGATATTTTGGTTGCTTAGATTTTGGCATTTTAGTATTGGGAGATAAAACACACTTAGACATCTCGACAAACTTTAAACACCGAAGCCAAACCGACCCTGTTTTATGCTGATTGCGCTCATGAGTAATCCAACCATAATCAATTAATCTCTTTAATCTTTTCGGCATTACTTCAGATCACACATAGTATAATCCATGTCGATAAACATCAAACACTGAAGCCAACTGACCTGGCGACATAATTAGATGGATATTAACTGTTTTATCCTGCTTGAAATTAGCAACTAAATCATCTTGCCCTGCTTAAGCCAGTTCAGTTCTCGTGATCACAGGCAGTATTACTGTAATATATTACACTGGAAGCAAGGTGTAATAAGACGGAAGAAAACAAATTTTCAAAAAATTTTTTTGCATACATGGGAGATTTCAGTGAGTTACAGGAGGGACAGGAGACATCCCTCATCTTAGAAGGAAAACCCTCCCATACAGGAGGTTCACATGTATGCAATTACTGGAAACAAAGAAAGAAAAAATGGGGGAATATTTACAGATACTATGAGGTAGATATTTCAGTTAAAACATGTTTTAAAAAAAGTTAAAATTTGGTGCTATATAGTCAAAAATTATGAAAACTACAGTTGGTTCCTTAATGAAAAGTTTTATAAATTTTGAATACATATTAGACATAAAAAAAAATTGCCAAGATATGTAACACATACCACCAGCCTATCATTCCTCTATCTAAATCATTTTTTGCTACTGATCTAACATGAAACATGCCAAAGCCTTTTGTCAAAATTCTCTGGACTGTCTATAGATCGCAGTAGTCAGACTAACACCATTACAATCAAACATGTTAGAGAGTTATAATTCATTTCGAGGAGGTTTCGAGCCTGTGCCGCATGTAATGTCACCTATTACCTAGCTCTCTTCCATGCCCAAATGAAGGATGGAGCAAGATTGAAGGTTTGGACTTGACATTCATGAAACTCACTTGCTAGGCAAGTAGAATTTGATACTCAGCTATGTGCACAAACCCATATATTTCTATTAGAAAAACAAGGTATGTACATGAAATTAAAATTATAAATTGACACCTATATACCAAACTTAGAGGAAAGTACTTATCCCTGGATTATACATTGAATGTTTGGATACATGATTATGTTAACGAAATTGATATAATTTATATAACATGACACCAATATAATCAAACAGATTTGAGAGATAATTCATTCCAAGCAGTCTCAGTCTCTTATTAATAAAAATTCAGATTTTTTTTGGTTTTGACAGCTCTTTTAACACATTATTGACTATAACATGCCAAGGAAATTGAAGCTAAATTTCCAAAGGGCATATAGAGGCAGCTGACCCAGGCTGGCCTAGACATGTTTGGTGTCAGCAACCTGTGGATTACGAGACCAATGTTCTAATAAATAAGCTACCATGGCACTCCTAATTAAGATTAACTTAAAGGTATGTCTTTACAAGTTTTTCTATTAGTCACATTCTAACCATAAAGTCTGTTGAAATTGTGAAGAAAAAGTGCAACTGTACAGCAAATTTGAGCAGATGAAAAACAGTATATGAAACATGATGGACAACACAACACACAATATATATCAAACAAACAACTATAACACAAGCTCACTTGACCTTACAGCCTGGTGAGCTTTATGAAAAAGAACAGAAAACTCTGAGTAAAGAGAGTATGCAGGCTTAACGGTTCATGAAGAACTTTGAAAAGTCATGCACTCATACCTGAGAACATCTGAATATCAAAATACCTGTAGTTGTCATAATAGCACTTGTAATGTTACTGAGTCCCTTTCTATTTCCAGCATACAAATGGAACTCATATGTTGTTTTCTGCTGCAGACCAGTTATGGTGGCAGTTTGTTTGGTTGATCCACTATCCTTAATTTGATCTAATTTCACCCAGGCTCCATCAGGAAGTATTCTATACTGGATTACAAAATACTGAGGATGCCCACCCCAAAATCCTGGTATCCATTCCAGTTTAACAGAGTCTGGACCATTTAAGATAACAGTAAAATTGGTGGGAACACCTGGGTTACCTGTAAAGATAAAAGTATTAACAAAAAATAAAAATGGATCATTTACAACAAGCATATAGAAAGTACTTTTGATTATCCAATACAGCCCTACAAACTGTAAGATTATTAGTTCAATATACAGATGATTGTGTACAAATGGTAATAAACCAGAGTGTAATCAACGATACATAGCTCACCTCTACTTTCACTACTCTCCAGTAGCCACTGTAAACATCACCATGCAGAAAATTAATTCACATTGAAGCGATCTTAACCCACTGCTAAGTAAAGACTATTTGCAATATTTTATCTTTACATTTGAATGTTTAATCATTTTAGAACTTTAAATCTGAACTTTTAATTGGTGCTCTATAACCAGTATTGATCTGACATTGTGAAACCACCTACCCACCTATTGTGGCAGGTCATAAAAGACAGAGAAGAAAAAAAAAGAAGTATTTTATATAATATCAAAGTTAAGGCAATAAGTTGATAAATAAACAGACTAATGTTGCTTTTGTATTAATTTGTTTAAATCATTGTTCTTAAAATCTGCATGAAAAGCTATTATCATCATCCAGGTCTTGAATGAATCAATGCGATCATAAAAACAAATACTTAACCCATGTTATTAAAGCATAAAATGTAGGTCATTGTGACCTTTGGTTTCAAGGGTGTTGTAGTAACATTGATGCATCCAATTATCAAGTCTGATGATTGCAACATAAACAGCATCCAAGAAATGAACTTGTAACACAAAATTTGAAGAAGATCACTGAGCATGAAATATAAGTCATAGGGAACTCTTGTGGCAAACATGATGTAGAACTTATCAAGCAGAATCCACTCACCAAGTTTCATGGTTCTAAGTAGGATTGTATGCATATAACATGCCAAGACCTTTTGTGGTAAGCTAAATGCAAAAATTTAATGAAAGACAATAAAAGATGAAATATAGGTCACAATGAACTTCTTTTGTTGTAAGGGTTTGGTAGTAACAGAGATGCATATCATCATCAATTCATGATTCTAGCATGAACAGTGCCCGAGAAATGAACATTAACACACAAAATCTAACACATGTCAATGAAGCGTAAAATATGGTAAATATTGACCTTCTGATGAAATGAGGGAATGGTGCTAATTAAGATGCATCCTGAAATTTCATGGTTCTATACAGGATAATATGCACAAAGTCTACCACGAATGTACAGCTAATGTACATGTATGAACAAATTAAGCCTCCTCTCCCCGAGGGGGTAGGTGCTATGAAACCCACACAAAACAGTTGACTAGGACCTAGGAAGAAAGAATCGTTAACATTCAGTTTATATCTCAAGCTCTGTTCGTGCTATGGTCATACAACTATGCATCACTATTAGTACCATACCCTTACCACAAAAGAGTGTTGCATTTGACATTTTACTGGGTTTTGATTTTGTGTTTAGCTTATGACCAATTAGGTTTTAGCACACTGTGTATATAAGTTGTTGCAAATCAAGGTCATAGTGCTCAGTAAAATGAAGAGCAACGAAAAAATTTACCTCAGTGGGAATAATATGATATTAACAAGAGAGGTTTTTCCAAGGTTTCCTGCTTGTACAATTTGATAGAAACTTTGTTAAACAAGTAAACTCAAAACCTTAGTGATGTGTAAATCAATACATTTTTTTTTCATAAATTGATATGTGTACTTAGTGGGAAGATATGTTTTTCTATGGTTATATGTATCATCTGTCAGATGATCTTTACAATTGAATATCTGTGAAAAAAAATTTGTGTTGGTGCTAATCCTGTCACTGGATTTATATCATAAAACTCAACTGAATTGAAATAAAGTGAACTGAGAACAAATTAAATATAACATACGGTCAAAATTCATTTCTAAATGTATCAGTCATTGAGTTCATTAGCTCAGTGAAAACTACAAAGATCCAAGCAGTTACCTCTGAAAGGACACCCATATCAAGTAGGTCTTATTTTCAAACTAATTCGCAATAGTGAGGACAAGGTTGTGGTCAGATATGAGCCATTTTCACCCAGTACCAATTACATATGGCAAGAAGTGTTAATGCCACCATTTGTTCAAGAGGAGTAGTGATACTATTTTTGTAGCCAGCAGCTTAATGCTGCTGGCTACATTACAAAGTTATTTGTTACAGACATATATCCTTGTTTTATTAGCATCATGCTGCATTGTAAAAAATATCCTTATTTTATTAGCATCATGCTGCATTGTAAAAAATATCCTTGTAAAAATATCCTTATTTTATTAGCATCATGCTGCATTGTAAAAAATATCCTTATTTTATTAGCATCATCCTGCATTGTAAAAAATATCCTTGTTCTATTAGCATCATCCTGCATTGTAAAAAAAATCCTTGTTTTATTAGCATCATCCTGCATTGTAAAAAAATATCCTTATTTTATTAGCAACATCCTGCATTGTAAAAAAATATCCTTATTTTATTACATGTAGCATCATGCTGCATTGTAAAAAATATCCTTATTTTATTAGCATCATGCTGCATTGTAAAAAATATCCTTATTTTATTAGCATCATCCTGCATTGTAAAAAATATCCTTATTTTATTAATATCATGCTGCATTGTAAAAAAATATCCTTGTTTTATTAGCATCATGCTGCATTGTAAAAAATATCCTTGTTTTATTAGCATCATCCTGCACTGTAAAAAAATAAGTTTCAGTCTACAATTGTTGTTTTGGTACATACTTTATTTTTAAGTTGCTATTTAGAATCAGAGATTTGATCTGATTGAATCTGACTTGACCTGTCTTAATTATGCAGAATGTGTGTATGTTCACAGGTATTTGAAAAAATGGATGACATACTCCCCATGCTACAAGATGCCAGTTGCAAAAAAATATAAATGCCCAAAATCTTAAGTCACATGATTCAAAAAATTTTACCTGTTAACAATGCCAATTATACCACTATTTCCTTTCTGAGTCCCTCTTACCATACATGTGATTCTACTGGCAGTAGGCCCAAAATACCATTTCAAAGCCATCTACCGCACATACCATTTTATGGTCAAAATCTACTGCTTTTGAAAATTAAAAGAATTTGTTTTAAAAAATTTAATAAAAAACCAAAACACTGTATTTGTATGCATTCTATCAACACATTAGAGAAATCAGCCAGAACCAGTCTACTGGGGATCGGAAATGTTCCACCAGTACAATGACAAGTGTGATGATGCATGTCAGAGTAACAGGATCAGAATTGTTAAAGAACAGCCAACATGTGTACACAGCAAGCTGTTAATTGATTACCGTATTGTTGTAATTTGGGGAGTTTAAGGCCTAATGCAGGATGTTTTCTGAGATGTTATAAATAATAAAGGAATCAAAGGTGGTCCATGATTTCTTCTGAGCCTTTGATGAAAATCGGTTGACCTTTAGCAGAGGATAGATAAAATGGAGAGAACGACTGTACAAAACTATTTCAGCAGACACACTAGAGTAAGTATTTTTATTTTTGTGTCTTTTTTAATTGTTATTGTATTGCTCAACATGTTTTAAGATAATATTTAAGAACAGCTCTTACATTTTTGTTCAATTAATACCAAAATGCCAAAATGCTGAAATGTTTGCTTTCTGCCAATGCTAAGAAACCACCAGCTAAGAAATATTACAATTTCAACAATGCTTGTATATCAGAGTTTAAGTGTGTGCAGGTGAGTAGCAAAGGTCCTGAGTTTGCATTATGTGTCTCAAAGGTATGCATCTCTTATATTTCATAAACTATTTCAAGTTTTCATGCATATAAATTAATTTCAAGTCCTAGATAACATATATCAGTTAAAAATATATTACAAGATAATTAATTTTAAAGTTGGGATAAATTATTCATAAAAGCATCAATACATTATGTATTTTCATTGTTTATTTCAAGTCTAAATAAATCTTTATTATTTTTATTTACAGTTAAGAAACTTGCCAACAGATTTTTGGATCTGAGCAATGAAGAGAAAGAAGCCCTTGAGGATGAGGCTCAGGAATATATCCCGAGTCCAAGTCAGTAACTTCCTCCTCAGGGTGAACATAGCTGGAGGAGTATTGGAAACAGTCAGCAACCTTACAAATCCAGCAACTGGAAAACTGAAGTTAGAATTTCTTTGCAGGCTGAGCATGGTTGTCCTGTCATTGCCACATTCTAATGCTGATATGGAAAGGACATTCTCCATTCTTCTCAAAATACAAAATGATTCAAGGGGAAATCTGGACCAGAAAACTATTGAGAGCATGTTAAGTGTGAAGCTTAATAATCACAATGAATGTCATCAGTGGTCACCAGACAGTAATCTTGTGAAGGAAATGCTATTGGATTTGATACAAAAAAAATTTTGCATAGGATAAACAACTCTTTCCTTTTCTTTTCATTTAATTGACAATATACTGACTCACACTAATTAATTATTATTGTAACATTTCCCATCAGAATCTGAATCTGATTAATGTTCAAAACTTGCTGTTTTATTATAGTATGAAGAGAATAGATATTACGGAAAGAAATGCACTTGTTTGTTTTCAAACCCCTTAAAACACGTAAAATTTATGCTGATAAAAAATCTACTTGTTTAGATGCCAATCTACTGATCAAAATTTGTAAATCTACCGGATTGAAATCCTGGTTCTGTCACATGTATGCTCTTACTGACTGTAAGAGAGTCAATGTCAGCATTTCCATGATTATGAATATGATTAAAACACAACTTGCTGCATGTCACAGAAGAAGTACTTTGTAAACATATATTACTGTCAGACAATGCATAATAATAATAATTATTTTGAAGGTAAATTAATTAGTAACAACTAATCTCCCCTGAAGCCATCTACCATGCAAACAACTGGTTCATACACAGATTAATCATACAATTCAATGTTATTAATCCGCTTTGCTATAACATGCATGACAACAACAAAAATTGAGAATGAACATGAAATGAACTGTGTGAAATAATATGTTGAGTCCACCATTCCCCACACATTTAACATATACATTATTAAGTTTGAGTACAACTTGAAGCAAATATTGTGTGTAAGTCAGTGTCCTTGACATACAGCTGTATATGCAATAATAATTTGTAAACCGTGTTGTACTCGGATTCTATGGTATATGGAGGGCAATTCTTCTCACTTTTCAATTTATGTGAACCTCTGTCGCAAAGTAAACACATAAAACTTCAATTCATTTAAACTTTGGGATACAACTACTTCTAAGGCTACCACTTTGCATGCAGAATAGAATATTTCATATTTATCCAAACCAAGAAAATATATAACACTTAAAGGTGACTCTTTTGCATAGCAGCAGTAAGCGTAGAGACTCCAGTTAAACGCTTTTGTTTTTACTCATTATGGGTAGGTCATGATTTGGCTATCTTTAGACTTGAGTATTGTATGTTTTGACTCGGGTATATTGATTTGGTTATGTTTTGATCAGTTCCGCTACTTTTATATACTGTAAGTTCACATTCAAGCTATATTTCAAAAGACAGTAATGTCTTCTTAGTTAACTGGCATAGAAAATGATTACTGATACTTGTTAAGCACCTATTCCTGGCATATTGATCAAAATTGATGAAAACAGTCAGCCAAAAGACCCTAACTTTCTCCCATCACCCTTACGGATGTTGGACTCTTCTGTAGAGGTCAGGAATTTAGCATCTGAAGTTAAATTCTAGGATCAATATCCAAACCCACAGTAATTTAATTGTCAGCTACAAAAGACCTGCATGTACAGGAAAAATAAAGAATCTGTAGTGCAAAAGACTTCAAGATACCATATATCAAGAAATATTGGCACACTGATGACTTTGCCCTTTTAGCAGATTAATGCCAATAATAAACTGCCAAAAAAGGCCCATATCCAATTTCTTTCTTCAAAGTGCACCTGTACAACTGTATATATTGTAAATCAACAAATTTTAGTGAACATACAATTTTAGCTAATTTGGCAAGAAAACTTATTGTTGTTTACATTTTATTATTGCTAACATTTATAGTTGCAAAAATCTATGTGATATAAATGCCGCTGTCTAACCAAACTTGGATATTATGTTTCTCAGGAAGAGAGATGGTCGATTTGTGTATGTTGCTTGATTACTGTTTTGTTACTATTTCTATTTGAAAATTCATCACTTCCAGTCGCTATTCATGTTCTATGTAGTCTGAGAATCTATTCATGTTCTATGCAGTCTGAGAATCTATTCATGTTCTGTGTAGTCTGAGAATCTATTCAATGACATGGTCTATGTAGTCAGAGAATCCATTTAGGTTCTATGTAGTCGTAGAATCTTCTGCATTAGAATAAGGTGACTACACTTCATTTTGACTGAGTTTACAAGGAGCAGCATTCCTCTAGTATAATACATGTGATTCTACCAGCTAGATTAGTTCCATACATTGCAAAGAGTGAGTGTGCAAATCATGTATATTCTGCCTCCTTCATTCTACTAGCAGCTCTCCTTTAGTTGTGTATGTCTGAGTATGATATTATTATCTTATTATGCCCAAATAACCTGGTATCATACATAAATTAAACATTTTTCATGCAAACAATTGCAAACATAAGTTCTCCTAAAATCTCATATGGAAAAGCTTAAGTTATACCCACTTTCAGGTATGATGTAGTATATATCATTGTAGGTTCCGAAGTCATTACTCATGTTAACCATATAGTACCCAAGGTCCCTTTCAGTGGCAAGGTGAACTATGATGCTGGAGTACGATCCACTAGATGATGGAGACTGATATGGAAACATCTGCCACATGTCCACCTCCTTTTCTCTGTGATACCATGCGATGTTTGTTGGCTCTGGATAAGCTATCATATACACCTCCAGGGTCACATTGTCACCCAGGTATCCATAATATTCTCTTGAAACATTTCTCCTGTGATCTGACCTTGGGAAACCTTAGCATGAAAGAATCATAAAGTAAATTATTCCAAAAAAAGAAGCTTGAATTGGCTTGTTTTTCAATGACGACTTAAGATTTTATGGCAGCATAAAACTGCTGGTAATTGCTTTGTTTAGTTCCATAACTGTAGCATCATAGCAAACAAGAATGCAGAAACATCATGACTAAGAGTGCAACAAAATCAACCAGATAACAACACTAAAGCAACTGACCAAGAAGGTTTGGCCAAAAGGATATATATCTATCTGGGTCAAAATCTGAGAAGAGGTTGTTTCACATTTTAATTTTAAGTAACTGCTGTAATATTTAGTGACCAATATGCAGATACCTGCTGTAACATGTTATGTGAAAAACCCAATTTGTGACTTCCAGACCCCCCTTCCCCTGAAACAGTTGTGTTTCAAAAAACACGATTTTCAGTAATCTTCACTCAAAAAAACCAAAACAGATACAGATGGAGATACCTTTCTTTACTACCATGATATATGCCTGTAAACCTGTAGCCTGTATAGACATTAAAAAGTCATGCTTAGTGCTCATGTAAAACTATCCTTGGGGCAGTTTATACAATTGACTGTCACAGGGGCAATTAAAACATAAGGCGGTCAGAGATAACAACCAACATTTCACAGATTATTTCATTGGTTGACAATAGCAAAATGTTAAGTCCTTAAGCAATGCTGTTGGAGAGCCCATCAGACTCATTTGCATAAATAAAGCACGCTATTAAAGTGGAACAACCAAATTTGTTTGAAGCTAGGTAAATCAAAGAGATGCGCGTTGTGGAACAAAAGTTATTACACATCAATGCCTTGAATGAGTATGTTTATGCCATCTTTATTAAAGATTAAATTGGCAAGTTCGTGATCAGCAGCAACATTTCTTTGCAGTCAGATTTTACTCCATAATAAAAAATGCAAAACAAGATTATTTCAGTAGTCAGAATAGTGTTTAAGTGTGATTTATTTCCGAAGGCAAAATGTTGAAATGCAGCTGTGATATAGAGAAGAATACACCATGTGTGAAGCGAGCAATGCCCAGCAAAATTAAATTTCAGAAGACCACTTTGATGGGGAGTTTGACTTTGTGAAGCACAGCAGCAAGAGGGAACATTTTTATTCTTTGCACATGCTTGAAACAACATATAGACAAAAGTCATTCTGGAGCGTATGACATCAATCGACATATCAACACCACCCAGCATAGGGATGATGCATGAATTCAGAGCTCAATCCCAAAAGTAACTAATATGTTTAAACAGTCATCAATAGACTATGTCACAAGAGCTGAAGTACTTTTCTCAATTTCACCGCAGAACACAATCTGCCATTTGCAGTTTAACATGCAGATCATTTTTGAGATTCTATGTTTGACACTCCCTCACAGCAAAGGAGATGCAGGCAGATTACTTTCTATTCTGAGAAAAATTCAACATGATCTTCAGGGAAGTTTGAACAACAGTATCATCCAGTCTCTAATGAGTGCCAAGATGAACACAAATGACACATGCATTACCTTCAAACCCCTACTAATCTACTGAAAGTTGCAAAGACTGCATCTACTTATGGCTGTATTCCACTGTCCAATGGATTTTAATGACTTAAACTTTGTGTATTTTTTATTTAATATTTGCGTAGTTGTCATTATGAGAGTGTGGGCACATATGAGTATGTGTGAGGTGATGATAATTGACAATGCATGCTAAGTCTACCAACTATTTTCTGCTTGCAAGTGTATTAAATGCTTCAAAGAAAACAAACATGTTATGTCATTTTAATTAAAATGTGAATTTCAATCATTTTCTATAGGATTATACAAATAGATAACTTTATCTCAATTATACAATGCTGCTTTTTTCACATGCTAGTTTCTTGAAAGTTTAGCCACTTTCTTGCCAGTAGATCAGCAGATCTGACAATCGGCTGGCTTGATGCATTACAATAATTATGTTATTTAGTTGAGCTATAAATATTTCAAATGTTGACAACTTTCTTTGCCGACTATATAAAGACATTCTTTTGCAAGTTTTGATTTTGAAGGTAGTGGTGTTGGGAAACAATGTGACAGCACACTGGCACTAAAAATAAGAATCTGGCAATACAATGGCTATACTCTGGCAATACACTGGCAACAACTGCAATGTATCAACAATCTGGTAATACACTGGCAACAGTAGGCAACTGCAATGTTCTTTGATCTATTGTTTGATATTGCTAGTGTTGTATCAGCTAGCATCAGTGTGTTGCTGGTAACATGCTGGCCAGGCAGCTATCTAGCATTACACATTGATTAATACTATGAAAGTAATCTAGGGACATGCTAGCAACATACTGGTGACACAAGACATAGTCTCACAACAGACTGGCAAAATTTATGGTAAACAACATATAATTGACTACTTTCTATACCTGTTAGCTATTAAAAATTACTAACCTCATACCGCTTTATATGATAAAAGATTAATATATTCAACAACTAGATCAGCTAAAAAGAAGCTCATAATTGTACAGTGTAGAAGCAATAACATCAGGTTATACATCTGCTTAATATGATCTATTTTGAGCTAAAAAAGTGGATACATTATTTTTGTGGAATTAACACGTCCCTAAAACTAATTTATTCATGCATCAAGTACAATTACATAGCTACTATTTCTGTCCAATTTGCGGTTTTAAGACAGAAACTCTTTCACTTCAAAAATGCAATAGACAAGCAAGCAACGACCAAATTCATTATGGCTGAGCAGACTGATACATGTATACCAATTTTTAACTTTTGAATTTAATATAATCAACCAATCAACAAAAGGTCCAAGTGGGCCTGTTATTGTTCACCTGAGTTACACAGTTTAACAATGACCACTTCCCTAAGCAGGCCTATGTAGTACTGTAAGAACACGACCAAAAATAAACTATCTTCCAACCTTGATATCATGTTCATTTTATCTACTTTGCTATAGTCTGATAAAAATTGTTTCCAAAGATAAAGGCATAATTAATATGTTTAGATCTCTCTCATAATCAATTACTCATCTAAGATTGTGATGAGATAAACATATTTATCAAGTTTTACTTAAGTTGGATAAGAAAATATAGTCTCTAGAGGTAACACGCTCAGATTGTCAGATGCAAGACAATTTCAATAATGAGTACAGATCTCATTTATTATAGTACCTATCCAACACCATGAGGATTCAAGTTTATTTACCAAGCTAGAATAAGATCCAATCATAATTTGGTCTCCAGAGTGGGAATAAAGTCAACCAATAAGATGACTGTATGATTGCCTCATAAACATGCAAATATCTTGCTCATAATCAAACCCATTCAATATCTTAATGATTTAATGTTATTTAGCATGATCAAAATTTTATCAGAAATAGAGCTGATAGAATGTTGACAAGTTCAGCAAATTGAATGTAAGATCCATGGATCTTGCTATTAATCATACTCATCCAAGAACTAGAAAATCCAAGTCTTTTTGCCACATCTGATCAAAATCCTATTGTAAGAACATTCTCTAATGAGATAAAAAAAAGTTCAGCCAATCAAATGCAAGATCACCTTGTTAACAGTTATAGTTCTCACACATATTTAAACTCATGCATCATCTTGATTAAATTAGCCTACTTGCAAAGTTGAATTCATGTCAGAAACATGTTATAGTACATGTACTTCTTGTGGTAAAAAGCTCAGCCAGTCAGATGCAAAAATCCTCATTAATATGCACAGATCTTTCTCATAATAAAGTAATTGGACACCTTGATGATATATGCCTATTTACCACATTTGATCAGAATCTGATATGAAATAGATACAGTAAGTAACATGTTGACAAGCTCTGCCATTCAGATGCAGCTTAACCTCATTAGTATAAGTGGAACGTACACATTATTGTACTCATCCACAATCATGCTGTTATAAACCAATTTACCAAGTTTCACAAATAAATCTGATTAGAAATATGGCCTCCATAGTGGTAACAAGATCATCCAATCACTTATCATCGAACTTCTCTGAGATCTTGATGATATAAACATATATTCCAAGTTTGATAAAATTCAGTGAGAACAGCAGTACACTTGGCAATCAGATACAAGATGAACTCATTGGTACACACAGATCCCACTAATCGTTGAACTCCTCTGAGATCATAATGACATAAACATATTCTCCAAGTTTGATCAGAATCATATAAAAAATATGGCCTGAGATATAAAAAGCTCAGCTAATAAGATGCAAAATCACCTCATTGATATGTGTGGATCTCATTGATTATCAAACATATCTGAAATGTTGATGTTATAAGCCCATAATTCCAGTTTGAGCAAAATCAAAAATAAAAACTATGGCCTCCAGAGTGATAAACAAGCAATTACTGACTTACAAAGGATGACAGATGCAGTGTCAGGGTTCTCGGGGATGCCAAAATCTGCATAAAAGAACATGTACTTCTAGTTTTGGACACATACAAATTCCAACAGCAGAGTCCATGGTACAAAACTTTTTTTGTTGGCGAACTTTTATTTTATCCATTTTTACAAAGCCAGGATCAATCATGTAGTGTGTGGGCTATCAAACAAAGTTCAAGTGATTGTAAAGGGATTTAGGCAAAGCCACATAAGTTAGATCTTAGCAGACAAGGAGATTAAGACACCTTAAGCTTAAGCTTTGACACTCCGCTGTGATAAGCATCACTCAGCACACTTTTGAATCCATCCTATTTTAAATCCTTCCATGATGTTTGGAACACTTGTATTTTATCATATACAGTATTTGGAAAGATTTTGGGACTTATTTTGTTTGTTGGAGGAATACAAACTTCAATGCTAATCTTCATAAAATAGCTGTTTTCTGTGTCATGTACAGATATACTTTTGTTTTCAAGTGATTAGCACATGTGTACTTTTCCGATGGCAACTTTATATAATTTCTTTGGTGCCAAGCGCAAGGTTGCAGATGTCAATGAGCCAGTTTCTTGCATGACTGAATGACAGAAACTAGTTAGTGCATACAGTTTTAATGAAAAAAAAACAGAATGTCAAAGGGACAAAGTGATTCATGGAATGAATAGGACATTCCCATGGATGGCAAAATGAGAAAACAATAGAACATTGCTAGCTTTATGCACTCAGACTTGTTTCCAGACCATTTTGTAATTACAAATAGGTAAAACTAATTAGTCAGCAGCCACTTAAACAAGCAATTTAATTTTGTTAGTTTCCAAAACTTCACCAAAAAATGAAAAGTCAAAAACATTTCATAACAATTTTGACACAACCCCTATAAATGTACATGAAGTACATGCACAGGTGTATTCATACCATAGATTGCATCTATACAAACCATAGAGGTCACTGATGTTATATATGTGTAACCTAAAGTTTACAACTACATGTTTATGGGTTCAATCAAAAGAAAATATGGGTCTTTGGACTTAGTTAATGTTAGGTGAAGTTTTGAAAACTACACAAAAATTAATAAATTGCATGTTCCAGTGGCAGTTGATTAACATTGTATACCTACCATCTATACTCGCTTATAAGTCGACGTTTTTTACTTAGAATTTGACTCATACAGAGTAGGGGTCGTCTTATAAGCGCGACATTAACAAAATAAAAAAATCTTGGGGTAATGTTGGAAACTCTAGATGTTTGCAGTACATAAAAATACTGTCAATTCATATATTTTTACGTTTTCATGCCACTATTCCTATGCAGTAATGCATATATGGTATGCACTGTGTTTATCCATTTCATGACGGTATTCATTACACAATACATGTATCTACAGTTATTTGGATTTTATTAATTTGAAAATATTACCGGTAAATGAAATACTACCTACCGCAAAATGAAGTGTCCATCAATGTTTACCGTGGGTGTTTACTAGTAAGTATATTGCCTCCATTTTTGTGCAAGTCCGAACAACCTGTATTTGTATTAATATTTGTGTTTTGCTGTATAAAGACTGTGCTTGATGCAATAAAAGTTTTGATTTAATTTGTATTTTCCTTTTCCACAAGTCAGATTTAATTCCCAAGTGATATTTCCCAAGTTATTTGCCAGTGCACGTGGGCCGATAAGCCTTTGGCTTGTAAAGGGACTCACTTTGTTTTCAAGTTGACAATCCTTTTGATCGAGCCGCCAATCTATACTTGTTCAGTGCCAAGTAGAGTTCTACAACTTCCTGTGCATATACTTTGACCTTAATGCCTTTGCTTGTAAAGGCAACACACTCTTTGTTTTCCCACGTGACAACCCTTTGATCAAGCCGCGAGTTCAGTGCCAAGTAACAGAGGGAGGCTATTTGAACTCTCTGTGATCTTGCCGCACAATTGACATGTGTTCAGTTGCAGCCTTTAATAGACTTCTGACTTTATGATCAAAGTGTTACTCACAGAGCCTGAGCTCAGTCTTTGCATAAGCACCGGCATATGACAGTAATGCCGAAAATCGAAGTCGGACGAGATTTACGATGACTAGATGATGACAATTTACTATGACTAGACGACGATGTAGGATTTCAGAACTTTATCAGACAATGAGGATTAATTCTTGGACTTTGTACCAGATGACATTGGATAGTGACATTTATAGGATACCGTGAATCACAAAAAAGTGGACTTAACTTTCATTGTTTATTTGCACGACGTGTGGAATTAATATATTACGGGATATTGTGAATCGGATCATTCTGAACTTCTATTTTTATACCGGTATGTGACCTATAATTGAATTCGTGGATTTATCATATAAATAAATTCGGAGTCGGACGATGTTTACGATGACGGGATGACATTGGAGGAATTTATTACTTTATTTGGTAACTCTGATGATGAGGATGAATTATTGGGCTTTGAACCAGAAGACATTAGACAGTGACATTTATAGGATACCAATTTTATACCTGTATGTGACCTATAATCCAATTCATGGATTTATCATATAAATGGATTAAAAATGTTAAGCTATATGGATTTCATTACACAAAGATGGGCAAAATGTAAGTTGTAAATTTATTTGTATATATTCAGCTCAATAATACAATTGTATTTATTCTACATTGGTTTTTGTTTTTATTTGTCCTATCTATCTCTATGTCTATCTATCAATCCAGTTTGGCTCGTTTATTTTTCCTAAGTGCAGCTCTGACTCAGTGATGACATGTCACCCCTTGCAGACGGATTTAATTTGCAAAAAACACCTCGACTTATAGGAGGGTCATAGCTGAATTGGCTTTTTGCAGCCATGAAAAGGGGGGGGGGGTCGACTTATAATCGAGTATATACGGTATTTATAATTGCAACACTGTAATCTAGGTATTCCTATTTGGTTAGAATTAATTACACTGTATACATAGTTTCTGCTGTACTCATGAAGTCATATGGCAAAAATACATGGTGTAATGACCAAGAAAGGGCACATAAACCTTAAAGTTTGTTTAAGAAAAAAGTGAACGTAGTATGATGTGCTCTGTTGCTTAAAGATACCATGGAAAAAGTGAATGGAATTTGGTCATTTTTTTTCACTTTTCAGTGTCCTGGCAAATTTATTGTTCTGAAATGGAATTATGCTAATTATATAAATTAATACAGAAAAGAAAATGTAATCTATTCCTTGGTTCCCTCTAGCTGCACACAAAAATAAAGAATGCCAAAGTAAAGCAACTGAGCATTGTATAGTTGTAACATCACAAACAATCACAATTATCACTGTTCTCAATTGCGGTCGTTTTTCATTCTATAACTATAATACTAAATATTTCACAATGAATGAGCATTAGCAATACAATGACATATATATTGGTAACCCAACAATACACGCATAATATTCTGCATTATTGCAAGGGCAAAATAAACATTATTATTGGGGCTCCCATTTTTAGTGCTGGGACTGCAACTTTTTTCATGGAAGGAGTCCTGGACTGCAACTTTCAAAATCCTATGGATAACCCTGAGTGTCATACCATAAAATCACTTGGCCTTACAGCCTGGAGTGCTAAAAATTAACAGGGGAGATCACTATGAAGAGAATGATAACTCATTGCAAATTGCATGCAAATTTCCTAAGAAAAATGTCAATGCGCTTTCAATAAGCTGCTAATTATAATGTTGATCAGATCCTTCAACAAACAAGTGATTCAAACCAATAACTTCACTAGTTTATTACCAGGTGATCACACAATATTAGTACCACTTCATTGTCAAATTGCTGTATCGATCAAATTGGCTGAATAGATTATTGCCAATGCAACTCCAGTATATATATAAATTCCTTCAAGTATCAACCAGTTGGTTATCAGTCTATGTCTGATGTGATTTTCCCGTATCTCTGTGTTGTCAGTTTGATGTCAGTGTGTTGTCAGAAAGCCCATTTAGAAAAAGCAAGCCTTGCGGCCATGAATATTGTTCACTGCCAGATTTGGTTTGCCAATATAGTTAAATCTAAAACTAAAGCTATTGGGGGCATACAAAAGACAGACACAGACAATGTTTCAGGGTTATCTTTCAGCTAACAACACTGCAGCATAATACACATTTTCATTTCAAAACCTAACATAGCACAGAGACTTTTCTAGGAAGATTTACATTTAACTTTTAAAGATTTTGTCAAGAAAGTTTAAAAATATGGTAAAGACAAATTTAGAATGCAGACTGAAGCAACTTCATTCAGCATATTGGTTCCAAATACGTGTATGTTTATATTCAAATTCGCAGAGATACAAACACATGACTTCTGAGATAATCTGGAGTATAAATAACACAACTGTTATGATTAATAAGTGAACTGAGGACCATAGCACTGTCAATACTGCTGGAAAATACTAATTACCAAACCTATTTTGTAGGTTTATTGGACACATCCACATATTTCACTTGGATAACATCTAACAAAAAGCAACACTACAGTATGCCAAAAAGAAATGTCAACAGAAATTGCTGGTGCAATGTACGAACAGTGTTAAGAAATATTTTTTTAAATCAAATAAGACATGGGCTCTGGATTTTAGCAATAACGTTTTGATGCTTTTTTGCATTGAAAAGGTGCTTAACTCTGTCTAATGTAAAATGTCAATAGAAATTAATTTAACAAATTAAAAGATTAACAGATTTTTAAGACTATTTTGAGATTTTGTTAAGATACACCTTCTCATTAACTCTGGCTGAAATTCCACCAGCGATGTATTTATTATAGTTCCTTCTAATATTTGCCACCAGGCTGCAGCAAATACACCACAGTTTTTCTCTGCAACTGTATTGCAGAGGCTTGATTTTTTGCAAAGGGTTATTTGTGACATACAGGTATCACTGGGAGGTTCTTTAAAAAAATACACCCATCTCTGTATTGAATTTATCAGTTTTCTAATAGATTGTAAATGGTTCCAGTGAAGATTCACACATGTACTAAAACTGTAGCAGGAAAAGAAAGGCTCATAGCACATAGTTTCTACATTATTGTCTATTTCATATTGCTCTCACTTATTATTCTAGACCATCTATATATATATATATATATATATATATATATATATATATATATATATATATTAATCAAGGATTGTTCAAGTTTGCTTGAGTTCAACCAAACATTTTGACGTACTTCATAGGCTCATGGGCACACACAAATCTACTGTTTGCAATATATGTATTCTTTAAAAAAAAAAAACACTTCTGACCCTGACATAGTTCTTTTTTGGTGGTAGCAGCAAACCATAATGAAGTTTATCCCTGTGATTTTTATATGGATTACCCCACAATAGCTGACAACTGTATGTTTTTCTTGTTTATAATGGAATATATATACACAGTATTCTACTAAAAATTAAGACGTTGCCACATTTGCGGTAAATCCACTCACTTAAAGTGCATCATTTTGGCAAAAGCATTCTCTTTGTTTTGTTGATACAGATGTCTGTTTTGATTTCCCTTCCACTTCCTGACTGCTGGATTGGTATCAAAATCTTTTATATCAACACCAATAAGATTTATTCTCATAAGTTTGTCAAGAGTGTCAACACTCAGCCTGCACCGTAACTTTGTTTTAATCAAATTCTGGTGCAAAAATCCATGCTCACACTCCACGCTTGACTCTGGAAGTACCTTTGAAATTTCCATCAAATGAATCATGTTCGGGTACTGTCCTTTCATTGAAACTAGTTTTGCTAGTAATTCAGCTGCTAACAGACCTCAGTAATTATTATACACAATGTACTTGCGAATCCCCACTAATTCTTTATTTACATCAATGCCATTGATGACTGCATCAGTTATCTCTTGGCTGGCCATAATGAGCAATCAAAGTGTCTTTGTGATCTTTACCAAATCGTGGCATGTCACAAACATTTTCTGGAAAAGTGTTAGACTCAAACATAGTGTATGCATAAAAAAATCTCATGGTCCAGTAATGTCAGATACATTTGCATGAATAACCCATACACACTGTGCTGCTTCGGCTGGCAAGTCATTGTATGAGACAAATACTTCAGTTCTATCCCTTAGAAGTGTCCACTGTCATGTGTGGCTTAAGAAACTCACTGCAGAGAGGACCAAAAGTGGGTGTATCTCCAATGTACCCAGCTTTTGGCAATGTCAAAGATCCATCAACATGTTGCTTCATGGTATTAAGTAGCAAAAGTGTAGCAAAAAGCATAAATTTGTATGATGTCATGTTATGTTCCAATAAATTTGCCATAATGTCTCTGTTGGCCTAGGTATGAAGAGAGTTAAGGATGCTTTATGTAACAATGTCACCAGCTTGTAGTCTTTAGTGGTTTTTCAACTTTCACTGATCTTATATATTCACTGCATGCCGCATGCTGATAAAATTTGTATATCAAGGTAATACGAAGTTGTTTGTTTTTTTCTTATGACACTTTTGGCAGAAAAAAACCACTGAGGTTGCTGTCTTACCTCAGCTGAGGTAATAGTTCTGTCAACTTCTAATAAACACTCAAGCTTTCTTAGTCGGGTTGCAGTTTTCATCATTATTATGCTTAAGCTTGGACATGGTGAGTAGTGCTCTCACAAACAGTAAATCTAAGATCAATACTTATTATTGTCTCATTTAGGCATATATAAGCCTACCAATTAAAGAAAAAAAATGTAGAATAACAAACACATCTATACTGAAAAGAAGATCTTCAAAATTTATGGCATTATTGATCTCTAGCCCCATTTACGCAGCTAACTCTGAGTAGTATAGCCTTCAGGCAGTTGAGTTGTAACAAGCTTAGTCGGCGACACCTCTACTAATTGCCTGATAAAGAAACAATGTGTAAACTAGACCTAGTCACTTTTGAATCAAGTTTAGTTGGTGACACCTTTATTGATTGTTAGAAAAAGAAATAGTCTGTAACTAGACATTGAGACCTTTGAATTTTACTTCATTAAGATATTTATTTGACAGTTTCATGGATAAACCATCAAAGACAATTTGCTATAATGACATTTTGGAATATCCTATGACCAATGTCTGGTTGCTCATAATATTTGCCAGTCAAAACCTTTGACTTGCTGGACATGTCCAGCAGAACAGTAATTTCAGAAACTCTGATATATATATATATATATATATATATATATATATATATATATATATATATCTGTATAAAAAGGACAAATCACTTATAAAACCAGTCTTCTCCACTGGGGACTAGGCCCTGAATCATAACATAAAAACTGTTCATATTCCCACCTCTAAAGTACATACACATACTAGGCATTCTATGTAAGGGGAGTTAATCTGTGCAGTCAACATGGATTACTTGCATCTATCCTTACACCCCTGGGCCCCATCTCTGGGGTCATAACTTTAAAACCACTGAGATCCCACTCAAGTGAGCTATGGTTGTTAAGGCCTTGGACTCGAGGCCAGAAGGTTGCAGGTTTAATTCCCACCATCCACTCAGCCTGCATCCTCATTAATATGCATGAATCTCACTCATAACTGAACTCATCTGTGATCTTTACAATACAAGCTTACATACCAAATGTGATCAAAATCTGATCAGAATATAACCAGATGCAAGATAACTTAATTAATATGGCATGAACACCTCATTAATATGTGCGGATGTCACTCATAATCAAAGTTCATCCCATACTTGCCATATTCCCAGGCAGTGTTGGTTTTTTTTTGGAGACTAAAAATGTGTGTTTTGAGGTCCCAAGGGGGAGGGGGGGTCAGTGCACATGACTCCCCAAAAGCGACATCATCCAAAGGAAAATAAGCTATCTTTACAAATCAGCCTATAGCAAATGACTGGAAATTCAAATCTGAATAAAAGAAAATACCATCTGTTTTCTCTGAAGCATTTAATACACTTCCAAACAAAAAAAAAATGGTAGACTTAGCATTGTCAAATAACCAGTAGTGTACAAACGGGGGGGGGTTGCTGCGAGCGCCAGAGATCTTGATCAGCTGATAAAAATTCAGGCCTCGTATTCTGGCCCTTTGGGCCAATCATCGTCGCCCCGGGGGCCATTTACCCTTAGTACGCTACTGCAAATAACATCACCAAAAACATGGTCACAACCTCACAGACATTAAAATACAAAAATACACCAAGTTACTGTCTTTTAAATCCATTGGACAGTGGAATGTAGTTTTAATTACATGCAGTCTTTGCAGCTTTCAATAGTTCAGTAGTTGGTTTGACGGTAGGCCTAATGCAAGTGTCATTTGTGTTCACAAATATACCTACACTTTTCCTTCGCGAATGTGCATCCATGTCTATGTAGGCACAAGCAATGGCCAAAGTCGCAAAAAGTGATAAAACCTGTAAGATGGCAATAAATATCCATTCCAAAACATGTTTTTAATGTTTTCACGAGTTACCTGATCGCATGATAAAACGTTTATTGCAATAATGTAAATGTCCAAGGAAAATAAGAGAAAGTTAAGGTTGCAAAACTGTCAAAACAAATAAGATTATCTCATTCTTTTAGCACTTCTAGTGCATTATGTACTACAATTTTCCTTTTTCCCTTTAAAATGTTGTGTCCCTCAAATCTGGAGGGTGAGGGACACAGTGTTCCCTGACCTTTGGATCCTAGGCGCAACACTGCATTAGAGGTTGAATGGTGCTGTTGTTCAACCTACCGAAATAACTTCAGACAAATTGGGTTGTTCCACTTAGTGTACTTTGCCTATGCAAATTAGCCTAATGGGCTCTCCCTCAGCAGTGCTCAAAGGATTTGACACAACTCATCACCCTAGCTACTGTGAGCCAATTCAGTAAATCTCTGAAAGGTGTCTGTTTATCTCTGACCACCTTACCTTTTAATTGTCTCTAATACAGCTGTTGAAACTGCCCCGAGGATAATTTTATATGAGCTCTGAGCAAGACTGTTTACTGTTGATACATCCCACAGATTATGGGCATATATCACTGTGGTCAAGAAATGTATATTTTTTAATTTTTTTTTGTGGGAATTTTTTTATTTTGCTAAGATTGCTGAAAATCGTGTTTTCTGAAACACAACCATGTCGGGGGGTGGGTGGGAGTCCAATATCGTGTTTTTCGCGTGACACGTCCTGTTATGGCATGAATGTCATCCGAGATCTCGATGATATAAACTTACATAAACAATCTGATCAAAATCTGATTCAAATTATAACCTCTTGTATGTTCACAAGTTAGCCAAACAGATGCAAGATCACCTCATTAATATGCATGGATGTCCCTCATAACTGAGCTCATGTGAGGTCTTGATGAGCTTACATACCAAATCTAATTAGATATATCGATTTTAGAATATTCACAAGCTCAGCCAATCATATGCAGGATCACGTCCGTAATATGCATGGTGCTTCTCATAACTGAACTCTTCCGAGATCTGCATGATTTAAACTTACATAACAGATCTGATTAACATCTATCAGAAATATGGCCTCTAAAGTGTTCACCAGTACATCCAATCAGAAAAAAAATTAGGTCATTTATATTCGTGGATATTGCTCATAATCAAACTTATCTGAGGTCTTCAGGACATAAGCTCACATACCTAATCTGACTGAAATCTAATCAGAACTGAAGCTTCTGGGGTATTCACAAGGAAGTGTTGACAGACAGATTTTCAAGATAGATGCATTATTTGACATCTGATCAACAACATTTTCATTTAGGACCAAGTAAACATCATAAGAAGTCTTTAAATGAAAGCATCATATCGAAAGGACCATCCATTCAAGAGGAGTACTGATAACAAGATTTTCAAGATGACCACTGTGGTGAACATACTGGATGTCTGAGTGGCACCATTTTCAGTTAGGAGCAATTAGATCTTGGGATGACAGTGTGTGCAGAATTTCATGGCAATCTTCCAAGTAATTTAGGAGCAGTAATGATAACCTGTACTAACAGATGGACAGATGACAGAGAGGAAGCCATCCTATAAACTCTTCTTGTCATCAAAAGAAGTCTTTTAATGAAAACCTAATGTCAATACGACCATCCAACCAGGAGTAGCATTAACAAGATTTTAAAGATGGCCACTGTGTTGGCTATATTCAACATCAGAGTGGCACAATTTTCATTCAGAACCAACTAGGTATCATAAAAAGTATTTTGTTGCAAACCCCATGTCAATATGATTTTCCGTTCAGAAGGAATAGCAATAACAAGATTTTCAAGATGGCTGCCATGGTAGCTATATTAGTTGTCAGATCAGCACCATTTTTATTTGGTACCAACTACACATCATAAGAAGTCTTTAAGTCAAAACCCCCATGTTGATATTACCATCCATTCAGAAAGAGTAACAATAACAAGATTTTCAAGACAGTGGCCATATTGGACATCAAATCAGCATGATTTTCATTCAGAACCAACTTGACATCATAGTAAGTGTTCTAGTGAAATCCCTATGTTGATTTAAAAATCCATTCATGAGGAGTAGCAATAACAAGATTGTCAAGTTGGCCACTGTGGCAGCCATGCTGAAAGAACTATCCATACGAGAGTAGCAATAGCAAGATTTTCAAGATGGCCTGTCATATTGGACAGATGAGTGGCACTCTTCTCTTTTAGGACCAATTAGATCTTGGGATGAAAGTGTGTGTATAGTTTCATGGCAATCCTCCAAGTAGTTTTGGAGTAACTATAACAAACTTGTACTATCAGGTGGGCAGACAACGGACATCAAGCCATCCCATAAGATCTTCTGGTCTATGACCTGAAGAACAGAAAAATTGCAGGATCACAAAGTAAGGTCCATTTACATATTTACATGGATGGCATAACACAGACATAAGTATTTTCTTACACAAACAGTTTACTCCTTAAATTACTAGAAATTACTACTCGCTTTCTTTTTGTAAATGTGTAACTCTTTATGGTGAAGATGGCTGCAAAGAAACTGTGATAGAAAGATAAGTGATTGTGATAAACTTACATGTAACATTTATCTGAATATTTCTAGCCACTGTATATCCATTCATGATCTTGTTTCCAGCACTACATGTGTATTTTCCAGCATCAAGACATGCAGCTGTTTTTGTGTAACTTAGATTCTGGGCATCTTCCACCTTCAACATCAAGACATTCTCAAAGTAAAGGGAGATAACTGCATATGGATTACTGTCTACTTGGCACAGGAGTTGTAAGTTGCTATTCTCATTTAGCACAGAAGTGTTATCTTTGGAAGTGAACACAGATACTGAAGCATTGTCTGAAAAGAGGACAAGAATTGAAATGAATGGTTGATTATAATGTATAAGGATATATACTACACAACACCTCTACCAAGGATGCCTGCCAGTGTTTGAATTGTATGCATATTTAAATGCAACTTTAGAGGAGGGGGTTGCTGAGGGAGGAGGGGGAGACAATTGCTTTCCTAAGGTACTTTGAAAAAGTTGCTTGACAGCGCTCACACCAGCTAAATCACTGAAAGTATGGCTTCAAAACCATGAACCACACATAAGGATGAAAACTTTTCATACATAAAACCCTCCAAGCTGTATCTTTTCTTTTTGAGTTTGAAATTCAAATTGATTTCAACAAGAATACTGCAAACAATAATAATGTGCCTGCAACCTGTATTGTATTTATAAGGTGACCTTAAGCTTAATCTATCAATTCTGAAATCATATGGATTTCCATCTCATTGAAGAGTACTGACCTATTAGGTTAGGTGAAGAAACCAGTATGTTCAATATGTTAAGTAAATATGCCAACACTTTTTCCACTTTTCCAGATTGCAGAGACATTTACCTTTGACCTTTTAATGCAAAATAATTGAAAGCCATCTTGGTATCATTATAAATTCTCTAAAACATGTCTGGATATTATATACACTTTCTTTAAGGTATTATCAAGAAAGCATAAACCTGGTTTTTATTGCAAATTCTGTCCAGTAGAATGTGGAACACCTGCCAGTGAAGTTCCATCCATTCAATACTAAAGGAGGTTTGCAGGGGAAGTAACTGACTGGATTTTTATTATGGTGAAAAAAAAAGTTTGTAACATTAAACCACAAAAAGAAGCAGGACCAAAAAAAATATAAAAATATTTATACTAAAATTAGGTTTATTCTTTCAACAAAATAAAAGAAAAGAAAAGCAAAAGAAAACACCCAAGTAGACCTGATATCACTCACCTACGTAACTGTGTTATATAAGCTTATGAATGCGAATTCACACATGTATTGAAACTATGGAGGGCAAAAAAAAAAGGTTTGTGCACTAGTTGCTACATAGTCCAGTAATGTTAATTTCATTTTCTTTTACCTAAATCACATTTTCGTGCCATTAATTTGCTTTCTCAAAACCATGGTCTTAAAAACTTCCATTCTTTGGTTCAAAAAATGTCCAAATGTAAAAAAATGCATATAAATGTTATTTGTTTTGACTTTTATTTAAGCTATTAATTAGTACCAACTCAATTATGTTATACTACTTTAAAACATAACTCCAACAAGTTTTACGAAACTGCCAGTTCAACAAAATACTAGATCTGGGACACAAATTTGATTGACGATGGTGGGTGAGCCATCATCATGGGCACCATGGCAAGCAGAAGGTTTAAACTGTTTTTCATTGCTAAAATGTACACCAATGTATAATACAAAATATTGCTTATTCGTGGGCATCATAGAAAGAAGGTTAAAATGGCTCTTATTACCTGCAATGCCCAAATTAATTCAGTTCATTAACAGACTTTTAATTTCACACTTGACACAGTTAATGACATTTACCTGTACAGGCAGTCATTACTTCAAATATAGGTATTGATTTGTAAAATGCTCCACATTAATTGATCCAAGCATCAGTCAGTTAATATTTGAATGTATATAGTGACAGGAGTGGATGGGCTGGATGATACAGGACAGCACTTTAAAGATTTCCCAAGGGTTTGGCCCCACCCCACAACACTTTCCTGTTTGGTGGTCTGTGGCCTGGAGTATTGGCACAAAGATTCAAATTTGGAAGTCTTTTAGCAAAAACCCAATGTCAATACGGCTTTCCATTCAGGAGAGTACCAATAACAGGATTTTAAGATGGATGCTGTGGTGATCTTATTGGATGTAAGATTGGCACCATTTTCATTTAAGACCATCTAGAGATCCTAACATGTCTTTTTGTGAAAAACCCACGTTGATATGACCACCTATTCAGGAGGAGAAGCAATAAGATTTTCAAGATGTCCAAGCAACACTTAGGACCAACTAGGTCCTGGTATGTAAAGTTTAATGGCAATCCTCTATGTAGCTCAGGAGGAGTAGCAATAACAAACTTGTGCCAACAGACAGATGGATGCATGACAAAAGGCAGTCCCATAAGCTCCTCTTGTCTATGACCACTAGAGATGTATCCAATCACCAAGTTTCATGGTTCTGGGTAGAATAGTATGCATATTGTTATGGAATTATGTATCATCTTTTTAAATTATAATGGTATAATGTTATTAGTTTATGACCTCTGTATAATAGTCTAATAGGTGTTGTTTTGCAGAGTGCACATATAAAGTAATTTCAATGTGACCCAGTACATTGGTCCTGGGAAAATTAGTATTGTCGGTTGAAGCATGAGTCATATCATGTGATTCAGCGCATGGGGTTTGTACTTTAGTTCTGACCTGGATTTTGCAATTCAACGGATGAATCATTTTAACAAGATGAATAATACTGAGTTGTTTATTTAAGATGGAATAAGAAATGGGTTTTATTTGTTTCAATAACGTCAGTGCACAGGTACTTTAGCGGCGTCATGTATAACCTAGTTTCTGATTGGTTCGGAGAAGGTTGTTTTCTAGAAGGATTGAATTGTTTTTAAGTCGCAATACAGTTTAAATTGGCTTTCCTTATTCTTTTCTACGCAGCTCAGAATCTATAAAATGAAATTTAATTGCTGTATTTGGCATTCTTCATAAGTTCATTCAGCCTGAGAGGTCATAAACAAGATTGGTTCATTTTGTGTGTGAATATCTACTTCAGATATTATTATTATACAGTATTATTTTGGATTTAGTACTGCTACTTAAACTTAGAGATTTATTCAGCTCCGTTGGAATTATTGGAAACATCTCTAGAACTTGTGTGATATTCTACATTCACAAGGATTATTTGGAATTAATAATATTTGGATATAACTGATTCTTGTTAGTACATCAGCACAGTGCTGTTTTCATTCGGAATATTTGGATTAAGCTCCAGATTTGTGAACATTAGAACAATTTAGGACTTTTTTAAGGATATTCTATACTGTAAGTTATTTTTAATTCTTTCACTTTGATTGTTTGTTGGAATATTTTAATATTTTAGGAAATTAAATATTTTGTTTTAAATTTTAAAAGCTTGTTTGAGACTTTTCTTTTGTTACATTACCCCTAGTCATACCAATATAACATGGCAAAAGCTCATGTGATCATGAACTAAATGCACAAACTTAACAACAGCCAATAAAAGATTACTGATTGAGCCTCATTTGTTGAGAAAGCGTGGTAGTAATAGAGATGTATATCATCATCAATTTCACGATTCTGTGAAATGAACATTAATCACAAAACTTTACCCAAGTAAGTGAGGCATTAAATATGGTCAATACTTATTGACTACTGAAATGAGGGAGTAGTACTCGTAAAAATGTATCCCCAAGTTTCATGATTTTATATTGGGTAAAATGCATTGGGCATGCAAAAAATGCATGTGGTCATGGACTAAATGCAACAATTGTTGATTAAGCTAGTAAAATGTCAAATATAGGTCACAGTGACCAATTTCTGGTATGGGTCCGTTACCAAGAGAGATATATACAATTATCTACTGTAATTATTACACAGGATGACCAGTAAAAATGTCAAATTCAAATTCAAGTCAGTGAAATGTGAAATATGGGTCCCAGAGACCTTCTTTGAAGATACAGGTGTAATACTTATCAAAATATTTCCTCTTTACATGTTTCAAGATTCCAGGTATACCAGTATTATACAGCAAATAAAACACCAATGTGATCAAGAGCTAAATGTAAGAACTGAACATAAATCTGGACACAGTAAACTGTTAAATGTAGGTCACATTAATCTTCTTTTGTTGCAAGGATGTTGACATGAACAAACAGAGATGCATACAATTACCTAGTTTAATGATTCTGACACAGAAACCAGGGCAGTGAAGCATGAAAATGGATAACAGTGACCTACTTTTGTGATGAGGTGTGGTAATCATCAAGATACATCCCCACACCAAATTTCATGAATCTTGGTATAACAGTATATATAAAGGGTGGTAAAAAATACTATTTGGTTCTGATAAACCGAGAAGCATAACCAAGATCATGTAGGTCATGGTGACATTCTTTTGTGGTTAGGGTGTGGTACTAATAGTGATGCATTTAATTGTCCACTTTGATGATTTTATCATAAACAGAGCTTGAGAAATAAACTTAAAACACAAAATTCAACCAAGATCAGCTAAGCATAAAATGTAGGTCACAGTGACATACTGTTATGAAGATGTAACATCAAGATGCATCCCCTCACCAACCTTCATGAATCTTGGTATAAAACAGTGTATATATATAGGGGTCAAAAAACCTTGTTCAATACAAAAACTTAACCTATGCCAGTTAAATGTAAAATGTAGGTCACAGTGAAGTTCCTTTGTGGTAAGGGTGTGGTACTAATAGAGATGTGTATAATTATATAATTTAATGATTATATCGCAAACAAAGCTTGAGAAATAAACCACACAATTTCACCCAAGTTGGTGAAGCATGAAATATAGGTGTCAGTGACTTACATTTTGTAATGTGGGTGTAGTATTATCAAGATGCATAAATTCACCAAGTTTCATGATTCCAGGTATAACAGTATTAATACAGTGAAAAACACCTAATCTAAATAAAGTAATAATAATAATAATAATAATTATTATTATTATTATTATTATTATTATTATTATTATTATTATTATAATAAATGCAAAAACTTAACTCAGAATGTACAACTACTGTACATGTACAAATTTAGACCCCTTACCCCCTCCCGTGGGGGTATGTGATATAAAACTGACCAAAAACTGTTGCCTAGGACCTACAAAGAAAGAATGGCTGACATTCAGTGAGGGTTTACATATGCTTTTATCTGTGCAGATGCCAATGCCAACGCCAGGGTGAGTACAATAACTTACCTCTATTTTGTAGAGGTGAGCTAAAATTGTCATAACAAAGCAGCTGTTGAAGCATGCTATGTTTTTTAAGATCATAATTCTATCAATCCCACTGAGCTTTCTAATTCTATTTTATTTAGTCTCATTCATTTATTCCAGTTTTCAATATCAATGTCCAAAATCTAGTATAATAATGATTCATATTTCAAAACTTGAATAGCCTGATGCCCAGGGCCGCTCTAAATCTAGATCAGACCTTTCCCATGTTCTAAAAGAGTTGCCCATTGGACATGTCACAAAAAGTGTTATCTAGTTTGCCTGAAAGAAACCTCAAGCCCACTGACGAAATGCAGCATTTTCATTTTGAAGTTATCAAAAGACACAGGTAAATTACTCATATTCTGCCCCCTGCTGAGGCTCCATTTGTAGGTCCCTCCACTTTATGAAGATCATCTGCTTAACTGTATTGAAAGCCATAAACTTTGTGTACAAAGCAAAGCACGTGACATATGAATGGGGAGCAGTAGTATTCCTGGCATATATATTTAAGAAACTGCCTTCCCTGCATTTATACATGTAATATGTTTAAATGGAACAACCCTCAGGACCAACTAGAGCTCAGAATCAAACTGTTCATGACTTTCCTCTCATTAGCACTAACATACATTGTCACACAGATGTCAGATGGATGAATGGACAGCACACAATGGATGCAGAACTATCAAATAGGCTCATATGATCTATGACAAGTACAGCTAAAAATCAACTTACAAAGCACATCAATGAGAAGTTCCTTGGAATCTGACCCCAGCTGAGGACTACCCATAGTGGGTACCATGTTGTTTGTGGCTGTACATGTGTGGTTAACTGTCTTATCCCTGGATATAGCAGAGTAGTACAGCCTGGACCTGTTTACTCTGTCCTCACCTACAGGGTTCCATGTCAGCTGGGGAGATGGGTTTCCACAGGCACTACACACCACCTCCAGTGGTTGACCTTGTATCACTTTTACTGGTGACGTGAAGGGGTTCACAATTGGTGAATCTGGAAATAATAAAGACATGGTGGTCATTAGGAGTATGACAACATCAATGGAAGGCTGGAAACAGTTTAGAAATAACATCTACCTTGACAAGATTTATCTTTTTGCCATTCTTTCATTCTCAGATATCTTGGAGCACTCATCCCCTTTTTGTAATAGGTAGAATATTCATGCATTATGTATTATACACCACTACATTGATTCAGCACACCTAATAACTCACGAATCAGCTTATAATGCAGAGGCAGGCATGGATCCCATACTTTTCTTACAGAAGAAAGTTGCATATATCGCTCATTTCACTGTTGAAAACAGTGATTAGTTAGCATTAATTTGCAATCAACATTATTAAATTTGCAAATTATAACAAGAAATCATATACTTTGCATGATTGTCTTTAACAAAAATATTTTCTCAATAAATAACACAATATACGTATATAATATTATCATAGTAATTCAATCTTGTTGGCTCGATCACATCAAGTTGTCAGTATCAGAAAATCTGGATCATGATGAGATGCGAAGTGTCAAGTCATGATCCGGGTTTTCTGATGCTGACAACAAGACATGATCTATCAGTCAAAACTGCATTACTTTGATAATGATATATTTTTGTTATATACATTTTTTACTTTTCATTTAATTTAATAAAATCCATATCATTTTTACTCAACTGAAAAACAAAAGAAATTACTTAACATTTCAACATTTTTAATATGAACTTTGTTTTAAATCTTTAACAGAATTGCATTTTGATCAGCTAATATGCACATGAATATCACAGTTTATGAATGATGTGGAAAATTCTTAGGAATTTTACTCCAAACAGAAACAGTAAGATCCCAAATCAACTAATAACTGATGATATGCACGAAATTGTTAACATCATGCATATCATGATAATACATGTATAACAAATATAACTTCCAATATATCAAACACCAAAGCAAAAAATACAAAGCTGGAAGACTTTATCAAGTCTAAAATCAGTTAAAATGTACAGTTCACTATTCCATTTATGTCATGTGTAGATGTAGTAAGTGAACTGAAAAAATTAAATTCTAAGAAATTGACTGGGGTGGATCAGATATGTAGATTCATCTTAAATAAATGTGTGATATTATTGCTCCATCTCTTACCTACATATTTAATCAAAGCATTACTAAGGGAATCGTCCCATCTCAACTGAAGGATCCCAAGGTTATGCCTGTTTATAAAAAGGGTTCAAAATCAAATCCAGATAATTATAGACCAATATCTATTCTGCTGACCATATCCAACTGTTTGAAAGACATATTTCCAAACATCTCAAAGATTACCTTTCAAAGTACTATTTAATTCACCCATCCCAATAAGGATTTAGACAGAACCACTCCTGTCAGTCTGTGTTAACAAAACTCACTGATGACTGGTTGCTTGCTATGGACAATGGAGAATTGGTTGGAACTATATATCTTAATTTTAAGAAGGCTTTTGATTTAGTTGACCATAATATACTTGCATGGAAACTTGAAAAGTACAAATGTTCTCACTTATCACTCCCATGGTTCAAATTATACCTATCTGACAGAAGCCAACAAGATGTTATTGGTAACACTGAATTGGAGCTGATGTCCGTCAACAAAGGAGTTCCACAGGGATCTATTTTAGGGCCTGCATTATTCATATTGTTTATAAATGACTTGCCACTGTATGTACAACATTCAAAACTGATCTATATCCTGATGATACTACCTTACATAAGTCTGATTCTAATGTTAAAAAGTTAAACAAAGAATTGGGTGAAGATTTATATCAAGTTGAATATTTGTGCTCACTGAATAACATGTTTATCAATCCCCTAAAAACAAAGACAATGTTGCTTGGAATTAGACAAAGATTATCAGTGAACAGAAACCCAAATTTTGAGTTGAATATTGAAGATAATCTAATTGAAAATGTTGACACAGAAAAACTTTTGGGAGTTCATGTTAATAAGAATCTAGACTGGTGCAAGCAAGTGAAACATGTTTGCTCTGTTGTAAGCTCAAGAATATATCTTTTTACAGAGGATAAAAAGTTATCTACCACTCAACTATTGGAAAATGTTCTACAATGCATTCATTCTTCCACTTTTCGACTACTACAGTAAACTGCACAATTTGGAGAAATACAACTGACAGCAATATTGAAACAATAAACAAACTTCAAAAAAGGGCAGCAAGAATTATACTAGATTTACCATTTGATACACCTTCCAAAATTCAATTCTAGAAATTTAAATGGCTGAAATTTAAATACAGATTAGCCTACCGCAAGTCATTATTAATGTTTAAAGTTAAGAATGAACATTGCCCTCAATATTTGCATGGTATGTTTCATTGTAAGTCAGAAAAACAGTACCAAGGACTTAAATTTAAATCAATTACAAATGATTAGTGCAGAATGCCATTTCCAAAAACAAATACTTCTACAAAATCATTTGCTTACTCTGGTGCTATTTTATGGAATGAACTCCCCATAACCATTAGATCAGAAACAAAATCTAAATGTGTTCAAAACAAAATTGTATAACCATTATCTTGAAGGGCAGTTGTCATTTTAAATATTCAAATATTGAAATATATGCTCTCCAGTTTGGTTTGTTAATGCAAATCATATACACTTTGTGCTTTTATACTTAATGTATCCTGAGGGACTCAGAGGAGAATAGTATATTATACTAACTGAGATACCCTCATAAAATAAAGTGTGTATTATTATTATAATGATTTGTATGAAACAACATTCAAGCTTTTTTACTTCTATCACTGTCAATAACATGAATTCTTTGACACACGTGGGCAAGAATCCTATATATGTGATTTATCATCATTGAGCAGTTCTCAAATTTTGCATTACGGAAGATTTCACCATCTGAATGACTCTGAAAGTTTATCTCCGAGGCCAGGCTGATAGCAGCTGATCTGTTTCTGGTGGGACATTGTGTGAGGCTCTGATGGGGACTTGGCATGGGAATGACAGAATTATTCTGAGAGTTATTTACAGTGGGATTGGACCAGTTGTTGGAACTTGATGATACAGGTTTGTTGCAGAGAATGTTACTCATTTCCCTTTGCTTGACAAGAGAGGCTACAGCACAGTTCTTCACATTTTGCATGTTTTACGGGCATTGCTACTGTGATCAGGAAACCTCAATGAAAAAGTTGTTCCAGCCTTGTTTGAGAGTTTGGTAATACAGAATCAGAAAATGTCACCATTGTTTTCCTACTCCTAGGAAATTATGGTAAAATTCCGGCTCTTTCTCAAGTAAAAAAAATCATAAGTATATAATAAAACAAAATATCAATCAATCAAAATGTTGGAAAATGCCGAACGACTGTAAGTAATATGTACCAATTAAAGAAGTCTTGTCAAGTGAAATTCATGTATCAATTTTATTTTTGATTCTGATGAAATCTAATCATTATAAATGTGCCATGCCCTCTTCTATTCAAGTGTAAAAAAAGTCAACCAACTGTCATGGCAAATTTTAGGCTTGAAATTAAATTCATTTTTCTTGTATCACTGTTGCTGCACAAGTACTACTGGATGTAAATGGAAAGATCTCATAAGGCTAGATTTTGATAGTGGGCATCCACATGAAAACCCTTCTCAAAATTGAGCCAGGGTGCATATTATTTTTATCATTTTAATAGACATATGATGCAAAGCATGTAAGTGCATTTTGCCTGTCTCACCAAGAATGCATAGTAATACATATCATATATTCAGATTTTGCCAGTCGTACATATAGTGGTTGTGCAAAACATTAACCTTATAGTCTATGGGAACTAAATTAGTTGTCTGTGCCCTATATATATATATATATATATATATGTATAATCCAATGAAACATTCCGTCTAAATAAAAATATGGAAATGCATGTTGTTTAAACTCTAGCAATCTATTCGACAGCCATTTCTACCTGTATATTGGACAAAATATGAGATAAAAAAAGTCTCCAAAATTATAATGAGAAGACATGTAATGCATTAACAAACCTTACACTGTAGTTGTTATCACACCACTTTAATACATAATCATGCCTCAACCTTACCTCCTATTCTTTTTCACCTTGCTTCATCCATAATCCAAATTCTGCTCGGTCATGAACTCATTCTTATCAAACCTTCTAGAAAATATGATCTCTTTATCTTCAATGATGTAGATGGAGTTGAGGTTACCAGGTAAATTGTTTGAGCACCCAGAGACAGACACAAATCAACATACTTGCCAAAGTGCATAAGAAAATAAAAGAAAAAATTAAAAAGATGTGCATAGAAAGTCTTCCATGCGATTCCACTTACAGAGAACATCAATGACAAGTTCCTTGGAATCTGACCCCAGCTGTGGACTACCCATAGTGGGTACCATGTTGTTTGTGGCTGAACATGTGTGGATAACTGCCTTATCCCTGGATATAGCAGAGTAGTACAGCCTGGACCTGTTCATACTGTCCTCACCTGCAGGGTTCCATGTCAGCTGGGGAGATGGGTTTCCATTTGCACCACACAACATTTCCAGTGGTTTACCTTGTATTACTTTAACTGGTGATGTGAAAGGGTTTACAGTAGGGGAATCTAAAGAAGTAAAAATATAAAGTATACAGTCTAATATCATAAAATTCATGCTGCATCTCAAAGTTTTCCAAAAATTTCATATTTATTAAAAATTGTACATTGTACTTAATTTTTAAAACACCAGATTAAGGGCAATTTATTTATTTACGAATGGAGATAGTTTCATCATAGGTACTGTGTAAAAGAATGAACCTTTTCCCAGTAAAAGATGTATTGTGAGACACCAGTGCAATCTTTGTCCTACAATTTTCACAATATCACTGAAAATAAAACTGATGTTGTCAATGAGTGATAATGGAGACACCAAAGAATCAATCCTATTGTTGAACATTAGGATCAGTATGTGTAAATGTGATATGTTGATGTGATGGGAGTCAACAGTGGAAAATCTGAAAAAAGCAGCTGCACAGAAGAGAGGATTAACTGACTGCAATAATTTAGACATAAATTTATTTATATGTTGAAACTCTTCTTAATATCTTCAATACAATTCTTTATTTCTTGTATGCATCACATGCTCACCCAGAATTATTTGCACAGACACTGGACATTGAAGGCATATTTAACAGAGCAAAAGAGCGAGACTAAATTACTGACAAAAATTATATACAAAGTACAATCTACTGATCTTATAAAAAATGAAAATACTACATGATGGATTGTGTTGAAAGAGTTAGTTTCCTGAATTCAAATGTCATTATGACTTTGAAGGACCATTCATTTCAAAACAGACTGATGTTTCCAAAAATATTCACAATCAGTCACTGTCAAAGTTTCATACAGTTTTTAATAAACTACTAATCAAAGTGTTCATGATACTGATGTAGCCATGTCAGATGTAAATCAATTAAATCTCCTGCACTATAGCCACAATACAGAGTTTATAACCAAATTTTACAGACAGTGAGCAATTAAAAACTCTCTCTCATGCACCCTCACACTTATAGAATATGTTACAAAATTTTCCACTTTACATAACCAAAGTTAAAAAGAGTAATGTTAGGCATATTTTGACAAAGACTAGAGCCAGTAGCAAGGGATGCACTTCAAACAACTCTGCTTGCTACAGTGCCTTAAACTGAAGAATTTGCAGGAGTGAATCCAACAATAATGGGCCATGAAATTAATGCAAGGGAAATAGATATCATGGGCTTTAATTTCTCTCTATCAGGGCACAGAAAGCTGACAATGGAACTCATGTGTGATCTCATTAGGGTATAGTGCATACCAAAAAAAGTTAAAACCTGACAAGATACCTGCCATATTCCCAGACAGCGTTGGGGGGGGGGGACTCAACAATTGTTTTGAGGTCCCATGGGGGGGGGGGTCAGTGCACGTGATCTAAAAAGCAACGTCAAAGTGAGGATATGTTATGTTTTCATAAAAGCCTATATAAAATTACTGGAAATTCAAATGTGATAAAAAAAGAAAATAACATATTTTCTTTGATGCATTTAATATACTTACAAATCAAAAATAGTTGGCAGACTTAGCACTGTCCAATATCATCACCACACACATGCACACACGTGCCCACACTCACATAAACTCAATCACGCAGACATTAAATAAATAAAAATATACCATTCTTCTGTCTTTAAAATCCATTGGACAGTGGAATATTTTCCTAATTAGATGCAGTCTTTGCTGCTTTCAATAGTTCAGTTGGGGGGGGGGGGGGGTAAGGTAACACAGATGTCATTCATGTTCATCTTTGCACTAATTTGAGACTGGACAGTACTGTTGTTAAAACTTCCCCGAAGATCTTGTTGAATTTTTCTCAGGATAGAAAATTATCTTTCTGCATCTGCAATGCTGTGAGAGAGTGGCAAACATGCTGTGGTGTTGCTATGTCGACAGATGTCGCACACTCAAGAATGAACAATGCTGATATGGTGTTTGCAGTGTGTGCACACAATAGAATGCTTCCCGTTGCTGCTGTGATTGACAAAGTCAATCTCCGTCCAGGAGTCCTGAAATTTAGTTTTGCTGGTTTTTGCTCATTTTGGAGATGGCTCATCTTGTCCTAAATCAAGGTTGCATTTAGACATTTTGCCATAAAAAATGTACACTATTCTGACTACTGAAATAATCGTGTTTTGCATTTTATATATGGAGTAAAATCTGAGTTCAAAGAAACATTGCTGCTGATTACAAACTTGCCAATAATCTTTAATAATGATGGCTTAAACATTCTCATTAAAGGCAATGATGTGCAATCACTTCTTTTCTTCAACACGCATCTTTATGATTGTACCTAACTCAACCAAATTGGGTTGTTCCTCTTACTGTACTTTACCTATGCAAATTAACCTAATCGGTTCTCCCACAGCGGTGTTCAAAAGGACTTGACACAGAATCATCATAGCTATTCTCAACAGTTAAGTAATATGGGAAATGATGGTTGTTTATCTCTGACAGCTTTACCTTTAATTTACTCCATAATAAACTGCACTAAGGATAGTTTTCACATGGGCTGTAAGCAGGACTGTATACTGTTTAAACAGACTACATGTACATGTTTTAGACATGTATAGTGGTGGTCAAAAACTCTGTGTTTTGAGTTTTTTCCCAAATATTATTGAAAATTGTGTTTTTCAAAAGACAATCGTGATGGGGCTTTTGGAGTCAAAAATCGTGTTTTTCGCGTGACATGTCGTGTTATGGCAGACAATCCTTTATAAAATTGTGCTGCAGAAACCAAAGTTTAAGAGTATGGGCAATCATGAGCCAGAACACTTCAAAACAGAATGTTGGTCATCAAACTCAATCAAGGACTCATCAATAAAAGCAGCATAACCAATTTAGTTGAGTTCCTACAATCATTAATAAAGTTATGTTGCTGAATCAAAATTAGAAAATCTATCTCATTCAAAGTTTTATTAATATGATGCTATTTTCTGAATTTGGTTGAAATTGAAACAGTTCTGTTCAATAGCGTTGTTTAGCGAGCCCCTCATGTTCTATAAATATTATATGATGTAATTTACCGACAAGGCATTGCACCTTCGGCCATATTGTTTTCAGACAAACAGATGATATAGCGTTCAGTAGAAGTTATTGTTGTTTTCATCTTTATGTAAGTGATAACTTTTGTGTTTTTCCAAGGGGTACTTTTAAATAATGGTTGTGAAACCATGTTGTTATGGAAATGGACTGCCATTTCCTGCCTCTATGCATTGTTTAACTGCAAAGATATATGAGGATAAAAAATAATAATAATAATATGATCTTTTGTACGATTCTGTTGAAAATCTCTGGAAGTGATTTACAAGAATAAAGTACATTTTGATAATAAAAAATTGTTTAACTGTGCCCATTTTTAAAAGATTAAAACGAACTAATCTTTTCAAATTCGATCTTAAACACCCCAAACCCCTCGGAAAAAATCCTGTGATTGTAATTGACAGTAAAAATGTTTTCCCATGTTAAAGCACAAGCTACTTCATTTAATTGTCATCATGTTACAGAAATGATACAAGGACTCAAGGGCCTGGACTGATAAAAAGGCTCTATAAATTCACAGATCTTTTTTTTTATCACAAACTTTAACAAAAAATGATTAAACGATGTGTTGTGAGGTAATGAACTGGAATTTGGGTGGGGGGAAGTCCAGCAGGGTACACATCTTTTCATAACCGGGATGTTTTGTAAGCAGGATGTTTTGTATCCTGTATTTCTTCACATGCTATTGTATTTTCTGTTAACATTAGTTGCATTTAATAGAAAAGAATTACTAATGTTTATAATTATCTATTTTTATTATTATAAATGAAAAAAGAAGTCAAATTTTAAAATTGTTGAAAGTACAATCAAACAATAAAATTAGAAAAATATATAAAATGTCTAAAATTGATCTTAACATAAGAGTTTGTAGACACAAGTATTATAGTGCATTAAATCATAAGAACAAGTTTATAAATAGTGTTTAAGACATGTACGAATAGAACAGAACAGCCTTATGTATAGGTCATATGCAGCAAGAAAAGTATTTACAGAGCAAGCAATCACATTAAAATGATAAAATACCAAAGAATGTGTGAAATTAAATTATAAACACATCTTTTGAAATTGCTGGATAAAAAAATCCCGGTTACGAAAGGACTTATGCTTTGATAGAAAATCACTATGGGGTACAGCTGAAATGATGGTTAGAGTGCAGAGATCTCAAAACATGTGGAAATTGAATTGATTTCATCAAAAGGTTAAGAAAAATTCAGTGTGTATACTGCTTGCATATTCGATGCTTCCAACGAAACGGTAAAGTTCAACATGCATCATGACTATATAATATGTCATCCACCCACCCGCCACAACAACAACAACAACATCAACAAAAAAGAAGTAAATATATTACCAAAGCAATCTTACCTTTTCTCTCTAAGTTTAGAAGCTGAATTATTTTTAAAAAATTTCCCTAATGTATTGAAAATCAAAGCAGGCAATGCTGGATGAATGTCAGTTGTTTCGTAACCTGCTTGTTTCATAACCCAATCATTTCGTAACAATGATTTTTATCCAGCAAATTCAAAAGATGTTTTTATAATTTAATTGCACACATTCTTTGGTAATGTTTAACCTAGAACATATACTACTATAATTATCACATAATTATTATTCTAATTACTGCTTCATTATTTTGATTAAAAGTTAATTTACTTTATTCTTTTTCTCTAAGTACGGTATTTTATAATTTAAATAATGGTACTGGTCTGCCATATTATAATCTGTTTATCCGAAGTTGGGGCTACATTATATTTTTAGATATGTGGTAGTGACCCATGACGTCACATGAGGGCCACTGCTAAACAACGCAATTAAGAAAAATTGGTCCAAGATAGGTCACTTTCAGGAAAATGATTAAGTAACTGATTACAACCTTTGGACTTCTGACTATCTGAACCAGAGAGTGATCAACAATTAAATAGCTCACTTTACAAAACTTGTTGTACTCTCCAGTAGCCATTGTAAGTATTATTATCATTTTTTTAAAATTCTGACTAAAGTGATCCCGACAATGAAATGTTGGACCATGTAACAGAGAACAAAAGATTTAAAACAATAATATGAAGACCAGGATCTGCATGTCGAGTCCATGATCAAAGCACTGCTGTTAAATGTGTGACCACAAGGTCAAAAGTTTCAGTGAGCATGTCTGAGAATGAATTGTCTAAACTTCATATTGATTTATCTAATGTATATATATATCACATGGGTAAATATAAGCATATGAAAAATCTTTAACCAAAACCTTAAAATGTAGTGTTTTGGAAGTAAAACTAATTTAAATTATGTAATATTTACCTGCTATTACTACTGTGCAATCTTTTTTCCTGGTCTTATTCACCTTTTGATTGAGCCAAATAGAAACGTAAAACCCAAAATGGGCAATGTGTCTATCTTAATCATCTCCAGCACAGACTGTGACTGGTAATTTCAATTGAAACAGGAGCTACCAAAGGTAGTTGATTCTGGGCCAAAAACCCATGTTGGCCAAAGAACAGAAAGTGAAATATAGTTACCACTCAACTGTAAAAAAAACTTTTCCAAGGAAAAGACAGGAACTTCACTCTTCCTCAGTGATGCTAGGGAAAGAAGAAAGACCATCTTAATGGTAAGGTTCTTGAAGGATCCTTCACTCAAAAGTTTATAAGATGGTTTAGATAATGACTAAAGAACACACAAAAGGTTCCACATTTGCATTAAAGACAGACTGGTCTCTGAAGCTCAAAGTACTTGATCAGTTCTGAAAGATGGGGATCAAAACCTGCCATGAAGCCCATAGAGAACATGAGAGTATTGGAATGGACTGCTCCACAGCCCTTAATAGTGGATACTAAGTAGAAGAGAAAGAAAAGAAATACAATCTGCAACTGTAGTTAAAGTGGAGCAGATAGGATCAATGCATTTCCTGCTGCACCAAGTACATACTATTCTACACTTAGCATCATAAACCTTGGAAGCTGCTTTCCTTCTAGCATAGGTGATGCATTTGGTTACCTTACTTAAAAACTCATCTTGGCAGATTGATTGTTTAATACAAGGCAGGCGAGAAGGTGGAAAATTTTTTGATTGTTATAGAAGAGGGAAAGGGAGACCCTCTGTGCTGTGACAATAGATCCCTCCCCAGTGATAATTCCCTTGGGTTGTCTACCAACAGACCAATGAGTCTTCGAACCATGATTGCTGGGGCTACAGAAGGGCTACCAGAATCAGTTGGGACATGGAGGTCCTGACTCTGTGAAGAATCTGTGGGATTATTCTGCAAATGGCAAGTTGTAGGTGTACAATCAATCCTATTTCAGACTGAAGGTGCCCACCACCCATGCCCATGTCAACCACTGGAACTGGAGAGACATAATGAAGGACCTTGTTGTGCAACCTCATTGTGATCAAGTCCACCAGTTGGATTTTCTCACAGCTGAAAAAGTGTCTCTGCTACCAAAAAGTGCAGATACCATTCTGTGAGGACTGCACATCCCTGTTGGGACAGGCTGTCTGCCATAATATTTCTCTTGCTTGGAATGTGTTAGACTCTGAGAAAGATCTCATCAGAAAGTATCCAATGGTAGAGGTTCCAGACTTCCAAGCAGAAAAAAGGGGCATGAGTGCCCTCTTGATGTCTGAGGTATGCTATGACCAACGTATTGTCTGTAGTGACCTTGATGCAGCAATGTCTTGTGCCATTATGCACCTATGTAGTGATAGAAAAACAGCCTGCATTAATTTTCTATGTTGTTGATATGAAGGGAAGATTCTTCCCAGGATCACAAGTTCTGCAAGAATGCCCCTCAGGCTCTCTGTGAGCACCTCAATCTGAATCTGAGGCAATGGTGTATAGAAAGGAGAGAGGTTCTGGGGCATGAATCAGAACTCGGGTCAGAAACCTGTCCTGATTTTTCTGCCAACTCAGATGGCGATGAAACTTGGAACCTAAGGGGATCCAAGTGGACAGTGGGTCTTTGTGAGGTCTCCAGTTTGCTAAAGGCAAGACCTAGATAGATCACATATGAAGCCTTCCTAGGGGAACTAAGAGGCAAGCAGACATTCAAATCTTCTCAGTCTCACTATGAGACAGTATCTGTGAAATCTCTTGGGAGGAAACATGAACTGTACCTTGACCAAAACGAGGAGCCTGAAATCATAAGATCTTCTGACACAGGCACTTCCTGTGGGCCAGGAGAATGGGGGTGTAAAGACAGGCATCCTGGAGGTCATTGGGGACTACCCAGTTATTCGACCATATGGTATTCCTGACCAACATGGACCTCTCCATCTTGAAGTGAAGTGTTCCTCCTGAAGAAACTTGTTTTATGGGGAAAAATCGATAATAAGTCAAACCTTTACACCTTTTTTTTAAAGTAGACAAATCCAGGAATAAACCCCAGACTTTGGATGTTTGTGGGGATAAAGCCACCAGGTGACATCTCTGCATTGGCACTGCCCTCCATGGATTATTGCTGTTCTCCAGCAAGACCTTTGATATATCTTGGGTGGAATCCCTATGGAGATGAAGAAGCTCTGCACAGAGCACCCTTGACATCAAGAGTACTCTCTGTAAAGTTACTGAAGACAA
This sequence comes from Margaritifera margaritifera, assembly GCA_029931535.1. NCBI lineage: Eukaryota > Metazoa > Mollusca > Bivalvia > Unionida > Margaritiferidae > Margaritifera > Margaritifera margaritifera. Next base: position 303,328 of record JAQPZY010000897.1, on the reverse strand, counting down.
AGATTCCTTCCTAAACAGGTTGAAGGGGGCAGCTGTAAAAAAGGTCAGCAAGGAAGGCTATGGTAACTAATGTACAAGCCAATATCCCCACCTCTGAAACATCTGAATCCAGTGAGAGAGGCTTGAGGCGAAGTAGGGAAGTGGATTACTATCCTTGATACAACTTCTGGGAAAACTCCTTGACCATATCTGAGAGTGGGAGCAACCGAAGGTCCATTTCAGATGGTGTCCCTGACAGCCTCTCCAAAATGAAAAGGATCTTGGTGTTCAATGACCGAGAAGGCTTTGGGGATGGATCTGGGGGAAGGAGGCGATAAAACTCATTAACCCCTTCTCAAAACTCAAAACATATGGAACTCATCTAAGTCAACTAAAATTGAGAGTTCTTTATCATGGTAAGACAGGACTATTCCTTCTAAATTACTGTCATGGAGAGGGAGACTGTGATTGTAGGTTCATTGTCCTATCTCTGCTCATGGGTAGAGACAGGACCATCTTGGTGAAAGGGACTGGCAATCCCTTCTTGATGCAAGAGGAGATGAATGGCGGGAAAGGAAGACATTACAGACTTACTTAGGAGTCACCAAGCTCCATAGGCGTTGAATGGAACATAGAAACAGGGAGCGTCAACCCAATCATTTCACTAGACAGTGGATCATAGCCAGGTGTTTGACTGTCATAGGGATTGACTGTAAACTGTAAGAAAGGGGGGATATTGGCCTGACCCCATTCCCTATAATGCTGATTGCAACCTGGTGTTTGGTCAGTTTAACTATGATTGGTAGCCAGTGACTGGTGTGAAAACCTTGTGCCTGATGACAGATACCAGGTGACAGATACTTATCGTTTTACCAGGTACTTGGTGATTAGTACTTATGCCTTAGTCAGCTGAAGCATGGTGAATGGTGCATGGCGCCAGGTAATCAGAGAACAATCACCAGCCAATAACCGTTCAGGCACTGATAACCTGGTCAAGGATTCTCTATGCCGGGAGCTCAAGTCAGATGAATGAGATCTTGATTTGAATGCAGGTCTACTTGAGCAAGAAGAATACCATGCTACCCTTGCACAGGGAAGGCAGGACTCTCATGTGGCTGTTGGCAAGAAGTGCCACTGATCCCTCATTAATGATCCCTCATTAATGGAAACTGATGACTTCCTACCACCAGGAAGTGTCAGTACACCAGAAGGTGCCATAGATCCCTCCCTTACAGAAGATGGTGACTTCCCTAACCCGAGAAGTACCAATGACCCATCCTTGGAACAGAGAGGGTCTTCCTGTGAAGAAGAGATCTCTTCTTCTTGCCCTATCAGAGAGGAAGTTCTCAGCAAAGTCACACACCCCATCAGACCATAAGGCACAAAAAGGACATCCATCTGCATGAGCACACATATAGCATAACAAGCAGGTGTGGTGAGTACCCGAGCTGCCTTCTTATGGCAGCATTTGCCAACTCCTTCTGGCATGCTGAAAAGCTGAAAGAAAATACAAAGAACAAAAAGTCGGAACAAATTTGAGGTGGGTAATGCTTATAACACCAGTTACTACTGAGGGTATAAATTATAAATAAGCAATGCTTCACTAGCAAAAGTACTAAAATCCTCAGGACACAGATACAGAAAATGTATTCAAAGAATGGGGAGAAAATATAAAAAAAAACCAGTCCATATAATAATATGATTGATGGCAATTATTACAAAAGACACCGTGAATGATTAAAATCATCGAGCGCCCTGAGACATGTGAGAACCACATGAAGTCTAAGGTAAAGAAGGATTATATTCTGATGTTGTTGTTGTTGTGGGTTTATGACATATTTCAGCACATGATAGACTATACATGGACACCAGTATATCTGGTGGAGAAATAACCTGAGAAAACCCGAGAGAAGAACTACCAATCCGTGGAAAGCTACTGGCAAGCTCTCTCACAAACCCACGTTGGCCGAGCCCGAGACTCGAACCCAAGTGGATAGAGGTAAGATGTCAATGATCGGTAAAGGCATATGCCTTAGACCACTTGACCACCCGGACTACCTTAGGCCTAGGATTATATTCTGAATGAGAGGGGTAACTAAGGCATCCGACTGGGATCATGTTTCTTTTGATACAAGACTTCCAATTATTAACAGAAGGGAATTCACCTTAGCATGGGGACTAGTGCCAGGAAAGCAAATAGCAAAGTAATAATAGCTAGTATTGTATTACTGATATAAAAGCAAATTTTCTATGATTTTGACCTTGATCCCAAGATCAAAGGAAACAGCATGCATACAGAGTGAATTTTCTTAGCTTCATGATAATTAAATGCCATGCATGACGCGAATGTTTCTAGGGGTTTAGAATAGGCAGCGAAAAGCATGGAAGTTGGTAATAGCAAGCAGTTGTACTAGTTGAGCTTATGAACACAGTGACTGGTACATATACAAATGAATTTTTACATGACTTTGTGTTTAGTTACATTCCAATAGTGGGACCAAGACATAGCAGTCATTTTTATGACAACAACATTGTTGTTGTCATCAATAGTTTTTCATTTGCATTTTCTTCAACCCTTTGATAACTTCTCATCATAGATGGCGTGATTCATTATGAGGCTAAGACAATCCATTCTATAACATGCGTCCTTAACCCTTTAACATTTGGGCTAAGGTCACAATTACAGATAATTTACTTTAAGGTTTTGGTTAATGTTTTGTCATTTCCAAATATTTCCTCAACTATTCTCCTCTTCCCTATGGAATAGGCCCAATGCTTCATCCTTCATGTCTTAAAAGGTGACTAATGGAAGCAACCTGTTTACCATGGGATGCATCAAGTGATGATTTTCCAACTGAGATCTTGGTTTAAAGAGAGGAGTTTTTACATTGTTTGTTTGTTTGGTTTTTTTAAAAGATTTTTACCATTTTGTCTTCAATTAAGAAAAGTTTATACTTGTTTTAAATGCCTTTTGAGAAAGTGTTTTGCAACAGCTTCACTTTGTCGCATAGTTTTGTATTCATTGGATTTTTGCCTTTATTATTTTTGCTACCTAGCTTTTGCTTGGCATCAGAATTGCGCTGAGGTGTCATTAAATTCTAAGCATACGTATATACATACACTCTTCCCTCCCCCAACCCTGGAGGTTGTAATGCAATATCCATCACATATATCATGTGTCTTCCTGCTGTGGCTGCATATATGAAGTTTTGACAGAAAATATAATACTGAAATCATTGTACATTTTACCTTTGACCACCCTCCCTGGGATCCCTGGCAGAGGAGCCAATAATGACTCCACTCTTGCTGATGCTCATCAAAGGGGCAACTTATCAACAAAGTTTGATGAATTTCCACCCAGTGGTTTTGCAGATGTGATAATGGATAGATGGACAGAGAGATGGATTTCCAGGATGGACAGACTGAACCAACACTTTCAAAATCATGGGGATAATGAAGTACAATATGAGGCTCAAGTGAGCCTGATATAATTCACCTGGGCAACTGACAACTGTACGCCTGTGAAAGCAAATTCATACATTTAGTGAAACTGTGGAGTGGAAACAAGGTTTGGAACACTTAGCTGCAAGACTGTCTATGAGGATTTCCCAAATATCAGTACCTTTGGTTTTAATGCTAACAAGAATTGGACCGGTTGGTCAGAATACAATTTTTTAAAAAGTCATTTTCCCCCTAATTTACCAAAAGTGAACTTTGGTTGCATTACATAATTTTATTCCTTTAAAAAAAGACCCTGTCAGTATTTCTCAAGAACACAATGTTTTATGATAGTTAGATATATATAATTAGTTAAATATTTTTTTTTTGTCTGATACTACCTGCTGTAAATTTGAACTGACCACAATAAGCAAACAGCAAGCAAAGGTAGCCATTAATGAATAATGCTTTCTAGTCTATGTCTAGTAGGTGCAAAAATACTGGAAGAAATAGCAAACATCTAAATCAGTGTGCTGTTTGATACTGTTATCAATGATCAAAATGAAATGTGGTCTGGTCACAACATTCAGAAAAATCTGGAATTTGTTGTTTGTTTGGGGTTTATTTAAATTCTGTTTAATGGTCAAAAGGTTTCTAAGGTAAGCATTTGTAAACTTGGCGGTTCTGTATATCAAGATTAATGATGGTAATTATATTTGGAAATGATTCAGGAAAAAAGCATATTTGGTTACTGTTTATTATTTTTACTAAATGCCAAAAATACCAAATATACATTGAAAATAAAGTGTGACTAATAACATTTAATATAAGAAATGTTACAAAATAATGCATATACATGTGATAACATAAAAACAACAAACATTTCAGACAATGTAATACAACAATACCATGGTGTTTAGTGGTTTTTAAGTTGAGTTGGGCAATGAGATTACTGGTGTGCATCAGAAACATGCTGACAATAACTCTTTTTTAAGTATAACACATTAAACATTAAAGTCATTCCCAACAATATATATATATATATATATATATATATATATATATATATATATATATATATTTATCCCACAGCTTTAAAATATTGATTATCCAATTTAGTCCATAAGGTATTATTTTCCTAATTTAAATAACTTGTTCTATTGAAATTCACAGTGGTGGCGAGGACTGGCAATCAGATGCACAATTAATTCATTATTATGTGTCAACCTTGCTCATTATCGAAGCCATCGAAGATCTTAATTATATAAGCTAATATTTAAAGTTTGATCAAAATCAGATCCGAATGTGACTTCCAGAGGGGTAACAAGCTTAGCCAATCAGATGCAAGATGACTTAATTAGTATGCTTGGATCTCACTCATAATTGAACTGATTCTAAATCTTCATGATATAAGCATATATTCCAACTCTGATCAAAACTGGATCAGAAATGTGGCCTCCAGAGTAGTAACAAACTCAACCAATCAGATATATGATCACCTTATTAGTATGCATTGATCTTGCTCAATATTGAATTCATTTGAGATCTTATGATATTAGCATATATTCCAAGTTTTGATTCAATCAGAAATATGGCCTCCTGAGTGACCACAAGGTTAACCAATCAGATGAGAGATCACCCAATTATTATATATATATATATATACATATTTTTTGCTCTTTATCAAACTTGTCTGAGATTTTGATAATATAAACCCATATTCCAAGTTTGATTGAAATCAAATCAAAAATATGGACTCCAACATGCTAACAAGCAATTGTTGACAGACAGACACATGATGAACAATGGCCACAAAGACAGATGCAGGGACATACTGTAAGTTCACTTGGCTTTATGGCCAAGTAAGCTAAACATGCAAGAAGTGACCTTCAAACTCTTTCATGAAGCTCAGACATGTTGGTGGTCAGAACTGCATCAGATTCATTCAGAACCAATTACATATTGCAAGAAGCGTTTTAGTGAAAACACGTCAATGCCATTCATTCTAGTGGAGTAGTGATAAAAAAACAAGTCAGATCAGCACCATTGTTATTCAGAACCAGCCACTTTTAGTGAAAATTTCATGTCGATAGAAAAATCCATTCAGGAGAAGTAGCCATAACAAGATTTTCAAGTATGTGGTCGTGGCAACCATTTTGGAGGTTAGATCAGAATAATATTTTACATAGAACCAAGTATATATTGCCAGAAGTGTTTTAAAAACAACTTATGGTACACTTTTGTTTCCATGGTAACATCACAAACACTGAATGCAGAAACTTCTAATTATTGAAATGCACCTCCATAAAACCTGCTTGACATGGACCAATTTGGTTGCGATACATGTTCCTTGAATGATTTTAGAGTTATGCTCCAGAAATGAAAATATTTATGGGCAGACAGAGAGATGG